>CATNEN010000034.1:3205000-3685000 GCA_950097015.1 Macrostomum hystrix
CATAGTCATCCATAGTTATCCATAGTTATCCGTAGTTATCCGTAGTTATCCATAGTTATCCATAGTCATCCATAGTTATCCATAGTTATCGATAGTCATCCATAGTTATCCATAGTTATCTATAGTTATCCGTAGTTATCCGTAGTTATCCATAGTTATTCATAGTTATCCACAGCTATCCCGTGTACTATGATGGACATTGGAGGAACTCTCCCCTTATATGCCAGATTTCTAAGATTTCTAAAAATAATAAATTAACTCTCAGCAACTTATATTGCTTGCGCAATCTGATAAAGATAATAATAATAATAATTTCATAGTTGAGAGGTGAGGGGTGAGAATAGGCCAAACTTCAGAAACCAAGGGCTCTTTGCTACTATCCAGAGAGCAGTTTAAACACTGCGAATAACGTAATGAACGACTACTTGAAAACATAATTACGGAAGCGGTCGTAGTTTAGGCAAAAAATAATATTTGCAGGAGGGCTGCGGGCAATGGCGCATCATTTGGCGACAATCGAACCGACCACAGCCAACGAGGATGCAATTCTGCCCATTTCGCCGATCCCTGAGCTCCCACTCACACAGATGTCATACACAGGTACATGCGCACAGGTATATTGGCCCTCTTGTGAGAAAATTGTACGAAAAATTGTACGAATCACGTAATCGAACTCAGGGACTGCGGCGCGAGTGTCACGCGGATAATTGATTCCGCTTCAAAATTCATGGTTGGGGCAATAGAATGGCGCGTAATCAGTTGAGATTTTCTCAATCTCAAAAAGGCGGCGTCTGTTAGCCATCGATCAAGTCCGGCTCATCAAGGGATTAAGCAGCGTGGATGAGGAGGAGATGGGAGAATTTTCCACCTAATGAAGGAGAATAAAAGAGCCTCACCTGGGACACAAGCTGGATGAGAAGATTAAAAATTTTCAGCGAGATTGGCCGAGCAAGATAAGGGCAGTGAAAGGCCGAGCTTAAAAGCTCGCCGAAGATGCGAGGCGAGGCGGCGAGAGATTGGCGCTGGCTTGCAATTCTTAAGATGGGAGCTGAAATACAAACTGAATAGATTAAATGAATTACATGCAATATGAATGGACAAAAATAAACTAAGTGGAACAGAAGGGACACAGTGAGGGTGAGAGAGAAAGGATTGAGAATAAAGAAGAGGGACAAAGAGTTTGATGGCTGCGATAGAGGGATACAGAGAGACACAGAGAGACAGAAAGAGAGACACGGAGAGACGGAGAGAGTCTGAGATAGACAGAGAGAGACTGAGAGAGACGGAGAGAGACGGAGAGATACGGAGAGAGACAGAGAGAGACTGAGAGAGACGGAGAGAGACGGAGAGATACGGAGAGAGACAGAGAGAGACGGAGAGAGACGGAGAGATACGGAGAGAGACAGAGAGAGACAGAGAGAGACAGAGAGAGACAGAGAGAGACAGAGAGAGACAGAGAGAGACAGAGAGAGACAGAGACAGAGACAGACAGAGACAGAGAGAGACAGACAGAGAGAGACAGAGAGAGACGGAGAGAGACGGAGAGATACGGAGAGAGACAGAGAGAGACAGAGAGAGACAGAGAGAGACAGAGAGAGATGGAGAGATACGGAGAGAGACAGAGAGAGACAGAGAGAGACAGAGAGAGACAGAGAGAGACAGAGAGAGACAGAGAGAGACAGAGAGAGACAGAGAGAGACAGAGAGAGACAGAGAGAGACAGAGACAGAGACAGACAGAGACAGAGAGAGACAGACAGAGAGAGACAGAGAGAGACGGAGAGAGACGGAGAGATACGGAGAGAGACAGAGAGAGACAGAGAGAGACAGAGACAGAGACAGACAGAGACAGAGAGAGACAGACAGAGAGAGTCAGAGAGAGACGGAGAGAGACGGAGAGATACGGAGAGAGACAGAGAGAGACAGAGAGAGACGGAGAGATACGGAGAGAGACAGAGAGAGACAGAGAGAGACAGAGAGATACGGAGAGAGACAGAGAGAGACGGAGAGAGACGGATAGAGACAGAGAAGGGAAGAGAGACATCTGCCTCAGAAAGAGACAAAAAGATAGACAAAGAGACTGAGAGGCTGAGAGATAGTGGGAGACAGAGGGATAAAAACTGAAATATACCTAAAGCGATAAACAGAAAAAAGAAAATAGACGGTAAATAGAAGGTGAAAAGAAGGAGACTAAGGAAAGGGAGCAGAGCAGGTGGCAGAGTACTCAGGCCCACAGAAAGCGCATCTGGTAGATCTGAGTCTGATATGGCAGACAACTCAAAAGCATGCTGGCTAGTAGCTCGTATTGTTAAGCTGCTGAGATTGGACTCAGGCTGATCCTGTCCGACACGCGATGAAGTCATCGAGTGAGAGTGAGAGAGGAGAGAGAGAGGTAGGGAGAGAATGATTTCGTGGCATTCTCCCCCCGACTCGAATCTGAAATCCCAGGAGAAGAGAACACTAGAGTTCGCTCCTTTAATCCCCTCGCCAACGCCGCTGTTTGTTGTTGAGTTGTTGGCGAAAGCAGATTTTTTTCTGTCGTGCCACGAGTGGGGTAGTGGGCGGTGGACAGGCTTCAAGGTCTGGGCTTGAAGCAAATAATTACAGGCTTGCTCGGGATTACACAGCGGGTTTCTGGATTTATTTTTTTTCTATCTCGAGACGGTCTTAAAAATATCCCCTCTAGTAATCTATCTGCGTGTGCGTGTGTGCTCAGCGGCTGACTCAGCCCAGCAAAGCCAAGAAGTGCCAAAGCCAGGGGCTGTGTCCCAATTTATCCCTACTTTCCATCGCTCCCTCAGGATAACTCGACCGGTAGCACGACAAAGGCGGAGCCCGGAGAGAGACAGACAGACAGCTCAACTGAGAAGGCATGGAGAAGCTCTCTTCTATATAAACAAATCTATTTTTGCTCACCGAGACACAGAAAGTAAAGGAAGTGCGGTCCCGTACTGTCGAATCCACCCGACCTCCCCAACGCCTGTAATTAGCTGCCACCCGAAATCAGCCCCTCCCCAATGGCACTAATTGTCCCTTTATGACTGCCTAATTCCCCTAGCTCTATGAAGGCATCTCCCATGCCCTGCCCCGCTTGAAATTCTGAAAGTCGTGCTCAGTTGATTTCCGCTCCTCATTTCTATTTCGCTAATTATCCCACTCAGCTCCTGAAGCTGTGGCTGCAGTAGAAATTCATCCCGTAATGATAAGGCTGACTTTCTGATTGACTCATGCCCACGTTGTCTTGACGACGGCCAGGTTGCGGCTAATAACTATGAGTTGGCCAATTACTTTAACTATTACGCAATCGAGTTTCGTTGTCGCCTTTGAGCTGGCATAGCATAGCTTTGCTCTAAGCTCAAGTCGGATATGAAATTCCGCTTCAGGCAAAGAAAGCTTCAGACAAGCAATCACAAGTTCAGGTGGAAGGAACTTCTGATGAAAGGAGCCTCAGGTGAACATTATTTCAGGTAGAATAAACTTCAGGTAGAAGGAGCTTCAGGCGGCAAAAACTTCAGGTGGAAGGAAATTCAGGTAGAAGGAACTTCAGGTGAAAGAAACTTCAGGTGGTAGGAACTTTAGGTGGAAGGAACTTCGGTAGAAGGAACTTCGTTTAGAAGGAACTTCAGATGGAAGGAAATTCATTTTGAAGGAACTTCAAGTGGAAGGAACTTCATTTCGAAGGAACTTCAGGTGGAAAGAACTTCAGATGGAAGGAACTTCAGATGGAAGGAACTTCAGGTGGAAGGAGCTTCAGGTGGAAGGAGCTTCAGGTGGAAGGAACTTCATTTCGAAGGAACTTCAGGTGAAAAGAACTTCATTTTGAAGGAACTTCTAGTGAAAGGAACTTCAGATGGAAGGAATTCAGGGAAAAGGAACTTCAGATGGAAGGAACTTCAGGTGGAAGGAGCTTCAGGTAAAATGAACTTCAGATAGAATGAGCTTCAGACGGAAGGAACTTCAGGTGGAAGGAATTCAGGGAAAAGGAACTTCAGGTGGAAGGAACTTCAGGTGGAAGGAGCTTCAGGTAAAATGAACTTCAGATAGAATGAGCTTCAGACGGAAGGAACTTCAGGTGGAAGGAATTCAGGGAAAAGGAACTTCAGATGGAAGGAACTTCAGGTGGAAGGAGCTTCAGGTAAAATGAACTTCAGATAGAAGGAGCTTCAGACGGAAGGAGCTTCAGATGGAAGGAAATTCAGGTAGAAGGAACTTCAGGTGGAAGGAACTTCAGATAGAAGGAGCTAAAGGTGGAAGGAACTTCGGGTCGAAAAAACTTCAGCCAGCTGAGAATTTCAGGCAAGTGTTCATGCTCACGGCTCATGTGAACGGAGAAATATTTTCACTCAGTTGTTTTTCGCAATACAGCTTCCTTACCAGCCAGCAGTTAACAGGTTGACCATTGGAGCGGTAACAAATTCGCTAATTTCAGCTGCTTCTCCTGCATCTCCTGTCCTCCCCTGCTGTTCTTCAGTTTTCCCAAACCCTTAGATCCCAAGCCGCAGCCTTCCCGCCAACCCAGTGGTTCAAGAAAAGTGATGAGCGGAATGATTGAATTTCTGATTTTGCCAGAGAGCCGCGAGCGGCGCGAAGGTGTTTCTAGGGGGGGTGCGGATTACGAATGGCGCCAAATTAATTCGATCAGCATCAGCACCGCCCACCTTCAGGGGGAGTCTGGAAGGAGGGGAAGAGAGTTGGAATTTTTTTTGCCTATCCCAATGCCAATCGGAAGAGACATTCGGGTATAGGGATGTGTTGGCAGGTCCATTGTTGGCTTGGCAAGTGGGATTAGAGTGACAGTGGGATTAGAGTGACACTGGGATTAGAGTGACACTGGGATTAGAGTGACAGTGGGATTAGAGTGACACTGGGATTAGAGTGACAGTGGGATTAGAGTGACACTGGGATTAGAGTGACAGTGGGATTAGAGTGACACTGGGATTAGAGTGACAGTGGGATTATAGTGACTCTGGGATTAGAGTGACAGTGGGATTAGAGTGACAGTGGCATTAGAGTGACAGTGGGATTAGAGTAGGGACAAAAGAGACTAAGCATTGTACATTCACGCTGCCAATGAATTTCAAGGTCATCTCACCTCGAAGCTTTCCCGCTGTCCGACAGCTGTGAACCGAAAAATCTCCCTCACGTCGAATATCGGCGCGACTGAAAACATGTACAAACCATTTGTTCATAAATATGTAAATCTGGAAACATTATACAGATTTCCCCTCTCATCTCCCACTGTCTCATCTCCCACTGTCTCATCTCTCACTGTCCCATCCCCACTGTCTCATCTCCCACTGTCTCATCTCCCACTGTCTCATCCTCCACTGTCTCATCCTCCACTGTCTCATCTCACACTGTCTCATCTCCCACTGTCAATCGTCTCATCTCCAAATATCTCATCTCACACTGTCTCATCCCCCACTATCTCATCTCCCACTGTCTCATCTCGCACTGTCTCATCTCCCACTATCTTATCTCCCACTATCTCATCTCCCACTATCTCATCTTCCACTATCTCATCTCCCACTGTCTCATTTCTCACTGTCTCATCTCCCACTGTCTCATCTCCCACTATCTCATCTCCCACTATCTCATCTCCCACTATCTCATCTCCCACTGTCTCATCTCCCACTGTCTCATCTCCCACTGTCTCATCTCCCACTATCTCATCTCCCACTGTCTCATCTCCCACTATCTTATCTCCCACTATCTCATCTCCCACTATCTCATCTTCCACTATCTCATCTCCCACTGTCTCATCTCTCACTGTCTCATCTCCCACTGTCTCATCTCCCACTGTCTCATCTCCCACTGTCTCATCTCCCACTATCTCATCTCCCACTGTCTCATCTCCCACTGTCTCATCTCCCACTGTCTCATCTCCCACTGTCTCATCTCCCACTGTCTCATCTCCCACTATCTTATCTCCCACTATCTCATCTCCCACTATCTCATCTTCCACTATCTCATCTCCCACTGTCTCATCTCTCACTGTCTCATCTCCCACTGTCTCATCTCCCACTATCTCATCTCCCACTGTCTCATCTCCCACTGTCTCATCTCCCACTATCTCATCTCCCACTATCTCATCTCCCACTATCTCATCTCACACTGTCTCATCCCCCACTGTCTCATCTCCCACTATCTCATCTCCCACTGTCTCATCTCGCACTGTCTCATCTCCCACTATCTTATCTCCCACTATCTCATCTCCCACTATCTCATCTTCCACTATCTCATCTCCCACTGTCTCATCTCCCACTGTCTCATCTCCCACTGTCTCATCTCGCACTGTCTCATCTCCCACTGTCTCATCTCCCACTGTCTCATCTCCCACTGTCTCATCTCCCACTGTCTCATCTCCCACTGTCTCATCTCCCACTGTCTCATCTCCCACTATCTCATCTCCCACTGTCTCATCTCCCACTATCTTATCTCCCACTATCTCATCTCCCACTATCTCATCTTCCACTATCTCATCTCCCACTGTCTCATCTCCCACTGTCTCATCTCCCACTGTCTCATCTCCCACTGTCTCATCTCCCACTGTCTCATCTCCCACTGTCTCATCTCCCACTGTCTCATCTCCCACTGTCTCATCTCCCACTGTCTCATCTCCCACTATCTCATCTCTCACTGACTTAAGAGTTGTAAAACTGTTGCCGACCCCTCGAATTTAAAGAATTTTTGCATATTCGTGTGGTATCGAAACATTTTTAGTACCATGTTCGTTCTCCAAAAAATGTATTCGAAAAAAGCTGGTCCCTGGATAAATTTTCTTCTGTATTCCAAGCAGTTTGTTTAAGCTAGAAGAAAATTTCTTAGAAAATAATGGCATAATGCTACATGCCAATTACCCCCGAAGCGAGTCTGCTTCTTTTCAAACTGCTCTTTGCTGCCCAAGTGAAGCTTTTCCGTTCTCTTCTGCTTCCGCAGTCCTTGGTTCTCTGCCACTAACCCCTTATCTAGTTTCGTTCACTCCCTTGTCAGCCATGTTTTCAGCGTCTGGTCCGCTTACATTTCACCACCAGGCTGAAGTTGGTAGCGGCCCAGTTAATACCCCGCCGAATGAGCGGCTCGAACTCGCTGACTCCCTCGCAGTGGTAGAGACCGGAGCTAGCCGGCTGCGCACTGGCGATATCCTCCGTGACCTCGTCCTGATACTCGCGCAGAACCTGCGGTGGGTTGCGGCGGAGAGTTGCGATTGAGAACAGACTGACAGACATCCAGAACAGACTGACAGACATCCAGAACAGACTGACAAACACTCAGAACAGACTGACAAAAACACCCTGAACAGACTGACAGACACACACAGAACTGACTGACAGACATCCAGAACAGACTGACAGACATCCAGAACAGACTGACAGACACACACAGAACTGACTGACAGACATCCAGAACAGACTGACAGACATCCAGAACAGACTGACAGACACCCAGAACAGACTGACAGACATCCAGAACAGACTGACAGACATCCAGAACAGACTGACAGACATCCAGAACAGACTGACAGACACCCAGAACAGACTGACAGACACATCCAGAACAGACTGACAGACATCCAGAACAGACTGACAGACACCCAGAACAGACTGACAAAAACACCCTGAACAGACTGACAGACATCCAGAACAGACTGACAGACATCCAGAACAGACTGACAGACACCCAGAACGGACTGACAAAAACACCCTGAACAGACTGACAGACACACCCAGAACAGACTGACAGACAAACACAAAACAGAATAGATTGACAGACACACAGAACAGATTGACAGACACACAGAACGGACACAGATAGATGGACAGCTGCTGTGAGCATTTGAGCTGTCAGTCTGTCAAAAAGCGTGTCGCATCAGCGACTGGCAGATTACGCAATTCATCCTGAATTCTTCTTGCTAAGCTGCACTAATTTTAACTTGGATTTTCTCAGAAGCTCAGCGTATGCCTGCCCCGGGTTAAGTTGCATATTTTTCAACGTGTCCCTCCTATTTGGTGAGTGTCAAATCAAACTGCCGCATAACTCTCTTCCCTTCTCTCTCGATCTCCAGCGCAGTCTAACGTGAGAATGTCGCCCTACCTCCCTCCGTGTCGCGGCAAGGATTTGAGGATTTCCGGATTTTCGAATGACAATCGCCTTGCCGGACATGACAGGGAGATTTACTGCGTCAAAGGGTGTCGGGGGGGAGAGGTCCGGGCTGGGAGAGGTCCGGGCTTTCACCAGCAGGGATTATCGCCCCCCTCCCGGCTCCGCCACCTGTCAGTCAGCGGCTAGTCTGGCGTGCCGATGTTGGAGAGAAGCTGCTTGTGAAGGCAGAAAGAGACAAAGAGCAACTGATTCAGTTTCCATGGAATGTGTTTCTTGCTGCTTTTTCTTCAGCTAGCAAAGAGAGGAAGCTAATAAATTCTTGCAGATGGAGAAACAAACTGAAAGAGAGAGGGAGAGAGGGAGAGAGAAAGGGAGAGAGGGAGAGAGAAAGGGAGAGAGGGAGAGAGAAAGGGAGAGAGAGGGAGAGAGAAAGGGAGAGAGAGGGAGAGAGAAAGGGAGAGAGAGGGAGAGAGAAAGGGAGAGAGGGAGAGAGAGGGAGAGAGGGAGAGAGGGAGAGAGAAAGGGAGAGAGGGAGAGAGAAAGGGAGAGAGAGGGAGAGAGAAAGGGAGAGAGAGGGAGAGAGAAAGGGAGAGAGAGGGAGAGAGAAAGGGAGAGAGGGAGAGAGAAAGGGAGAGAGGGAGAGAGGGAGGGAGAGAGGGAGAGAGAAAGGGAGAGAGGGAGAGAGAAAGGGAGAGAGGGAGAGAGAAAGGGAGAGAGGGAGAGAGAAAGGGAGAGAGGGAGAAAGAAAGGGAGAGAGGGAGAGAGAAAGGGATAGAGGGAGAGTGAAAGGGAGAGAGGGAGAAAGAAAGGGAGAGTGAAAGGGAGAGAGGGAGAGAGAAAGGGAGAGAGGGAGAGAGAAAGGGAGAGAGGGAGAGAGAAAGGGAGAGAGGGAGAGAGAAAGGGAGAGAGGGAGAGAGAAAGGGAGAGAGGGAGAGTGAAAGTGAGAGAGGGAGAGTGAAAGGGAGAGAGGGAGAGAGAAAGGGAGAGAGGGAGAGAGAAAGGGAGAGAGGGAGAAAGAAAGGGAGAGATGGAGAGAGAAAGGGAGAGAGGGAGAGAGCGTGGAAAATGACAAAGTCGCCTTGGAGACCGACAGGGTGACCTATGCAACGCAGAAACTGTAATTGAAATTCAGGTTGCCAATATTCTAAATATATAGTTTTTAATGAATTGTAGTTTCACTCAAAAGTCACTGAATGTCAAATTTTCATGCTTTAAATTTCGGTGTGTATTTATCCTGAACTGTTCATCATAAACCTTGACTATTTCTAGCGTGCAATACGGATAGCTGTACAGCAGAGTGAATCTCGATGATAATATATTGAATTAGTAAATTACACGGGTGCCCAAGCCAGTCTCCCACGGACTGGCAATTTTATCGTGTTTCACGGTCTAGCTAATTAGCCGTGCATGAAACCAGTCTCAGTGGGATATTGCCGGCAACTTGCCTATCAATAATGTTGCTCGAGCAATGCTTTCTGTCTCCTTAATTGCCTGACTAAATCTGAAGGTTGCAGTCCCTCGTGCTGTTCTGCGACTAGATTTTATCAGTGTTAGTGTTTACACTTGGATTATAGAGTGTAAACACTACTTTGTTGAAAACTCTTTTCCACTCTTTGTCATCCTAGATGGCTCTGGCTGTTGAAAATTGCTCGTTCCACTGACCTTGAGCACACACTCAAACAGCTGTGTACATCTACATGAGACTTTCTTATCGTCAGGCAATGTACACTGTCACTGTGGTCATCCCCTAATGAGTGTGAATTGCACAACAAGCCACCAAGCCTTCTCTCCGTGGCTGCGCCCCAGATAAATGTGGCCTCGACGCGGAATCGAGCTCAGGGACCTTGGTGCGAGAGAGACAAACGTGTTAACCGCTCTGCCACTCACCCCCAATGCCTGACGATGAGGAGAAAGTCAAGGCAAATGTTCACACCAAGGCAAACATGGCCTGAATCTGTGTGCGTGTGTGCTCAGGAGTCAGCGAAATGGGCAGAATTGCCTCCTCACTGGCTGCGGGTCTACTGTCATCAAATGATGTGCCATTGCCTGCAATTATTACAATTATTATTATAGCTAGGGCTGCGAAATTTGAAATTAATGAGGCCTTGACATGGAGCCATGGTCAGGGGCCATGGTTACCCAGTTGTGCCATAGAATTTTGAAAATGTCAGTTAAACAACATTTAGAAGGAAAATAAGTTCGAGAATCACTTGTTTGACAAATTGATTAGAGCACCGATAATGCATTGATATATTGATACATTTATATACAGCATGAGCCATGCATATGCATGTTAGACTCATCTGAAGCCTATAGTACCGATAGCTATTGGCGTCCGGGGCATCTACTTCCCGTTTTCATCAATATCTGCTACTAGGAGAGACTCTAGCAGACCTACCTCGCCGGAAATTAATGCTTCGCGCAAATCCTATCTGAACCTGTTTTTTTCTTGGTTCCGGAATTCGGAAAATTAATGAATCTACCGCCATGACTTCAAAGAGATTTTTCGGACAACCTCAAATGCGCAAACTTGGCCTGAATACAGCTGAACGAATTTCTCAATCCAGAAAAATTCTTTTAAAATGGAAGAAATTTAATTCGATCCCTAAATCGTGGCAAATACGATAGCGGCAACGGACAGTTTTGTCTCTGACGTCATCTCGATGGGTGAAGATTTGGAATGAATTTTCCAATTTAAATTCGACCAGCCAAGACACTGTAGACGGCAGCGCTGGTCTCGCTGTCTCATCTGTCTCATTCTGGGCTGCAGCCTTCACTGATACGTCTCCGAATCAATCGATTCTTTGCAATGCTCCCCTGTCTCGCCTCTCTGTTAGATTTATCTGGCAGAGAAGTTACCCAGCCTTAGGAATCCGGGGCCGTTCGGAAAATCTACTTTTTTACTTAGTCATCATTACGAATCAGATCTATCGATGCCAGAAAATTACACTCGTAAATATATATTTTATCATAAAAGTAGGACTTATTCATTACTACACTTTACTAAAAAACTCTAAAAAACTTAGTGTCTTCCACCCCCCTCCGTGCCCGTTCAATCTGCATTGATCGATCACGACGACGCAATTCAGGGACGGGGTATGATTTTGGGGTACTCCAAATAGCAAATTGAGTAGCCCTGTGTGATTCTACTCCGCTCCTCAGCTCTCCTGGTGACTAATATATCAAAGCGTCAAAGCTGCTCCTGATAGCTGTGTGTGTGCTTTTTTCTGCTTGACACACACACATCAGCCTCTCCTTTCATGCCTCTCTTTCTTAGAACCAGACTAATCCCCATCCGACAGATGGTACAACGCTAAATAGATCCCCACTATACCGAGATGTCAATGGACATCCCCGATTCTCCTCAAGTAAACTGCAGATGCGTAGTTTACGGATTTGAAATTCTGGTGTGCTCTCATTTTTTATCATCTCAGCCTAAGGGAGACAATTTGAGTCTTTGAGCAAGACACTTTATTCAAACAACTAAGCTGTAAAAGGGTTAGAAGTTTGGGTGCGTGTGGCAGCCACGTTTCTGTCCACGGACCGAACAGTTGTACACAGTCTTGGTACTATTATTCTTCACTAAAAAAGAATGTCTGAATCTAGCTTTAGAGAAATTCTCGTAACACTAAATGATCTAATCATTGATTCCAAAATGGAAAATCTCTGTTAAACATCTGACCGCTTTTGACAAGCGTCTCGGTAAAACTCAGAAACTTCTTGACCGAAACTTTATCCTCAGCCGCGGACCTAGCAGAGAAAGAGAAGAAAAGAGGTGAGAGGTGATGCTCAATGGATTTCGCCTCATACTACATATAGATTTGAGAAGTAAACAGGCCAAGGACAGGATCGATCTATCCTAGGAGCCGCTCGGTTGCCTTATTACGTAATCATTGCCAGCCTCATCTGCTGGCATGTCCAGCCCCGCACAGCGAGCGGACAATCCGCTGGTGGAGGAGATTCTCGATTGAGGCAGTTCAAATTTAACTACGGGGGTTGACCGTAGTGGGGGGAAAGAGTGAGAAACTGAGTAGGGGTCAGAGGCGAGGCTAATCTCCTTCACTTAATATCCTATTTAGCATTGCGACTAGGGCGAAAATTATTCTGGCACTAACAAATCGAGTCACAGCTTGCCCCCCTGCATTCTCATTAACGACAGCTAAAGTAGGACTCCTCGGCCCGCTTTCATTGATTGTTAACCAGAAAACTCTGATAAGCTATAAATTGTGTAGAGAAACTGTTTTGTAATACTTTAGGATAATTTATTTGAAGAGTGAATGACTCAACAGCTGCTAGGCAGAATTATTGGGGATTAAACAATTGGTGTTTGGCGCATTAATTAAAGTAGCAATTTGCAGGGTAGCGTTGAAGGAATGTAGGCATGTGGTAGCTTTTACTCTCATCTTTGAGTGACACTTGCCGTCGTGGCTTGCCTTGGATAAACAGGATGGCCACAAGGTAGCTATTTTAGGTACTCGTAAGTACGAGCGAGGACTTTTTTGAGGGCGCGAGGCACGAAGTTCGCGCTGTGGGGTAGAAAGGATTGAAATTTTTGGGATGTGACCGGCGTGAGGTGGGTGCATTGAGGCAGCAAGGACGGAAAGAAACTTGTTAGGTTTGAAACGGGCCGTGAAGTGGGTGCTTCGCGGCAGAAAGGATGGAAAGAAATATATTGGGTTTGATACGGCGTGAGGTGGGTGCTTTGACGCTGAAAGTATGGAAAGAAATATATTGGGTTTGATACGGCGTGAGGTGGGTGCTTTGAGGCAGAAAGGACGGAAAGAAATATATTGGGTTTGATACGGCGTGAGGTGGGTGCTTTGAGGCAGAAAGGACGAAAATAAATGTTCGGGCGTGGGCGGGGCGTGGGGTGGGTGAATCAAAACAAGTATTAAGAGCCAGTGCATGGCAGACTCCAATCTAATGGGCGTATTCGTACGCATTGTGATTCAAGGAATCTAAATTGCTTTACAAGCATTTGCCCAAGAAAGGAATAAGTAAAGCAATTTTTGTTCATGTATCCCTCTCTAATAAGAGCTGAATCAGTCAGAAATTACTCTAAAACTATTCAGTATCAATTTCCCAGTTCTCGATAGGTTAAGCCTGCTGGCGTGACTGGGCGGATCGCTGCACTTTGCTTGGAAAAGGCTACTCAGGCAGGTAGCCGGCAGTGGGCCATCTGAGAAGCTGTTTCATATAGGAATAAAACCCTACATTCTTCCTCTCGAGCCCTGCCTCTTGCTCTGCTCTCTTGCCCCACGTCACGCCCCCTTCCTTCCGATCTGGTCGGGTCACCAGCCGGCCTCTCATCTCCGCCATCCCTTGGTCCCCTGTGGCAGCTAAGCCCTCCCGCTACCGGACCGGTACAACATAAAATCTCAAAAAATCCTCATTCTTTGCTGCTCCTCCGACACCGCCTCTTTGAGTCTAGGCCCGGCTGACAGGCGCAACGATCCTGGCATTGATTTGAAGGCAACTCGGACTCGAGAATAGGAGAACAGGGATACCGCGCCGGGGAAGCCCTTTGAGTTCACTCGTCATTGCTCTCCCTATTCGACATTGTCCAGCCTCATGCTCCTGGCCTCTCTATGTCAGCCGTCAATTCTCCGTCCTGGCTGTGCTTTTTTCTCGCTCTCCGCGTCGAGCGTCCACTCGATCTTCCGCCAGCCAGCTTGCATCTCGACAATCCCACTGCCCCGCATCTGAAGGATGCATTGGTACTAACAGGGGATGCATCATCATCATTAGCTTAGCTGATAGATGTCCACTGACAATTTATAGCTAGCATACTTCTCTGTCTTCTATTCTCTGTCTTTTATTTCATGTTTTGCACCCCACAAACCTCACTCCTCCTCCGACCTCACTCCTCCTCCGACCTCACTCCATCCTCCGACCTCACTCCTCCTCCGACCTCACTCCTCCTCCGACCTCACTCCTCCTCCGACCTCACTCCTCCGCCCACCTCAATCCATCGCCAACCTCACTCATCCGCAAACCTCACTCCTCCGCCAACCTCACTCATCCGCCAACCTCACTCATCCGCCAACCTCACTCATCCGCAAAACTGACTCTTCCGCCAACCTCACTCCTCCGCCAACCTCACTCCTCCGCCAACCTCACTCATCCGCAAAACTGACTCTTGCGCCAACCTCACTCATCCGCAAAACTCACTCTTCCGCCAACCTCACTCCTCCGCCAACCTCACTCCTCCGCCAACCTCACTCCTCCGCCAACCTCACTCCTCCGCCAACCTCACTCCACTGTTAACATCAATCCAGCGTCCACCTCAATCGCTTACCAATCCATCCTTGAGCAGCCTAGCAGTGACTTTGCCGATGCCGGTGACGCTGCAGACAATGGTCAGCGAGTCATTCTGCCGCATCTGGTGTGTCACGCCGGAACCCAGCTCGTTGCCATTGCCGCTCATCCAGACGAACGGACGATCTGCATGGGAAATTGTGATGCTGGGTTCGCAACGTTGAATGTGCAATATTGGGGTGAAGTTTATTCACTTACTGAGGAGTCGAACCTCGGCTCGCCGGGTCGGCGAATAGCTGTAGGTGTTGGCGCTTTGCGCGCACACTAGGCACTGACCAGCGGCCTGTGGTCCGACGCTCACCGTGATCTGCCGATCATGGGCGCCGGGCTTGTCAACCAGGCGCAGAACCGCAGTCGATGCTAAATGATTGGGATTCACGAAGGGACCGTCGATGCCGCGGCCAAATTTGTCACGATAGGACTTGTTGGGACCGATCAGCATGCCCATCCAGATGGCTGCGGCAGTGGCGGAGTTCCCATCTGCTGGGATCTCACTGGGAGCATTTTCGGAGCAGGAAGATAGAAGGAACACCGCAGCCTCACCGGGGCCTGAAAGAATGAGTGAGGCCAGTGTCACATTTTCATTTGTGGTTCTATTGGTTTATGGGCACATAGGTAGTTTAATTTAATGGGCCATTTAATTTAGTAAATTAAATGGTAAATGGTAAATTTAATTTAATTTACCAAATGCACTCTGCCTCACCCAAATCAACCCCTTCACCCACCTCACTCCTTCACACACCTCGCTCCTTCGCCCACCTCACTCCTTCACCCAACTCACTCCTTCACCTCCTTATTCCTTCATCCACCCCACTCCGTCACCCATCTCACTCCTTCCCCCACCTCACTCCTTCAACCACCTCACTCCTTCAACCACCTCACTCCTTCAACCACCTCACTACTTTACCTACCTCATTCCTTCACCCCCTCACTCCTTCGTCCAACTCACTCCTTCAACATCCTCACTCCTTAAACCACCTTACTCCTTCACCCCCTCATTCCTTCATCCACCCCAGCCCTCCAGCCCTCACTCTCTCCCTCTCTCCCCTCACTCTCCCCCTCTCTCCCCTCACTCCCCCCACTCTCTCCCCCTCACTCTCTCCCCTCACTCTCTCCCCTCACTCTCTGCCCTCACTCTCTGCTCTCACTCTCTCCCTCTCTCCCCATACTCCCCCTCACTCTCTGCCCCCACTCTCCCTCACTCTCCCCCTCACTCCCCCCACTCACCCCACTCTCTCCCCCTCACTCTCTCTGCTACTCCCAGTCGCCTCCAAATCACTCACCGTTTCTATCGATCTCGGGATTGTACTGACAGACGAATTCCTCCCACCCGTTTTCCACAATGTCAACAAACTCGAGCGCTAGTTTTGCGGCTGGAGCCGCTGTGACCGTGCCAAACAGTAGCAGCAGCAGCAGCAGCAGCAGCAGCTTAAGTCGCGGCATGACAGCGATATCTTGAATAGCCATTTCGAGGCAGCTAAATCGAAACAGAAAGCTACTTAAAATTTGTCTTTTTTCCAGTCTGCTGTGCTAACGCTGCTCACACAGTTAATCCCTTTGAATCCGGGGGTTTCTCTGATTTAGTGACGCGCTGAAAGAAAAACAGAAGCGACACCCTCCTAGGATATTTATTCGGCCTTCCTTTTTATTTCATTTCTTATCTATCCGTGCTTCTAGAAGAGTGTGGGGAGAGCGCCAGCACCCACCCCAACTCCGCCCGACCGAACCAGTCGCTGGCTTCCTCCAGGGCCCTGCGTCTCATCACTGGCGGTCGACTGTTATTCTAAAGAAATTTCTTCTATTCTTTTTGTCTGAAACAGAATAGTAAGCATGTTGCTTCTTTTAGGAAGAAGAATTGAAATTCCCTCCCCCCTTATGCGATTGCATTATTTGAGAAAATCCCTTATGCATTTTTAAATGCACAAACTGATTTACTTCGTCCCCTTCATTCTCATTCTTTCTCGACGCTCTCCAATCTTTCTGTTTGTCAATTAGTTATCCCTCTCTCACCTAACTCTCCCTCTCTCACCTAACTCTCCCTCTCTCACCTAACTCTCCCTCTCTCACCTAACTCTCCCTCTCTCACCTAACTCTCCCTCTCTCACCTAACTCTCCCTCTCTCACCTAACTCTCCCTCTCTCACCTAACTCTCCCTCTCTCACCTAACTCTCCCTCTCTCACCTAACTCTCCCTCTCTCACCTAACTCTCCCTCTCTCACCTAACTCTCCCTCTCTCACCTAACTCTCCCTCTCTCACCTAACTCTCCCTCTCTCACCTAAATCTCCCGATCTCTTACTTTTACTTGACCCTACCATGCTATCTCTTTTTTCTGTCTTCTGTACCATTTTAAAATGCGCAGAATTTTTATATTTAATTTTCGCTTGAAAGACTGTCTTAGTGACTATTCTCCCAGCCTACTCACAGGTCACGGCATTTCTATGTAATAATCTCCTGATTTAAACTACTACTCGGCGCTCGATGGCTCGTGACGACTTAAACAAGCACGAAGATTATGATTGAGATTTGTAGATATTTAACAGATTTTACTAATAGCATTATTCATTGTCAAAAAGGTTATTTAGCTTTTGGCTCTTATTAAAAAAAGTTGAAAAAAGCCGACTACTACAAGTAGCTCGGTCTTTGCTTTGCGAACAATTAAAATTAGTCTATGGCCAAAACAATAGAAACTAGGAGCTAATAAAAGAAAGTGATTTGTCAGCAACAGATTAACAATCAAAGTCTGTCTTAGCGAATACCAACAATGTGCGACTCGGGTCAACCGCAGGAACCGTCGGCGAGTCGACGCGACAACAACGTCGAGCAGCCTTGCCCGTCGATGCGGCTATCGCTTGACAACAGCGGACCGGGGGGTGAATTCCAGTGGCTGGTGGCCACACTGCACAGCCTGATGCTGGAGTGTGGATTTACGACTCTGGACGACGATGACGAAGCGAAATCTGAAGCGGAAGTGAAATCTGAAGCGGAAGTGAAATCTGAAGCGGAAGTGAAATCTGAAGCGGAAGTGAAATCTGAAGCGGAAGTGAAATCTGAAGCGGAAGTGAAATCTGAAGCGGAAGTGAAATCTGAAGCGGAAGTGAAATCTGAAGCGGAAGTGAAATCTGAAGCGGAAGTGAAATCTGAAGCGGAAGTGAAATCTGAAGCGGAAGTGAAATCTGAAGCGGAAGTGAAATCTGAAGCGGAAGTGAAATCTGAAGCGGAAGTGAAATCTGAAGTGAAAACTGTTTCGATGGACAAAAGGCCTGAAAAGCTTCAAGCTTCAAATTTAAATTTGCCAAAGTCGGTTCTAAGCCAGCTGAATCGGTTCAATCACGGTTCCGCTGTTTCAGTCTCCATTCGGTACGCCTACAAGCCATGTCATGCTTCTACAATAGCGACCACAGGCTATGCACTGCTGAAGGTGGTGCGCGAAGGCAAGCTGGCCGGCTGCCACTGCGGAGTGGCCGCGGCCAGGAGCCAGCCGGCCGCACCGTGCGCGTCCCGGCACTTCAACGCGGCCAGGTTCTTCGGCAGCGACAACGACTCGCGCACTGGAACTGACCTGCGCGATCTCGAAGTGCAGTTTAAAGATTCAGTGAGTCTATTCCATCAAGCTACTGATGCTGATTCCATCAAGCTGCTGATGCTGATTCCATAAGCTATACAAATTCCACCAAGCTGCTGATGCTGATTCCATCAAGCTGCTAATGCTGATTCCATCAAGCTACTGACACTGATTCCATCAAGCTGCTGATGCTGATTCCATCAAGCTACTGACACTGATTCCACAAAGCCGTTGAATGCACTCGCAGATCGCTTTGCCAGCCCGGGCAGCCCTCCTGGAGCTAGCCGGTCTGCCTCAGCCTCAGTCTAGTCTGACGGCGCTGCCACCAGAGCTCCTGCTGAAGGTCCTCCGCAGCTGCTTCAGTTTCGCCGATGTCTGCCGCCTCGGCCAGACATGCAAAGCCTTGGCCGCGCTGCATCGCGATGGCTCAGTTTGGCGACCGTTGCTATGGCAACAGTTTGAGTGTCATCCGCCAGCTGGCGCGGACTGCTATGAAGTTTTCAAAAGCCGACACGCGGAGCGGATTAAGCGAGCGCGGATAATCGCCCGAATGGGCAGTCGGGAGCTGACTCCGCTGCCAAATTCGCTGCTTTTGGCCGCCGCTGCAGCTGCCGCCGCTGCCACAGCTGCCGCTCTGGACTACAGATTCTCCTCTGGTAGGCACCCGTCGTCTTCTAGTAGATTTGGCAGCGGTCGACGCTCCCTTCAAGAACTGCTGCCGCCTTCGCCGTACAGTGGAAGCAGTGGCGGCTTCGGCGGCGGCGGCGGCGGCGGCAGCGGCGGCGGGCAGTCAGACTGGGATTCAGGAGAGTTTGCCTATCCGCATTTCCGATTTCGATGATGAAGGGAAAATTAGTTTTCGTTTAAACATTTTCGTGCTTCCTTGCCAACAGCGGCTGAGTTTTCGCGTTGTCAAGTTGGCCAAGTTGTATATTTTTACAAAAAATAAACAAAATTCTTTTATTTAGATAAAGTTTGTTTTTATTGTCAATACTTTTGCTTTAAATATTACTGACAGTAGTGTGCACCGACTACTCGATTACAACTAAGGTCAAAATGAAGTCAATTTAGGAAACAATGAGGTTTTATGTTACATGGTTTCAGTATTACATATTCTTGGCTGTTTAACAGTAGAATGACAACGCCATTTTCGCCCTGGGGAACGACGACAGGGTAATTCACAATAGCTCCAAAACCAACTGACCGAATTCGTGAAAGTCCACCATCTGAATCAGCCTGTCAGTCAGTCTCACCCTGTTTATGATGTGCAGGATATAGATGCTAAATATAGTGTATAGTGGACTTTCATTCATATTTACAGCCATTGGTGAAAGTTAATTTGAGTTTTCATAATGTGGAATACATTGCATTTGGGATTCTAGGTTTTGGGATTCTTTGAGTTGGGGTTCTAGGAGTTGGGATTCTAGGAGTTAGGATTCTAGGAGTTGGGATTCTAGGAGCTGGGATTCTAGGAGCGGGGAGGATTCTAGGTTTTGGGATTCTTTGAGTTGGGGTTCTAGGAGTTGGGATTCTAGGAGTTGGGATTCTAGGAGTTGGGATTCTAGGAGCTGGGATTCTAGGAGCTGGGATTCTAGGAGCTGGGATTCTAGGAGCTGGGATTCTAGGAATAGGGATTCCAGGAGTTGGGATTCTAGAAGTCAATTTAGAATTAGGATTCTAAAAGTCGGGAATCTAGGAGTTAGGATTCCAGGAGTTGGGATTCTAGGAGTTGGGATTCTAGGGGTTGGGATTCTAAGAGTTGGGATTCTAGGGGTTGGGATTCTAGGGGTTGGGATTCTAGGAGTAGGGATTCTTGGGGTTGGGATTCTAAGATTATAAAAGTGAGGATTCTAGGAAATGGGATTCTAGGAAATGGGATTCCTTGAATTGTGATTCTGCGAATAAGGATTCTAGGATCATAGAAGTGAGGATTATTGGAGTTTGGATTCTAGGAGTTAAGATAGTTGATTAGGGATTCTTCCAGTCCGCAGACTCTTTTCTCGCCTCAATCTTCGTTTTCCTCTCGCAAAAGTTTCTAACTTTACTTTGGTATGCGCAGCCTACAAACGCGTGAGGCGCTGGGCCAGTTCTAGCAAAAGTGCACGGAGTTTGAAGTGCTTCCTCTAGCGATCAGACTATTAGACTATTTAAAAAAGCGACAGAGACTGAAAAAAGATGAAAAGTCTAAATTAGAAGTCAGTTTTAGCTGTCAATGGCCTGCCACTTTGTATTAGGCAGACCTGATTAGCAGAAACGGCACCGATCAGCCATCTCTGAACTGCTGCTGCTGCTGCTGCTGCTGCTGCTGCTGCGACAGACCGAGTAGTATCTACCAATTGGCTAGCCAGCCCCCCTCCAATGTCCCCACGAGCCAATCAGAGTTGGTGCAGTGTGAAATAGAGCAGTAGAAAGGCGGAGACTTCATGGTGAGTTGTAGTCAATATCGAAGACTTCTATAATAGTAAAATTTGTCGATTAAAATTTTCCTAGAAAAGCCTTTCTTCTTAATCCCCGCAAAACATTCTTAGATCGGATTGCAAACAATTGCACAGGTGAGTAATCTGTTCGCTGTATAAAAGTGCACACTGGTAGTTTATCGTGTCATCACATTGACAAACAGTTAAAATCTAAAAGAAAGCCATTCGTAAACTTTTTGCTCATGGCTTTTGTTTTTTTCAAAACGTTTGCCACTTTTTCCTTGATTTCATCAAAAATATATTAAACATGTATTCGTTTATTAAAAAAAAATTATTAACTCATTATGAAAACATCATCATGGTCGTAGTGGACGAAGTACACAAGGATTTGGAGTAATAGATGAAGTACACAAGGATTTGGAGTAATAGATGAAGTACACAAGGATTTGGAGTAATAGATGAAGTACACAAGGATTTGGAGTAATAGATGAAGTACACAAGGATTTGGAGTAATAGATGAAGTACACAAGGATTTGGAGTAATAGATGAAGTACACAAGGATTTGGAGTGGTGGATGAAGTACACAAGGATTTGGAGTGGTGGATGAAGTACACAAGGATTTGGAGTTGTAGATGAAGTACACAAGGATTTAGAGTGGTGGATGAAGTACACAAGGATTTGGAGTAATAGATGAAGTACACAAGGATTTAGTGTGGTGGATGAAGTACACAAGGATTTAGAGTGGTAGAAGAAGTACACAAGGACTTGGAGTTGTAGATGAAGTACACAAGGATTAGGAGTGGTAGATGAAGTACACAAGGATTTAGAGTGGTGGATAAGTACACAAGGATTAGGAGTTGTAGATGAAGTACACAAGGATTTAGAGTGGTGGATAAGTACACAAGGATTTAGAGTTGTAGATGAAGTACACAAGGATTAGGAGTGGTAGATGAAGTACACAAGGATTTAGAGTGGTAGATGAAGTACACAAGGATTTAGAGTTGTAGATGAAGTACACAAGGATTTAGAGTGGTAGATGAAGTACACAAGGATTTAGAGTGGTAGATGAAGTACACAAGGATTTGGAGTAATAGATGAAGTACACAAGGACTTGGAGTAATAGATGAAGTACACAAGGATTTGGAGTAATAGATGAAGTACACAAGGATTTAGTGTGGTGGATGAAGTACACAAGGATTTAGAGTGGTAGAAGAAGTACACAAGGACTTGGAGTTGTAGATGAAGTACACAAGGATTAGGAGTGGTAGATGAAGTACACAAGGATTTAGAGTGGTGGATGAAGTACACAAGGATTAGGAGTTGTAGATGAAGTACACAAGGATTTAGAGTGGTGGATAAGTACACAAGGATTAGGAGTGGTAGATGAAGTACACAAGGATTTAGAGTGGTGGATGAAGTACACAAGGATTAGGAGTTGTAGATGAAGTACACAAGGATTTAGAGTGGTGGATGAAGTACACAAGGATTTAGAGTGGTGGATGAAGTACACAAGGATTTAGAGTGGTGGATGAAGTACACAAGGATTAGGAGTTGTAGATGAAGTACACAAGGATTAGGAGTTGTAGATGAAGTACACAAGGATTAGGAGTTGTAGATGAAGTACACAAGGATTAGGAGTTGTAGATGAAGTACACAAGGATTAGGAGTTGTAGATGAAGTACACAAGGATTTAGAGTGGTGGATGAAGTACACAAGGATTAGGAGTTGTAGATGAAGTACACAAGGATTTAGAGTGGTGGATGAAGTACACAAGGATTTAGAGTGGTGGATGAAGTACACAAGGATTTAGAGTGGTGGATGAAGTACACAAGGATTTGGAGTTGTAGATGAAGTACACAAGGATTTAGAGTGGTGGATGAAGTACACAAGGATTAGGAGTTGTAGATGAAGTACACAAGGATTTAGAGTGGTGGATGAAGTACACAAGGATTTAGAGTGGTGGATGAAGTACACAAGGATTTAGAGTGGTGGATGAAGTACACAAGGATTTAGAGTGGTGGATGAAGTACACAAGGATTTAGAGTGGTGGATGAAGTACACAAGGATTTAGAGTGGTGGATGAAGTGCACAAGGATTTAGAGTGGTGGATGAAGTGCACAAGGATTAGGAGTTGTAGATGAAGTACAGATGAAGAATCTGGCACTCGATTGTGACAGATTTTGTTAGCCAGTAACCAAGGCTTTACACAATAGAATGCGGGAAGTTAATCAAGATGAAGACAGAAAAAAATCGTAGAATAACCAAAACGGCAAAAAAAATTTTTGGGGAAAATAGTTAAAATCATCCGCTTGTGATCAACACGAATAAATTCTATCGATAAAAATTATTTAATATTTAGCTTTGCAAAAATATGTCATGCTTTGATGAAGAATAAGCCAACGTTCAATGGGGCATCGCAATATTGCATGAGCTAGCGAGAATTGCATAATTATGGCTGTCACACAGCGGCAGAACTAAACTGATTGGAAAAGTTCTGGCTAAAACTGGCAGAGATGGCATCGATCAAATTTCTAATGCCTGATTAGCGGAGAGTGGCAAATTTTCATTCCGACTTTATCAACCGTAGCCCCAACCGTCTGGCTGATGTATGACGCGAAGCGAGCTGTCGCACCCTCCCCCTCCACCCTCCCACCTATCTGGTCTGGTGCAGTTTATTGGCGAGAAAGTGCAAAGGGCCGCGCCATCTTGATTACTCAGAGGGGGGTGGAGACGACCTGATCTAGGAACGGTAGCTAAAGATAAATGGTATTAATTGAGGGCTTAGCCGTATAAAGAGGAGTAGCAATGGGATTAGGATAACGATGATAGTGCTAATTTGTGTCAATATTTAATGCCAAGCTGCTACTAACGCCACTGTCTCCGCTGCTGCTTCTACTAATTTTTATGCAAGTTCAATATTTTTATATCTACTGGTTTCCGGTAAATGGGTTCCGACAACATCCATTAGACACAATGATGCGTTCCAGTTGATCTTGGACACAATGATGCGTTCCAGTTGATCTTGGACACAATGATGCGTTCCACATGATCTTGGACACAATGATGCGTTCCAGTTGATCTTGGACACAATGATGCGTTCCAGTTGATCTTGGACACAATGATGCGTTCCACATGATCTTGGACATAATGATGCGTTCCACATGATCTTAGACACAATGATGCGTTCCACATGATCTTAGACACAATGATGCGTTCCACATGATCTTGGACACAATGATGCGTTCCAGTTGATCTTGGACACAATGATGCGTTCCAGTTGATCTTAGACACAATGATGCGTTCCAGTTGATCTTGGACACAATGATGCGTTCCAGTTGATCTTGGACACAATGATGCGTTCCAGTTGATCTTGGACACAATGATGCGTTCCAGTTGATCTTAGACACAATGATGCGTTCCAGTTGATCTTGGACACAATGATGCGTTCCAGTTGATCTTAGACACAATGATGCGTTCCACATGATCTTAGACACAATGATGCGTTCCAGTTGATCTTGGACACAATGATGCGTTCCACATGATCTTGGACACAATGATGCGGTCTAGTTGATCTTGGACACAATGATGCGTTCCACATGATCTTAGACACAATGATGCGTTCCACATGATCTTAGACACAATGATGCGTTCCACATGATCTTAGACACAATGATGCGTTCCACATGATCTTAGACACAATGATGCGTTCCAGTTGATCTTGGACACAATGATGCGTTCCACATGATCTTGGACACAATGATACGTTCCACATGATCTTAGACACAATGATGCGTTCCAGTTGATCTTGGACACAATGATGCGTTCCACATGATCTTGGACACAATGATGCGGTCTAGTTGATCTTGGACACAATGATGCGGTTCGAAGAATTTAAAGTGGCGGACGACGTCCAGAATACTTTGGAGGAGTGGGCAACATCGAGAACGCTCCTGAGTTGTGGATAGAGGATTTGGAAGGATTGGAGAAGCGGATGAAGGATTTGGAAGGATTGGAGAAGCGGATGAAGGATTTGGAAGGATTGGAGAAGCGGATGAAGGATTTGGAAGGATTGGAGAAGCGGATGAAGGATTTGGAAGGATTGGAGAAGCGGATGAAGGATTTGGAAGGATTGGAGAAGCGGATGAAGGATTTGGAAGGATTGGAGAAGCGGATGAAGGATTTGGAAGGATTGGAGAAGCGGATGAAGGATTTGGAAGGATTGGAGAAGCGGATGAAGGATTTGGAAGGATTGGAGAAGCGGATGAAGGATTTGGAAGGATTGGAGAAGCGGATGAAGGATTTGGAAGGATTGGAGAAGCGGATGAAGGATTTGGAAGGATTTCGCATGGTGGACGACATCAGAAGGATCTGAAGGAGGACGATTTCTAGAAAGGATTTTGACACATTTCGTACACAATGCTTTAGTCCTATAATATCACGACCAGTACCTCATTCTTATCACGAAACGTCAGTTAGAAGTGTCACATTCTGGCTAAGCAAAATAAACTTGTAATATTTTACGAAGCGATGCTCTCCCCAGTCAAATATTCGTGAACTGTCTCAGTGGCATCGATTTTCTCGCAAGCCGAAAAAAAAGTTCTTTAGCGAGAAAGTTTCTCTTGGGCTTCGGGCCGATAGCAGCCCACTTAAATGGCATGCTTTAGCAGGAATTCTCTCAAAGAATAAGCTACCAACTCAACGTTGTAAGTAAATGTGCGCGCACTTCCTTCCTTTCATTCATTCACCGCCGGGTAGAGGGCGAGAGTGTGTGGTTTGACAGTAAAAATGGAAGTCTTCTTTACTGTCGTAGAATTTTTCGTGTCGATGAGTGAAAGTGACAGCAGAAAAATAGTGAGTGGCATGCACCGTTTGATGGCCAAGACAACCATTTTTTGCAATATACTGACAAAGACATAATGCATGTTTGTTTAAGAAATGCTGATAATAGCGGTAATGCTGATAAACGTAATTAAAATACTCATCTTCGTTGAATGTGCTTCAAGATTAAAATTAATTTTCTGGCGTCTTGAAAGTACTCGTGGTAGGCTACGACAGAACTGATTATGAGCAGTGGACGATGTCGAGAAGGATTTGCAGGAGTGGACAACATCCACATGGATTTGAAGTAGTGAACAACATCCACATGTATTTGAAGTAGTGAACAACATCCACATGTATTTGAAGTAGTGAACAACATCCACATGTATTTGAAGTAGTGGACAACATCCACATGTATTTGAAGTAGTGAACAACATCCACATATATTTGAAGTAGTGAACAACATCCACATGTATTTGGAGGAGTGAACAACATCCACATGGATTTGGAGGAGTGGACAACATCCACATGGATTTGGAGGAGTGGACAACATCCACATGGATTTGGAGTAGTGGACAACATCCACATGGATTTGAAGTAGTGGACAACATCCACATGTATTTGGAGGAGTGAACAACATCCACATGTATTTGGAGGAGTGAACAACATCCACATGGATTTGGAGGAGTGAACAACATCCACATGGATTTGAAGTAGTGGACAACATCCACATGGATTTGAAGTAGTGGACAACATCCACATGGATTTGCAGGAGTGGACAACATCCACATGGATTTGAAGTAGTGGACAACATCCACATGGATTTGAAGTAGTGGACAACATCCACATGGATTTGAAGTAGTGGACAACATCCACATGGATTTGAAGTAGTGGACAACATCCACATGGATTTGAAGTAGTGGACAACATCCACATGGATTTGGAGGAGTGGACAACATCCACATGGATTTGGAGTAGTGGACAACATCCACATGGATTTGAAGTAGTGGACAACATCCACATGGATTTGAAGTAGTGGACAACATCCACATGGATTTGGAGGAGTGGACAACATCCACATGGATTTGGAGTAGTGGTCAACATCCACATGGATTTGAAGTAGTGGACAACATCCACATGGATTTGAAGTAGTGGACAACATCCACATGTATTTGGAGGAGTGGACAACATCCACATGTATTTGAAGGAGTGGACAACATCCACATGGATTTGGAGGAGTGGTCAACATCCACATGGATTTGGAGGAGTGGACAACATCCACATGGATTTGGAGTAGTGGTCAACATCCACATGGATTTGAAGTAGTGGACAACATCCACATGGATTTGAAGTAGTGGACAACATCCACATGGATTTGGAGGAGTGGACAACATCCACATGGATTTGGAGTAGTGGTCAACATCCACATGGATTTGAAGTAGTGGACAACATCCACATGGATTTGAAGTAGTGGACAACATCCACATGTATTTGGAGGAGTGGACAACATCCACATGTATTTGAAGGAGTGGACAACATCCACATGGATTTGAAGTAGTGGACAACATCCACATGGATTTGCAGGAGTGGACAACATCCACATGGATTTGAAGTAGTGGACAACATCCACATGGATTTGAAGTAGTGGACAACATCCACATGTATTTGGAGGAGTGGACAACATCCACATGGATTTGGAGTAGTGGTCAACATCCACATGGATTTGAAGTAGTGGACAACATCCACATGGATTTGAAGTAGTGGACAACATCCACATGTATTTGGAGGAGTGGACAACATCCACATGGATTTGGAGGAGTGGACAACATCCACATGTATTTGAAGGAGTGGACAACATCCACATGGATTTGGAGGAGTGGTCAACATCCACATGGATTTGAAGTAGTGGACAACATCCACATGTATTTGGAGGAGTGAACAACATCCACATGGATTTGGAGGAGTGGACAACATCCACATGGATTTGGAGGAGTGGACAACATCCACATGTATTTGAAGTAGTGAACAACATCCACATGTATTTGGAGGAGTGAACAACATCCACATGTATTTGAAGTAGTGGACAACATCCACATGGATTTGAAGTAGTGGACAACATCCACATGGATTTGAAGTAGTGGACAACATCCACATGGATTTGCAGGAGTGGACAACATCCACATGGATTTGAAGTAGTGGACAACATCCACATGGATTTGAAGTAGTGGACAACATCCACATGGATTTGAAGTAGTGGACAACATCCACATGGATTTGAAGTAGTGGACAACATCCACATGGATTTGCAGGAGTGGACAACATCCACATGGATTTGAAGTAGTGGACAACATCCACATGGATTTGCAGGAGTGGACAACATCCACATGGATTTGAAGTAGTGGACAACATCCACATGGATTTGAAGTAGTGGACAACATCCACATGGATTTGGAGGAGTGGTCAACATCCACATGGATTTGAAGTAGTGGACAACATCCACATGGATTTGGAGGAGTGGACAACATCCACATGGATTTGGAGGAGTGGACAACATCCACATGTATTTGAAGTAGTGAACAACATCCACATGTATTTGGAGGAGTGGACAACATCCACATGTATTTGAAGGAGTGGACAACATCCACATGGATTTGAAGGAGTGGACAACATCCACATGGATTTGAAGGAGTGGACAACATCCACATGTATTTGAAGGAGTGGACAACATCCACATGTATTTGGAGGAGTGGACAACATCCACATGTATTTGGAGGAGTGAACAACATCCACATGTATTTGGAGGAGTGAACAACATCCACATGTATTTGGAGGAGTGAACAACATCCACATGTATTTGAAGTAGTGAACAACATCCACATGGATTTGAAGTAGTGGACAACATCCACATGGATTTGAAGTAGTGGACAACATCCACATGGATTTGCAGGAGTGGTCAACATCCACATGGATTTGAAGTAGTGGACAACATCCACATGGATTTGAAGGAGTGGACAACATCCACATGGATTTGAAGTAGTGAACAACATCCACATGGATTTGAAGGAGTGAACAACATCCACATGGATTTGAAGGAGTGAACAACATCCACATGGATTTGAAGGAGTGGACAACATCCACATGGATTTGAAGTAGTGAACAACATCCACATGGATTTGAAGGAGTGAACAACATCCACATGGATTTGAAGGAGTGGACAACATCCACATGGATTTGAAGTAGTGAACAACATCCACATGGATTTGAAGTAGTGGACAACATCCACATGGATTTGAAGTAGTGGACAACATCCACATGGATTTGCAGGAGTGGACAACATCCACATGGATTTGAAGTAGTGGACAACATCCACATGGATTTGAAGTAGTGGACAACATCCACATGGATTTGAAGTAGTGGACAACATCCACATGGATTTGAAGTAGTGAACAACATCCACATGGATTTGAAGTAGTGGACAACATCCACATGGATTTGAAGTAGTGGACAACATCCACATGGATTTGCAGGAGTGGACAACATCCACATGGATTTGAAGTAGTGGACAACATCCACATGGATTTGAAGGAGTGAACAACATCCACATGGATTTGGAGGAGTGAACAACATCCACATGGATTTGAAGTAGTGGACAACATCCACATGGATTTGAAGGAGTGGACAACATCCACATGGATTTGAAGTAGTGAACAACATCCACATGGATTTGAAGTAGTGGACAACATCCACATGGATTTGAAGTAGTGGACAACATCCACATGGATTTGAAGGAGTGAACAACATCCACATGGATTTGGAGGAGTGATTGGATGTAGGTTCTTAAAGCAAGTTTTCACAGGTGAAACAAAACACTGTATCTGTACCCAACAATTTAATATTTTACGAGGCTGTTAAAATTACTGAGCGACCCTGCCGTGTCAGTCTAGATCCTATTTTTCATCATCATTAGTTTTCGACAAGCCATCATTTAATAATCAAGTCACGAACGTGTCCTCTGTGTTCCAACTGCTCCACGAGAAGGTAGGAAAAGTAATTTACGAAAGCATGCCTCTCGTTGCTCTCGTTAAAGAGGCCCAGCTTTCATTAGTACATTGTGTTTTCCAGAACTTATGCATTTCACGCATCCCTCAAAAAGCGGCTTATGGATTGTTAAGTTTAATTAAGTGCGAAAATGAGTCCAGTAATGAGTAGTTGATTGGTCAAATCACATGTTCTGACCAACAGTTAGTCTTTTTTCTATAAAAATATTGTACGAGCAAAAGCAATGCGGGGCCGGTATTTTCAGAAGCGCACAGAAATTATTTTTATAACATTTTTTTCGGCTTGAAAGCTGCACAAACTGGTAGAAATGTCATTTCCTATTCGAGCTAGCTGGCAAGAATGCCGCAGCTGTCTCCCGCGCGGGCTGTGAAAGCCAACAATGCGCTCCCATCGGCCTATTCGCATTCCTCTTCGTTGAGGGGAGATCTGGATGAATTCCCGGTCCGCAGAACGCCCACGCGCCTCCAGAAACCGAGAGGCGCCACTGAAGATGAAGACAAACAGAGACTGCGCCGTTTGCGCCCACGTGGGACAAAGTAGATGAGCCTCTTTAAATTCCCATTTGAACAGTAAAAGAAAACACACTAAAATAAGTTGCATTCTTCTTCCCAATGTTCGTCAGTTCCTAGCTTTCTAGCTGAAATCCTCTTGTAATAATTGCTTTTTGTTGTAATATTCTTTGAATACAACAGTTCAAACAATACCATCTAATGCTTAACCGTTTATTGTTGACTAAGTTGGATGTAATCCACTGTGATGATTTGGGACGTGAGTTGATCGATTGGGATAATTTGGGATGTGAGTTGATCGATTGGGATGATTTGGGATGTGATTTGATCCACTGTGATGATTTGGGATGTGAGTTGATCCATTGGGATGATTTGGGATGTGAGTTGATCGATTGGGATAATTTGGGATGTGAGTTGATCGATTGGGATAATTTGGGATGTGAGTTGATCGATTGGGATGATTTGGGATGTGAGTTGATCGATTGGGATAATTTGGGATGTGATTTGATCCACTGTGATGATTTGGGATGTGAGTTGATCGATTGGGATAATTTGGGATGTGAGTTGATCGATTGGGATGATTTGGGATGTGAGTTGATCGATTGGGATGATTTGGGATGTGAGTTGATCGATTGGGATAATTTGGGATGTGATTTGATCCACTGTGATGATTTGGGATGTGAGTTGATCGATTGGGATAATTTGGGATGTGAGTTGATCGATTGGGATGATTTGGGATGTGAGTTGATCGATTGGGATGATTTGGGATGTGAGTTGATCGATTGGGATAATTTGGGATGTGATTTGATCCACTGTGATGATTTGGGATGTGAGTTGATCGATTGGGATAATTTGGGATGTGAGTTGATCGATTGGGATAATTTGGGATGTGAGTTGATCCATTGGGATAATTTAGGATGTAAGTTGATCCATTGGGATGATTTGGGATGTGAGTTGATCCATTGGGATAATTTGGGATGTGAGTTGATCCATTGGGATAATTTGGGATGTGAGTTGATCCATAGGGATAATTTGGGATGTGAGTTGATCCATTGGGATAATTTAGGATGTGAGTTGATCGATTGGGATAATTTGGGACGTGAGTTGATCCATTGGGATAATTTAGGATGTGAGTTGATCGATTGGGATGATTTAGGATGTGAGTTGATCGATTGGGATAATTTAGGATGTGAGTTGATCGATTGGGATAATTTGGGATGTGAGTTGATCGATTGGGATAATTTGGGATGTGAGTTGATCCATTGGGATAATTTAGGATGTAAGTTGATCCATTGGGATAATTTGGGATGTGAGTTGATCCATTGGGATAATTTAGGATGTGAGTTGATCGATTGGGATAATTTGGGATGTGAGTTGATCGATTGGGATGATTTAGGATGTGAGTTGATCGATTGGGATGATTTAGGATGTGAGTTGATCGATTGGGATGATTTAGGATGTGAGTTGATCGATTGGGATAATTTAGGATGTGAGTTGATCGATTGGGATGATTTAGGATGTGAGTTGATCCATTGGGATAATTTAGGATGTGAGTTGATCCATTGGGATAATTTAGGATGTGAGTTGATCGATTGGGATAATTTGGGACGTGAGTTGATCCATTGGGATAATTTAGGATGTGAGTTGATCGATTGGGATGATTTAGGATGTGAGTTGATCGATTGGGATAATTTAGGATGTGAGTTGATCGATTGGGATAATTTGGGACGTGAGTTGATCCATTGGGATAATTTAGGATGTGAGTTGATCGATTGGGATGATTTAGGATGTGAGTTGATCGATTGGGATGATTTAGGATGTGAGTTGATCGATTGGGATGATTTAGGATGTGAGTTGATCCATTGGGATAATTTAGGATGTGAGTTGATCCATTGGGATGATTTAGGATGTGAGTTGATCGATTGGGATGATTTAGGATGTGAGTTGATCCATTGGGATAATTTAGGATGTGAGTTGATCCATTGGGATAATTTAGGATGTGAGTTGATCGATTGGGATAATTTGGGACGTGAGTTGATCCATTGGGATAATTTAGGATGTGAGTTGATCGATTGGGATGATTTAGGATGTGAGTTGATCGATTGGGATGATTTAGGATGTGAGTTGATCCATTGGGATAATTTAGGATGTGAGTTGATCGATTGGGATGATTTAGGATGTGAGTTGATCGATTGGGATAATTTGGGATGTGAGTTGATCGATTGGGATAATTTGGGATGTGAGTTGATCCATTGGGATAATTTAGGATGTGAGTTGATCGATTGGGATAATTTGGGATGTGAGTTGATCCATTGGGATGATTTGGGATGTGAGTTGATCCATTGGGATAATTAGGGATGTTAGTTGATCGATTGGGATAATTTGGGATATGAGTTGATCCATTGGGATAATTTAGGATGTGAGTTGATCGATTGGGATGATTTGGGATGTTAGTTGATCGATTGGGATAATTTGGGATGTTAGTTGATCCATTGGGATAATTTGGGATGTGAGTTGATCCATTGGGATAATTTGGGATGTGAGTTGATCCATTGGGATGATTTGGGATGTGAGTTGATCGATTGGGATAATTTGGGATGTGAGTTGATCCATTGGGATGATTTGGCATGTGAGTTGATCCATTGGGATAATTTGGGATGTGAGTTGATCCATTGGGATAATTTGGGATATGAGTTGATCCATTGGGATAATTTAGGATGTGAGTTGATCGATTGGGATGATTTGGGATGTTAGTTGATCGATTGGGATAATTTGGGATGTTAGTTGATCCATTGGGATAATTTGGGATGTGAGTTGATCCATTGGGATAATTTGGGATGTGAGTTGATCCATTGGGATGATTTGGGATGTGAGTTGATCGATTGGGATAATTTGGGATGTGAGTTGATCGATTGGGATAATTTGGGATGTGAGTTGATCCATTGGGATAATTTGGGATGTGAGTTGATCCATTGGGATAATTTGGGATGTGAGTTGATCCATTGGGATGATTTGGGATGTGAGTTAATCGATTGGGATAATTTGGGATGTGAGTTGATCGATTGGGATAATTTGGGATGTGAGTTGATCCATTGGGATAATTAGGGATGTTAGTTGATCGATTGGGATAATTTGGGATGTGAGTTGATCCATTGGGATAATTTAGGATGTGAGTTGATCGATTGGGATAATTTGGGATGTGAGTTGATCCATTGGGATGATTTGGGATGTGAGTTGATCCATTGGGATAATTAGGGATGTTAGTTGATCGATTGGGATAATTTGGGATATGAGTTGATCCATTGGGATAATTTAGGATGTGAGTTGATCGATTGGGATAATTTGGGATGTGAGTTGATCGATTGGGATAATTTGGGATGTGAGTTGATCCATTGGGATAATTTGGGATGTGAGTTGATCCATTGGGATGATTTGGGATGTGAGTTGATCGATTGGGATAATTTGGGATGTGAGTTAATCGATTGGGATGATTTGGGATGTGAGTTGATCGATTGGGATAATTTGGGATGTGAGTTGATCCATTGGTATAATTAGGGATGTTAGTTGATCGATTGGGATAATTTGGGATGTGAGTTGATCCATTGGGATAATTTGGGATGTGAGTTGATCCATTGGGATGTTTCGGATCCGAGCAGGCCAAGCAGTTTACAGTTTTAAATGTCGACCTTGAAAATATTTCTGATCTTTTGAAACTGAATCTGAATCCTGAACCTGTTACGTAATTAATTTCAACATTTTTTGATTCGCAGGCTACGAAAGGAAAGAGAAGCTACATCATAATGCTTCACCCAGCGCAGCTGCAGCAGCAGCAGCCACCACCTCTGCGCATCGTCAGCAGCAGCAGCAGCAGCAATGCGACCTCGCTGCTCCACACTGCCGGCGCTGGTGGCGCTTCATCCGTGACTTCGCCTTCGACAGAGCAAGTCCAGACTGTGGCCGTCAGCATCCAGCTGCAGTATCCGGCTGTGGCAGCCGCCGCCATCGCGCTGGCCGTTCTCATCGTCTGGACTCTCGTTGTCCTCGGCAATCTCCTTGTCATCGCGGCCATCGCCAGAGACCGCAAAGTGTCCAGCGTCCAGAACTGGTTTCTGGGCTCGCTGGCCTTCGCCGACCTACTCCTCGGCGTGCTGGTGATGCCGTTCTCCCTAGTCAAGCAACTGCTGGGCGCCTGGATCTTCGGCGAGCGCTGGTGCGAACTCTGGCTCGCCATAGACGTGTTGGCCTGCACAGCCAGCATTATGAACCTGTGCCTCATCAGCCTGGACCGCTACTGGAGCATTTCGCGAGCGCTGACCTATCCGCGCCGGAGAACTCCGCGCCGAGCAGCCGCCATGATCGGCGTCGTCTGGCTCCTGTCGGCCGCCATCTGCCTGCCACCACTGCTAGGCTGGCGGAAGCCGCAGGCCCGGCCAGACAGATGCGAGCTGACGAACGACATTGGCTACGTGATGTACTCAAGCATGGGCAGCTTCTACATCCCCATGCTCATCATGCTGTTTGTCTACGCCAGGATTTTCCGCACAGCTCGTCGCAGGGCGAGGCGTCGCTGCCCACCAGCGTCGCGAAACGTCGACGCGCTGCGCCGATCAGCGAGTCGACTGCAGCAGCGAACCGCTTCTGCCACCGCCGCCTCCGTCGCTGCAGCCGACGCTGCCGCCGCGGCTGGAGCCGTCGCCGAGACAAATCCGACAACAGAGGCAGACGCCGAGGTGGCCAAAATCGACGACGTCGAGCTGGATGCAGAGGCTGACGCAGAAGCCGAAGCCGACGAGAATCTGGTGAGCAGTTGCGAGTGCCAAGGAGTCGCAAACTCCGCCAGCGGGACCGTCAACACCCCGGCGACGCCGGCGACGGGCGTGTCGGCAGCGGACGCGGCGCTGCAGCAGAAGCGCCGGCTGGCGCGGGCCCGCGAGCGCCGGGCCACCCTCGTCCTGGGCCTCATCATGGGCGCCTTCGTGCTCTGCTGGTTCCCGTTCTTCACCACCTACCTGGCTGACATCTTCTGCGGCTGCGTGCCTCTGATTATGTTCGACTTCTTCTTCTGGCTTGGCTACTGCAACAGCGCCCTGAATCCAGTGATTTACACCGTGTTCAACAAGGACTTCCGGCAGGCCTTTCGCCGCATTCTCACCTGCGGCAGGCGATAGTAGTGCCGGCAGAGCTTCTAGCTTAGTTCGAGAGGTCGGGAGTTCGAATCCCATTGGATAGAAAACTGGGTGAGGGTGAGCCCACCAGTCCACGGAAGGCTAAGTGGAATTTCTGTTCCATCGCCTTTTAGGTATCTTAAAGTGCTTATAGAATCGGGCACACGTACAATTGTAAATGATTTGTTGAGCATAAAAAGTCTGTGCTATGTATTTTTCGATTTTATTTCGAGTTAAATTTCGCGCACACCAAGCTAGCTTAATATACAACAATTAATAGTACAATGCATTTTTTACGAACTGTAAAAACCTTTGAATTAACATAAAAGTTCTTTGACATGTACTCCTTTTTTTTAAAAGCCACGAGCAGAAATCAACTGCGGCAGATGCTTATGAAGCCAGCCTGGTGAGATTTGATTTACACTGGTGAGATTTGATTTACACTGGTGAGATTTGATTTACACTGGTGAGATTTGATTTACACTGGTGAGATTTGATTTACACTGGTGAGATTTGATTTACACTGGTGAGATTTGAATGAGACTGGTGAGATTTTAAAGGTACTGGTGAGATCTGTACTGATGATATTCATGAGATTTGAGTCATACAAGAATAGCTGTAGTTCATATAGCTGTAAATATGAAATTAACTAGTCAAAACACTTTCATTTCATCCCATAAAACAGTTTGATCAAGAAGACTTCAAGCTGGCCAGTACAAAGAATCATATCTGGCTAGGAATCTAGCTACTGATCTGGCTAGGAATCTAGCTACTGATCTGGCTAGGAATCTAGCTACTGATCTGGCTAGGAATCTAGCTACTGATCTGGCTAGGAATCTAGCTACTGATCTAGCTAGGAATCTAGCTACTGATCTGGCTAGGAATCTAGCTACTGATCTAGCTAGGAATCTAGCTACTGATCTAGCTAGGAATCTAGCTACTGATCTGGCTAGGAACCTAGCTACTGATCTAGCTAGGAATCTAGCTACTGATCTGGCTAGGAATCTAGCTACTGATCTGGCTAGGAATCTAGCTACTGGTCTGGCTAGGAATCTAGCTACTGATCTAGCTAGGAATCTAGCTACTGATCTGGCTAGGAATCTAGCTACTGATCTAGCTAGGAATCTAGCTACTGATCTGGCTAGAAATCTAGCTACTGATCTGGCTAGGAATCTAGCTACTGATCTGGCTAGGAATCTAGCTACTGATCTAGCTAGGAATCTAGCTACTGATCTGGCTAGGAATCTAGCTACTGATCTGGCTAGAAATCTAGCTACTGATCTGGCTAGGAATCTAGCTACTGATCTGGCTAGGAATCTAGCTACTGATCTGGCTAGGAATCTAGCTACTGATCTGGCTAGGAATCTAGCTACTGATCTGGCTAGGAATCTAGCTACTGATCTAGCTAGGAATCTAGCTACTGATCTAGCTAGGAATCTAGCTACTGATCTAGCTAGGAATCTAGCTACTGATCTGGCTAGGAATCTAGCTACTGATCTAGCTAGGAATCTAGCTACTGATCTAGCTAGGAATCTAGCTACTGATCTGGCTAGGAATCTAGCTACTGATCTGGCTAGGAATCTAGCTACTGATCTAGCTAGGAATCTAGCTACTGATCTAGCTAGGAATCTAGCTACTGGTCTGGCTAGGAATCTAGCTACTGATCGGGCTAGGAATCTAGCTACTGATCTGACTAGGAGTCTAGCTACTGATCTGGCTAGGAATCTAGTTACTGGTCTGGCTAGGAATCTAGCTACTGATCTGGCTAGGAATCTAGCTACTGATCTAGCTAGGAATCTAGTTACTGGTCTGGCTAGAAATCTAGCTACTGATCTAGCTAGGAATCTAGCTACTGATCTGGCTAGAAATCTAGCTACTGATCTAGCTAGGAATCTAGCTACTGATCTAGCTAGGAATCTAGCTACTGATCTAGCTAGGAATCTAGCTACTGATCTGGCTAGGAATCTAGCTACTGATCTAGCTAGGAATCTAGCTACTGATCTAGCTAGGAATCTAGCTACTGATCTAGCTAGGAATCTAGCTACTGATCTAGCTAGGAATCTAGCTACTGATCTAGCTAGGAATCTAGCTACTGATCTAGCTAGGAATCTAGTTACTGGTCTGGCTAGGAATCTAGCTACTGATCTGGCTAGGAATCTAGCTACTGATCTAGCTAGGAATCTAGCTACTGATCTGGCTAGGAATCTAGCTACTGATCTGGCTAGGAATCTAGCTACTGATCTAGCTAGGAATCTAGCTACTGATCTGGCTAGGAATCTAGCTACTGATCTGGCTAGGAATCTAGCTACTGATCTAGCTAGGAATCTAGCTACTGATCTGGCTAGGAACCTAGCTACTGATCTAGCTAGGAATCTAGCTACTGATCTGGCTAGGAATCTAGCTACTGATCTGGCTAGGAATCTAGCTACTGGTCTGGCTAGGAATCTAGCTACTGATCTAGCTAGGAATCTAGCTACTGATCTGGCTAGGAATCTAGCTACTGATCTAGCTAGGAATCTAGCTACTGATCTGGCTAGAAATCTAGCTACTGATCTGGCTAGGAATCTAGCTACTGATCTGGCTAGGAATCTAGCTACTGATCTAGCTAGGAATCTAGCTACTGATCTGGCTAGGAATCTAGCTACTGATCTGGCTAGAAATCTAGCTACTGATCTGGCTAGGAATCTAGCTACTGATCTGGCTAGGAATCTAGCTACTGATCTGGCTAGGAATCTAGCTACTGATCTGGCTAGGAATCTAGCTACTGATCTGGCTAGGAATCTAGCTACTGATCTAGCTAGGAATCTAGCTACTGATCTAGCTAGGAATCTAGCTACTGATCTAGCTAGGAATCTAGCTACTGATCTGGCTAGGAATCTAGCTACTGATCTAGCTAGGAATCTAGCTACTGATCTAGCTAGGAATCTAGCTACTGATCTGGCTAGGAATCTAGCTACTGATCTGGCTAGGAATCTAGCTACTGATCTAGCTAGGAATCTAGCTACTGATCTAGCTAGGAATCTAGCTACTGGTCTGGCTAGGAATCTAGCTACTGATCGGGCTAGGAATCTAGCTACTGATCTGACTAGGAGTCTAGCTACTGATCTGGCTAGGAATCTAGTTACTGGTCTGGCTAGGAATCTAGCTACTGATCTGGCTAGGAATCTAGCTACTGATCTAGCTAGGAATCTAGTTACTGGTCTGGCTAGAAATCTAGCTACTGATCTAGCTAGGAATCTAGCTACTGATCTGGCTAGAAATCTAGCTACTGATCTAGCTAGGAATCTAGCTACTGATCTAGCTAGGAATCTAGCTACTGATCTAGCTAGGAATCTAGCTACTGATCTGGCTAGGAATCTAGCTACTGATCTAGCTAGGAATCTAGCTACTGATCTAGCTAGGAATCTAGCTACTGATCTAGCTAGGAATCTAGCTACTGATCTAGCTAGGAATCTAGCTACTGATCTAGCTAGGAATCTAGCTACTGATCTAGCTAGGAATCTAGTTACTGGTCTGGCTAGGAATCTAGCTACTGATCTAGCTAGGAATCTAGCTACTGATCTAGCTAGGAATCTAGCTACTGATCTAGCTAGGAATCTAGCTACTGATCTAGCTAGGAATCTAGTTACTGGTCTGGCTAGGAATCTAGCTACTGATCTAGCTAGGAATCTAGCTACTGATCTAGCTAGGAATCTAGCTACTGATCTAGCTAGGAATCTAGCTACTGATCTAGCTAGGAATCTAGCTACTGATCTAGCTAGGAATCTAGCTACTGATCTAGCTAGGAATCTAGTTACTGGTCTGGCTAGGAATCTAGCTACTGATCTAGCTAGGAATCTAGCTACTGATCTAGCTAGGAATCTAGCTACTGATCTGGCTAGGAATCTAGCTACTGATCTAGCTAGGAATCTAGCTACTGATCTAGCTAGGAATCTAGCTACTGATCTAGCTAGGAATCTAGCTACTGATCTAGCTAGGAATCTAGCTACTGATCTAGCTAGGAATCTAGCTACTGATCTAGCTAGGAATCTAGCTACTGATCTAGCTAGGAATCTAGCTACTGATGTGGCTAGGAATCTAGCTACTGATCTGGCTAGGAATCTAGCTACTGATCTAGCTAGGAATCTAGCTACTGATCTGGCTAGGAATCTAGCTACTGATCTAGCTAGGAATCTAGTTACTGGTCTGGCTAGGAATCTAGCTACTGATCTAGCTAGGAATCTAGCTACTGATCTAGCTAGGAATCTAGCTACTGATCTGGCTAGGAATCTAGCTACTGATCTAGCTAGGAATCTAGCTACTGATCTAGCTAGGAATCTAGCTACTGATCTAGCTAGGAATCTAGCTACTGATCTAGCTAGGAATCTAGCTACTGATCTAGCTAGGAATCTAGCTACTGATCTAGCTAGGAATCTAGCTACTGATCTAGCTAGGAATCTAGCTACTGATGTGGCTAGGAATCTAGCTACTGATCTGGCTAGGAATCTAGCTACTGATCTAGCTAGGAATCTAGCTACTGATCTGGCTAGGAATCTAGCTACTGATCTGGCTAGGAATCTAGCTACTGATCTGGCTAGGAATCTAGCTACTGATCTGGCTAGGAATCTAGCTACTGATCTAGCTAGGAATCTAGCTACTGATCTAGCTAGGAATCTAGCTACTGATCTAGCTAGGAATCTAGCTACTGATCTGGCTAGGAATCTAGCTACTGATCTAGCTAGGAATCTAGCTACTGATCTAGCTAGGAATCTAGCTACTGATCTAACGCAGTGATTTTTTTAGCCACAGTTCTATCTAAGACTTTAGCTTTGATTCGGCCTTAGAACAGCTACCGCATCTGCTGGCTCGTTTTTTTGGATTAGTTCAATAAGCTGCTCCAGAAAGCTCATTTGAATCTGCTGCTGCTGCATGTTGGATAAGTCTAGAGGCATGGCTCTCTCTCTGACTTTGTACTTTCTGGCTGCTTTTTCTGAAATCAGAAAACCCAATATGACATCAGAATTAGCAAGTACACTGCTTTGATCTCAGCATTACATAATGATGTACGAGTGACGCTTTCATGCATGATTGAAACTATTTAATTAGATTTAATTACTATTGAGCAGGGTGAGTGAGTGAGCAGGGTGAGTGAGTGAGCAGGGTGAGTGAGTGAGCAGGGTGAGTGAGTGAGCAGGGTGAGTGAGTGAGCAGGGTGAGTGAGTGAGCAGGGTGAGTGAGTGAGCAGGGTGAGTGAGTGAGCAGGGTGAGTGAGTGAGCAGGGTGAGTGAGTGAGTGAGTAGGGTGAGTGAGTGAGCAGGGTGAGTGAGTGAGCAGGGTGAGTGAGTGAGTGAGCAGGGTGAGTGAGTGAGCAGGGTGAGTGAGTGAGTGAGCAGGGTGAGTGAGTGAGTGAGCAGGGTGAGTGAGTGAGCAGTGTGAGTGAGTGAGCAGTGTGAGTGAGTGAGCAGGGTGAGTGAGTGAGCAGTGTGAGTGAGTGAGCAGGGTGAGTGAGTGAGTGAGCAGGGTGAGTGAGTGAGTGAGCAGGGTGAGTGAGTGAGCAGTGTGAGTGAGTGAGCAGGGTGAGTGAGTGAGCAGGGTGAGTGAGTGAGCAGGGTGAGTGAGTGAGCAGTGTGAGTGAGTGAGCAGGGTGAGTGAGTGAGTGAGCAGGGTGAGTGAGTGAGTAGGGTGAGTGAGTGAGCAGGGTGAGTGAGTGAGCAGTGTGAGTGAGTGAGCAGGGTGAGTGAGTGAGTGAGCAGGGTGAGTGAGTGAGTAGGGTGAGTGAGTGAGCAGGGTGAGTGAGTGAGTGAGTAGGGTGAGTGAGTGAGCAGGGTGAGTGGTCAGGCCTCTGGATAAAGGTCGTATAATCTGGGATCAGGGAGTCTCATTGAGCTAATAAGCTGCTCCCTAGCAATTCCCATAGACTATAACCTAAGGCTCTAACTGCTAATGTAAACAAAATCTTTGTTTTTCTACTTGTGATCTACGATAAATGTACTTTTTCTAGTTTTTCCTGCAATAAAATGGCCATATCCCAATGTAATTTAAAATGTGCATAATTTAGAAATCCTTGTTGGAAATGTCTGGCCAATTTTTGAGTTTCATCCCGCTAGCTAAAATAACTTGTTTGCATAATTTTGAGTTTATCTTGAATTAATGAGAAGAAATGCTTCAATATCCTAGGTAACAAATATGACATCAAATACTGTACTCAAAGTATGACAAATACTGTACTCAAAGTATGACAAATACTGTACTCAAAGTATGACAAATACTGTACTCAAAGTATGACAAATACTGTACTCAAAGTATGACAAACACTGTACTCAAAGTATGACAAATACTGTACTCAAAGTATGACAGATACTGTACTCAAAGTATGACAAATACTGTACTCAAAGTATGACAAATACTGTACTCAAAGTATGACAAATATTGTACTCAAAGTATGACAAATACTGTACTCAAAGTTTGACAAATACTGTACTCAAAGTATGACAAATACTGTACTCAAAGTATGACAAATACTGTACTCAAAGTATGACAAATACTGTACTCAAAGTATGACAAATACTGTACTCAAAGTATGACAAATACTGTACTCAAAGTATGACAGATACTGTACTCAAAGTATGACAAATACTGTACTCAAAGTATGACAAATACTGTACTCAAAGTATGACAAATACTGTACTCAAAGTATGACAAATACTGCACTCAAAGTATGACAAATACTGTACTCAAAGTATGACAGATACTGTACTCAAAGTATGACAGATACTGTACTCAAAGTATGACAAATACTGTACTCAAAGTATGACAAATACTGTACTCAAAGTATGACAAATACTGCACTAAAAACGGTTGGTGAAGCTCGTTATAAATTCGTCAGGTTGTGTATTTGCAAGGATTGCTTAATTTAGCTCCTAGATTCTCCACTAGATTCTCCACTGATCCGATTTTGCAAAACCAGAAGCCCATAGGATTTTTCTAATCAGCTCTCAATCTCCGAGTCCCATCCCTGTTTTGCCTCCCCAGTGTTTTGGTTCAAACTGTTTTGATGGACATTAGATCATTACAGCTGGTCTTGCTAATCAACTATAGATGCCACGTTGCTGTGTGGATTAGTAATGAGCTCGGTTGGATTTCGAAGCTAATGATGCCAAGCCTATTGTTGAATCATTTTAGTACAAAAAATGTGGAACATGACGTGGAATTGATCCTAGATGGATCAGGTAGGAGGGAGTGCCTACCTGAAGAGTGAGAGGGAGTGCCTACCTGAAGAGTGAGATGGAGAGCCTACCTGAAGAGTGCGAGGGAGAGCCTACCTGAAGAGTGAGATGGAGAGCCTACCTGAAGAGTGCGAGGGAGAGCCTACCTGAAGAGTGAGATGGAGAGCCTACCTGAAGAGTGAGAGGGAGTGCCTACCTGAAGAGTGAGATGGAGTGCCTAGCTGAAGAGTGAGAGGGAGAGCCTACCTGAAGAGTGAGATGGAGAGCCTACCTGAAGAGTGAGAGGGAGAGCCTACCTGAAGAGTGAGAGGGAGAGCCTACCTGAAGAGTGAGATGGAGTGCCTACCTGAAGAGTGAGAGGGAGAGCCTACCTGAAGAGTGAGAGGGAGTGCCTACCTGAAGAGTGAGAGGGAGAGCCTACCTGAAGAGTGAGAGGGAGAGCCTACCTGAAGAGTGAGAGGGAGAGCCTACCTGAAGAGTGAGAGGGAGTGCCTACCTGAAGAGTGAGAGGGAGAGCCTACCTGAAGAGTGAGAGGGAGTGCCTACCTGAAGAGTGAGAGGGAGTGCCTACCTGAAGAGTGAGATGGAGAGCCTACCTGAAGAGTGAGATGGAGAGCCTACCTGAAGAGTGAGATGGAGAGCCTACCTGAAGAGTGAGAGGGAGTGCCTACCTGAAGAGTGAGATGGAGAGCCTACCTGAAGAGTGAGATGGAGAGCCTACCTGAAGAGTGAGAGGGAGTGCCTACCTGAAGAGTGAGATGGAGAGCCTACCTGAAGAGTGAGAGGGAGAGCCTACCTGAAGAGTGAGAGGGAGTGCCTACCTGAAGAGTGAGAGGGAGTGCCTACCTGAAGAGTGAGATGGAGAGCCTACCTGAAGAGTGCGAGGGAGAGCCTACCTGAAGAGTGAGATGGAGAGCCTACCTGAAGAGTGCGAGGGAGAGCCTACCTGAAGAGTGAGATGGAGAGCCTACCTGAAGAGTGAGAGGGAGTGCCTACCTGAAGAGTGAGATGGAGTGCCTAGCTGAAGAGTGAGAGGGAGAGCCTACCTGAAGAGTGAGATGGAGAGCCTACCTGAAGAGTGAGAGGGAGAGCCTACCTGAAGAGTGAGAGGGAGAGCCTACCTGAAGAGTGAGATGGAGTGCCTACCTGAAGAGTGAGAGGGAGAGCCTACCTGAAGAGTGAGAGGGAGTGCCTACCTGAAGAGTGAGAGGGAGAGCCTACCTGAAGAGTGAGATGGAGAGCCTACCTGAAGAGTGAGATGGAGAGCCTACCTGAAGAGTGAGATGGAGAGCCTACCTGAAGAGTGAGATGGAGAGCCTACCTGAAGAGTGAGATGGAGAGCCTACCTGAAGAGTGAGATGGAGAGCCTACCTGAAGAGTGAGAGGGAGTGCTTACCTGAAGAGTGAGATGGAGAGCCTACCTGAAGAGTGAGAGGGAGTGCCTAACTGTAGAGTGAGAGGGAGAGCCTACCTGAAGAGTGAGAGGGAGAGCCTAGCTGAAGAGTGAGAGGGAGTGCCTACCTGAAGAGTGAGAGGGAGAGCCTACCTGAAGAGTGAGAGGGAGAGCCTACCTGAAGAGTGAGAGGGAGTGCCTACCTGAAGAGTGAGAGGGAGAGCCTACCTGAAGAGTGAGAGGCAGTGCCTACCTGAAGAGTGAGAGGGAGTGCCTACCTGAAGAGTGAGAGGGAGTGCCTACCTGAGGAGTGAGATGGAGAGCCTACCTGAAGATTGAGAGGGAGAGCCTACCTGAAGAGTGAGAGGGAGAGCCTACCTGAAGAGTGAGAGGGAAAGCCTACCTGAAGAGTGAGAGGGAGAGCCTACCTGAAGAGTGAGAGGGAAAGCCTACCTGAAGAGTGAGAGGGAGAGCCTACCTGAAGAGTGAGAGGGAGAGCCTACCTGAAGAGTGAGAGGGAGAGCCTACCTGAAGAGATGAAGGTGTGATTGAAAGCAGAGTCCGATTGAAACTGGGGGCATCAAAAGTGCCAGGATTATAGTTGAAACTTCAGAATGTTGATCCGAATGTGAATAGGTTTGTCGTCTTTCTACTTTTCTACTTTTGTACTTTTCGAAATACACGCAAAAATCATAAATATGTTGACGCGCCATTGACCGGACCCAAGGTTGCGGCTCGAAAGGTGGATTCGGAAATAATTGGGCCATTTTTCAGTCTAACACTAGCTATATCAGCGTAATCGGGGGATAATCAAAAATGTTTATTTTGTTTTCCCGCGAAACTAATGTAATTTTAAATTTTCTATAAGTACTTTTCAGCGCCAGCCTTTTAGCCAAAATGGCCGCACTGGCTTATAAACACACCTGAGTTTCTGAATAGCTTAATAAACAAACCTGAGTTACTGAATAGCTTTATAAACAAACCTGAGTTACTGAATAGCTTAATAAACAAACCTGAGTTACTGAATAGCTTAATAAACAAACCTGAGTTACTGAATAGCTTAATAAACAAACCTGAGTTACTGAATAGCTTAATAAACACGCCTGAGTTACTGAATAGCTTTATAAACACACCTGAGTTACTGAATAGCTTTATAAACACACCTGAGTTACTGAATAGCTTTATAAACACACCTGAGTTACTGAATAGCTTAATAAACACACCTGAGTTACTGAATAGCTTAGTAAACACGCCTGAGTTTCTGAATAGCTTAATAAACACACCTGCGGTACTGAATGAGGTACTAAATAGCGTAATAAACACACCTGAGGTACCGAATAGCTTTATAAACACACCTGAGGTACCGAATAGCTTTATAAACACACGGACCTTGACTACCCCAAATAAACACAATAAAGTCCAAAGTAGCGAATACAGTAAGTCGCATATTTCACCAATGATCACTGCTTCATTGATCACTTAAATAGGTAATACTTGTAAAATAGGTTTTTATTAGTTTATTTAAACAAAACAGATTTCTAAATGATCTATATTTACAGAGCAGAACAGGTTAGCAGGCTAAGTGTTGATTGCAGAAATTCACAATTAATAATCTTTATCTTTTGTTATTTTAAACGCTAATTTTACGCAAGAATTGCGTGCAACAATTTGAGTTTTGTTTTCGTAAACGCTACGCAGATGTTTCATATTTTTTGGGATATAAATATAGGTTACTGACGGAATAGCGATGAGGGAAGGAAGGAGGAAATTTGATAATTGGGTTAGTAGAACCTGTCATCAGGAGAGTGATGACAGTGGCTGTCTGTAGGCTAGGATTGAAGTTTTTTTTTATCTGAAATTTTCAGGTTAATGATTCCGAGACTTCGGAATCAACAGTCTCGGCTGCTGGGTGCGATATTATACCATTGTGGGAATCGAGACTGAGACAATGTTAATAATTTTTACTAAAAAGATTTATTTACACCCGCGTCACAGCATTACACTTCCACTTGACTTGTTTTTCTGTATTACAAAATTATATTACTCATGCTTGTCTCATTACTGTACCTTCTATTGCTCATGCAATTATCATTACAGTCTCAGCTACTGTACCTTCTATTGCTCATGCAATTATCATTACAGTCTCACCTACTGTACCTTCTATTGCTCATGTAATTATCATTACAGTCTCACCTACTGTACCTTTTATTGCTCATGCAATTATCATTACAGTCTCAGCTGCTGTACCTTCTATTGCTTATGCAATTATCATTACAGTCTCAGCTGCTGTACCTTCTATTGCTCATGCAATTATCATTACAGTCTCAGCTACTGTACTTCTATTGCTCATGCAATTATCATTACAGTCTCAGCTACTGTACCTTCTATTGCTCATGCAATTATCATTACAGTCTCACCTACTGTACCTTTTATTGCTCATGCAATTATCATTACAGTCTCAGCTACTGTACCTTCTATTGCTCATGCAATTATCATTACAGTCTCACCTACTGTACCTTTTATTGCTCATGCAATTATCATTACAGTCTCACCTACTGTACCTTCTATTGCTCATGCAATTATCATTACAGTCTCAGCTGCTGTACCTTCTATTGCTCATGCAATTATCATTACAGTCTCAGCTGCTGTACCTTCTATTGCTCATGCAATTATCATTACAGTCTCAGCTACTGTACCTTCTATTTATCCTAATAAATGTGCAAGCATAGATGAGGGATATCATATTAAACAATTATAGTCTAACGCACTATGAGGTATAGTGTTTTTAAAAGTTATTTTTACATTCTCAAACGAGCAGTTTAGCAACAAAAAATGGTTAAATCAAAGTAGCAAACAACAGACAGAACAGAAATCGTCAACTGAAAACAGACACTTGCTCAAAGAGGAACACAAGAGAAGCATAGGCAATGGTTGAAACGCAGGTAAAAATTCCAGTTAAAATCACGTTGATTATAAAAGTACATAAAAATGTGTCATTATCGTTCCTTATTAATTAAGTTTCTCGTTATGTGCTCGATTCTTTTCGTCAGTTGCTAATTCGGCCATCCGGAAGGACAGCTCAGAGACCTTTCTGGCGCATGATTCTTTGACGTCGGACATCGTTAACATGAATTCTAGTCTAAATAATAATTAGGTCATGCTTGTCTATTTTTCAACAGTTACAAAACCTAAAAAGAGTTTCCTAGTGGATTAGATTTTTTAGAAGACATGCTACAATCGTTGTTTTGAAACAATAAACGAGGGTCACTAAGTATTGATTTTCGCGTAAAAACTGGACCGCATCATTGTGTTCACGCTGGAACAAAACTGGACCGCATCATTGTGTTCACGCTGGAACAAAACTGGACCGCATCATGGTGTTCACGCTGGAACAAAACTGGACCGCATCATTGTGTTCACGCTGGAACAAAACTGGACCGCATCATTGTGTTCACGCTGGAACAAAACTGGACCGCATCATTGTGTTCACGCTGGAACAAAACTGGACCGCATCATTGTGTTCACGCTGGAACAAAACTGGACCGCATCATTGTGTTCACGCTGGAACAAAACTGGACCGCATCATTGTGTTCACGCTGGAACAAAACTGGACCGCATCATTGTGTTCACGCTGGAACAAAACTGGACCGCATCATTGTGTTCAAGCTTAATATATAACTGACCACAATTATTTTACAAAGTTGGTACATAGACAGGACTGTATAATTGGAAATATAGTAGCAAAAATGTTTAATAAGTTCACTGCACTTTTAGTTAAAAGAGAAATTAGCTAGGTATTCTGGACAAAAATTGCGTACAACTAGAAGCTCTTGGACAACTGCTGCAAATAAGAATATAGCTACCTCCTCTCTATAAAATTGACACCTTGTCAATCAGTCGCTCATCCGTTGATTTCGCACGAGCTTTTTCAAAGCAGATCCTGCCAATCGTAGAAAAGCAAATAAGCTAAGACTGACAAACAGAGAAAAAAAGGGTAGAGATGAGGGTTAGATGAACAGGAGGGACAAGCTGATGCTAAATACAATGCGGATGGCGCGTTAGTAAACCCAGTTGACGGGTATCCACTGCGGCCTGGTCTGCAGCTGGTCAATCCATTGGCGCAGTTGGCCAATGGTCTCTTCAATGTCGTTGTTCACAATCTTCAAATCGAAGTAGTGGCCATATTGCCGCTCCAGCAGCTCGCTCTCCTTGGCCAGCCGTTCGAGGCTGCCGTCCTGCAGGATGGGACAAATTGTTCAGCTTTTGAGTAGCGACTCTATGAGATGAGACGAGAAATCTGGGAGAGAGATTTCTGAGAAAGGTGGACAGAACAGGGATAATGGGAAAGAAAAATCGTATACTTGCAAGGAGTAGGGACAAACGGAGATGGGAATGGGCGAATAGGAGAGGGAATCGAGATAATGGGAAAGAGAATTGGGATTATGAGGGAGGGAATCGGGATAATGGAGAGGTAATTGGGATAATGGGAAAAGGAAATTGAGATAATGGGAATTGCACTACTATGGTCCTTTTCGAAACAATTTTCTGGCCTAAAACGCGCAATAGCCTACTTTGAGTAGCCGATCACAATCGCAAAGCCAACAAAAGGAACTCACATTGAGGCCGTGCACGTCGCTCATGGCGCTTAGTTCCGGCGCGGCAATAAAGGCTACGAAAGGCGCGAACTCGGCGGTGCGGAGCACCCGGAGAGCCTGGGGCTCAACGTCCAGGATGGCAATCTTGCCCTGGCGGTGAATGTCCCGGATGGTGTCTAGCTTGGTGCCGTACATGGCGTCCTCGTGCGTGCCATACTCCAGGTATTCGTTGTTGGTGATATCCCGCATCATCTCTTCCCGGCTGACGAAGAAATAATTGCGGCCGTTCACCTCATTCTTGTTTGGCGGCCTGGTTGTGTCTGGGGTGGCGAAGAAGTGGGTCAAGCTTAGCAGTGAGTGGGTCAAGCTTAGCAGTGAATGGGTCAAGGGAATGGGTCAATGGAATGGGTCAAGGGAATGGTTCAAGGGAATGGGCCAAGAGAATGGGTCAAGGGAATGGGTCAAGGGAATGGGCCAAGAGAATGGGTCAAGGGAATGGGTCAAGGGAATGGGTCAAGGGAATGGGTCAATGGAATGGGTCAAGGGAATGGGTCAAGGGAATGGGTCAAGGGAATGGGTCAATGGAAGGGGCCAAGAGAATGGGCCAAGAGAATGGGCCAAAAGAATGGGTCAACAGAAGGGGCCAAGAGAATGGGCCAAGGGAATGGGTCAATGGAATGGGTCAATGGAATGGGTCAAGGGAATGGGTCAAGGGAATGGGTCAAGGGAATGGGTCAATGGAATGGGTCAATGGAATGGGTCAAGGGAATGGGTCAATGGAATGGGTCAAGGGAATGGGTCAAGGGAATGGGTCAAGGGAATGGGTCAATGGAATGGGTCAATGGAATGGGTCGATGGAATGGGTCAAGGGAATGGGTCAAGGGAATGGGTCAATGGAATGGGTCAATGGAATGGGTCGATGGAATGGGTCAATGGAAGGGGCCAAGAGAATGGGCCAAGAGAATGGGCCAAGGGAATGGGTCAAAAGAATGGGTCAACAAAATGGGCCAAGGGAATGGGCCAAAAGAATGGGTCAACAAAATGGGTCAAGGGAATGGGCCAAAAGAATGGGCCAAGGGAATGGGTCAATGGAATGGGTCAATGGAATGGGTCAATGGAATGGGTCAAGGGAATGGGTCAAGGGAATGGGTCAATGGAATGGGTCAATGGAATGGGTCGATGGAATGGGTCAATGGAATGGGTCGATGGAATGGGTCAATGGAAGGGGCCAAGAGAATGGGCCAAAAGAATGGGTCAACAAAATGGGCCAAGGGAATGGGTCAATGGAATGGGTCAAGGGAATGGGTCAATGGAATGGGTCAATGGAATGGGTCGATGGAATGGGTCAATGGAAGGGGCCAAGAGAATGGGCCAAGAGAATGGGCCAAAAGAATGGGCCAAGGGAATGGGTCAAAAGAATGGGTCAACAAAATGGGCCAAGGGAATGGGTCAAGGGAATGGGTCAATGGAATGGGTCAAGGGAATGGGTCAAGGGAATGGGTCAATGGAATGGGTCAAGGGAATGGGTCAAGGGAATGGGTCAAGGGAATGGTCAAGGGAATGGTCAAGGGAATGGGTCAAGGGAATGGGTCAAGGGAATGGTCAAGGGAAGGGTCAAAGGAAGGGGTGGCACTCACGCGGTATCGGGTAGGCGAATCTGTCAGGCGAGGCCTGGATAAGTGTGTTTTTGATGTGCCGCCGACCGACCCCGTGGGCGCCTAGCAGTACCAGAGTCTTGCGCCGAAAATTGGCCAGATGAACCACTTCCTCGTAAGTGACCATCTCAAGCTGGTCCAGGGTGGCGGCGCCGCCGCCGGCCGCCTGTTTCGCTCCGCCTCCGGCGCCGCGTTGCTTGCCGCGCCTGGCGAACGAGAACAAGCCGGTGCAGTTGACCGTGTCCTTTTTAGCGCGCTCAATAGCGCTGCAGGCGGTGCGCCACTCCTGCAGCTCCGGCGAAGGGATCAGGCTGGCCGGCGTGCTCGCCGGGGCGTTCCATTCGCGAGCCTAAGCGTGGAGAGGGCACACAATATGCGCAATAGTCTACTGCCGATCCGACTTAGTAGGATATCGTGTGTTTTTTCAGCAAAATTAAATAATTTATATAATATTACTACTATTAGTGGAACAACAGTTAAATAAATTGCACACTAAGCCATTATAAAAACTTCTCACCTGCCACCAGTTGTGATCGTCCTTGCTGATCACCTGAAGGATGTCGCCGACGCGAAACCGAATGCCAGCCTGCGGGCATGGGTTCAGCTCGTCCTCCTCCGGGCTGTAGTTAAACATGGCCTTCACGTAGATCTGCGGGTTGACGGTGGGGGCAAGACAGGCTGGGAGAGGGTTTAATGAATGAGGCGCTTTTGAGAAGCGGTCGATGGGGTGAGAAGGGGATAGATGGGGTGAGAAAATGATAGATGGGGTGAGAAAATGATAGATGGGGTGAGAAAATGATAGATGGGGTGAGAAGGGGATAGATGGGGTGAGAAGGGGATAGATGGGGTGAGAAGGGGACAGATGGGGTGAGAAAATGATAGATGGGGTGAGAAAATGATAGATAGGTTGAGAAAATGATAGATGGGGTGAGAAAATGATAGATGGGGTGAGAAAATGATAGATGGGATGAGAAAATGATAGATGAAGTGAGAAGGGGATAGATGGGGTGAGAAAATGATAGATGGGATGAGAAAATGATAGATGGGGTGAGAAAATGATAGATGGGATGAGAAAATGATAGATGGGGTGAGAAGGGGATAGATGGGGTGAGAAAATGATAGATGGGGTGAGAAGGGGATAGATGGGGTGAGAAAATGATAGATGGGGTGAGAAAATGATAGATGGGGTGAGAAAATGATAGATGGGGTGAGAAAATGATAGATGAAGTGAGAAGGGGATAGATGGGGTGAGAAAATGATAGATGGGATGAGAAAATGATAGATGGGGTGAGAAAATGATAGATGGGATGAGAAAATGATAGATGGGGTGAGAAAATGATAGATGGGGTGAGAAGGGGATAGATGGGGTGAGAAGGGGAAAGATGGGGTGAGAAGGGGATAGATGGGGTGAGAAGGGGATAGATGGGGTGAGATGCGGATAGATGGGGTGAGAAGGGGATAGATGGGGTGAGAAGGGGAAAGATGGGGTGAGAAGGGGATAGATGTGGTGAGATGCGGATAGATGGGGTGAGAAGGGGATAGATGGGGTGAGATGGGGATAGATGGGGTGAGAAAATGATAGATGGGGTGAGAAGGGGATAGATGGGGTGAGAAGGGGATAGATGGGGTGAGAAAATGATAGATGGGGTGAGAAGGGGATAGATGGGGTTAGAAGGGGATAGATGTGGTGAGATGGGGATAGATGGGGTGAGAAGGGGATAGATGGGGTGAGATGCGGATAGATGGGGTGAGATCTAAAACTTATCGATAATCGATCTTTTCATCCCTTGAATGTCTGAATCAACTTAGAAAAATCTTTGTTTGAAAAAAGGTTTAGTAAAAATTTACATGCCAGAAAAAAGTAGAAATAAAATTGTATTATTAAAAATTAGAAATTTCTGTTTCATGCAAATTCTTAAAAAAAATACCCGATGTATATCGAAAAACTAATTCTATCGGTACCCGATATGTGTAGAAAAATCGGAAGAACAGTGCTAAGAATTTGAAATTGTTCATGTAATATCGATTCTACAGATCGCTAACTAATCTATTTAGCTTGCTAAAGGTACACAGCATGCTTACACCCGCCCTCGACTGTGTGATTACCTCGCACTGCATCGGGTGATTGCGATAGCTGGGCACAATTTTCAGCGTGACACTGCCTCGCGCCTCCTTCTGCAAACGGATTTATTATTTTGCAAAACAATATCTTTCTGTGCGCAAATGTCTCTTTAAATTGATTTCTCTCTGGAGACTCGGCTGCGGTCATGCCCGGTGTTCTATTTTAGTTACACCTGAGACTACCTGCAAGAAACCTAATTCACCTTTTAATCTAAAAATAAGGATATAAAATAAATAGTAACTGTGCATTCCAGAAGTTTCGTTTCTACGAGAGAGAAAATTTTAAAAGAAAATAATTATAGACAGACCATCACAAGCATGCACTTTAACGTTTGTTAATAATTACAAAAGGCACTCGACAGTTTTAGCTACTGTCCATTCAGCGTCTCTTTGGAGTTTCTTGTTCAAATTTGTAAAAATAGATGAATTCAGACTTAGTAGAAGGACACACAGACTTTTGGGATTTAGTGTAGGTGGATAAGCTTAGCTCATTTCTTAGCTGAGTGAAATAAAGCAATGGAAAATTAGGTGTCTCGCGTTGCTAAATGACGCAAATTTTTGTTTGAGACTCTCACTGGTCGAGATTCGAACCCCCGACCTCTAAGTCAGAAGTCCGACGCTCTAACTACTGGGCCAGCTGGATATGCTCAAAAAAAACTACTGCCATGCGCATCTCATACGCTGACATGACAAACAGTAGGCCATTGTGCTTTTCTGAATCAAACTTCAAAGAGCAATTCTTATAAGTTTGAAGAAAATAAAATCATAAAAAACAATGCGTCAGGGCAATAGTAAAAACACAAATGTAAAAATTATAAATAAAGCAATGTTATTAGAAAATAACGTGTCTTTGCTCACTACTTTGAGTAGGCTAAAAAGAATCAAGATTTTGCAATCAATCTCAATCGCCATTCAATTTGTAAAATCAACTGCCTGTGTTAGTCTGAGAGCCAGAAATTATTGCCCGCTGATGCTTTCCCACAGAGTTGATATTTTTGTTAAACTGCAATTACCTCCTTGAGCATAGCCATCTGATGCGAGGCCCTGCTGCCCTGCGACAGGTTGGGCACAATTTTGATGGTCACCATGCCGCGCAGGGATTTCTGCAGGGTGGGATGCACTTTTATGAAAACAATATCCGTTTCATTTTGTTTAACTTTTCACTCTGCAACCAATCAGATAATCTGAGAATCACAAAGTAACTCAGGTAACTCATCTTCAACCAATCAAAGAAATGCAAAGCAATCCTTCCTGACCAATCGGAGAAATGCAAAGCAATCCTTCCTGATCAATCGGAGAATTGCAAAGAAATCCTTCCTGACCAATCGGAGAATTGCAAAGCAATCCTTCCTGACCAATCAGAGAAATGCAAAGCAATCCTTCCTGACCAATCGGAGAATTGCAAAGCAATCCTTCCTGACCAATCGGAGAATTGCAAAGAAAACCTATCCATCCTGGCCAATCAGATAATCGCGAAGCAGCCTTCTCCAACCAATCAGAGAGCTGCTAAGTAATCTATTCCAGGTGAGAAAAATGCAAATTAATGCTAGACGCCAAAACTTGTTTTAAAAGTACAAAAAGCTAATAGTAGAATAAAACAATAAGGACTATTTTTTAATATACAGGTTTAGTATTAGACAAGTTGTTTATTACATTATATTATTATTTCGGGTTTCTTTTAATAGAAATTTATTAGTTTTGGTCTTCTGAAGTACAAAAAAGGAATAATGATTGTAATAGTATAGTTTTATACCTGTGAGAAGATATTATGATAGTTTATCTATAATGATTTGTCTCGCTAACTGCCAGCTGTCAGCCTGATATAAGCAAACACGCAGGTCAGTGCTAACCAGTTTTTAATGCTTAGAATGTGCCCTACCCTACTGTAAGTAGCAAAGCTAAGAAATCATATTTAGGATAGGAACCATTTTACACAGTATTTTGGCGCATGACCGCAACGAGCTCTAAAAGATGATTTCACACAAAAATCACTAGCATAGAAACAATGGGAGCGACTCAAAATGGAGTCCGAACTGACCAGAAGGCGTTGCAGAGCCTCCACCGACTGACCCAGGACCGGCTCGCTGTTGATCTCGCGAATCTCATCGCCAACATGCAGGGTGCCTGCAGCGCAATTAGGCTTGCATCACACTTTCAGTTGGCGATTACTTATCATATAGAATAATATAATACACATAAAGTATAATTCACCAGTGGGGATGAGTGCCAGAGCGGTTAACACGTTTGCCTCTCGCACCAAGGTCCCTGAGCTCGATTCCGCGGCGAGGCCACATTCATTTGGGGCGCAGCCACGGAGAGAAGGCTTGGGGGCTTGTCGAGCAATTTACACCCTTGAGGGCCAACCTCCAAGGCATAGTGAGAGTGTACACTGATTGACGACGAAAAAGTCAGGGCAGATGTACACACCTGTGTGAGTGTGTGCCTACGTACAGTATCTGTGTGCATGTGTGTTCAGGAGTCAGCGAAATGGGCAGAACTGCCTCCCCGCTGGCTGTGGGTCCAGTGTCACCAAATGATGTGCCAGTTCCCACAGACCATTATTTTTATTATATTACGTAAACTGATAAACACAGATAAAAAATGATTCACTCACCCTGCCTGTGAATCATGCCGCCGTGCATTATGCGGGCCACAATGATTTTACCGTCGTCCGACATTTTTAAGGTGATGCCCTATAAGGCAACATAAAAGCTATTTAAATAACAAATAAGTGAACAGCAGTGATTTGGAGTGAACAGCAGTGATTTGGAGTGAACAGCAGTGATTTGGAGTGAACAGCAGTGATTTGGAGTGAACAGCAATGATTTTGGGTGAACAGCAGTAATTTGGAGTGAACAGCAGTGATTTGGAGTGAACAGCAGTGAGTTGAGGTGAACAGCAGTGATTTGGAGTGAACAGCAGTGATTTGGAGTGAACATCAGTGATTTGGAGTGAACAGCAGTGATTTTGAGTGAACAGCAGTGATTTGGAGTGAACAGCCATGTCGCAGCACTCACCATCGGTTCGTTTGTGTTTTTTTGAAACTGAACCAGGCGCACTCTAGTGACATTGTCTAATTCGGTGTCCAGACAGTCGTCTGTCTCGCCGTTGAGGTAGGAGGAGACGGGCGGTGGGGTGACCCGAATAGCCTGGTCGCTATAGACGTCGTGAGCCAGGACATCATGCGCTTGAAGCAGAGCCTGGCCAAGGAACAATCAGTAGCTTTTAAGTCAGGACTGGAACTTCTGGATTCTCCCTACTCATCCCTTGAGCTTTTGGATTCTCCCTACTCATCCCTTGAGCTTCTGGATTCTCCCTACTCATCCCTTGAACTTCCGCTTCCTCCCTACTCATCCCTTGAACTTCTCCCTACTCAATCCTATAACTTCTCCTTATTCATCCCTTGAACTTCTCCCTACTCAACCCTATAACTTCTCCCTACTCAACCCAGTCGCATACCCGGAAGTGCGGCTGAGTCAGGATGGCCCTGAGTTCGGCGCAGTCGGCCAGGAAGTCGCGAGATCGACAATCAGCTGCCAGGCTGGCGAGTACGTCGCGCGCCCGATCGACTGCGTCGTCCGGAATCTGACCGCGAATGGCGCCGCCCAGGTTGCGACAGTTGATGTGGTCGTACAGCTGCGCGTGGGAACGGGACAATGACATTGTGAGACAGGTTCTTGACACTTTCCACTCGTCCATTTGGCTTCAATTTTGGGTTGTCTTCCCTACACATCCTTGATTGGTTTCTCCCCTACTGACAGATATTTTAACTTCTGGTTTCTACCCTCCTGACAGATATTTTAACTTCTGGTTTCTACCCTCCTGACAGATATTTTAACTTCTGGTTTCTACCCTCCTGACAGATATTTTAACTTCTGGTTTCTACCCTCCTGACAGATATTTTAACTTCCGGTTTCTACCCTCCTGACAGATATTTTTACTTCTGGTTTCTACCCTCCTGACAGATATTTTAACTTCTGGTTTCTACCCTCCTGACAGATATTTTTACTTCTGGTTTCTACCCTCCTGACAGATCCCATAACTTCTGAGTTCTCTCCTGAAATATTCTGAATTTCTTGTTAATAATATGCGATAGTATTAATATTAATTATTCCAACGAGGCTGTGGGCAATGGCACATCATTTGGTGACAGTAGACAGTAGCCAGAGGAGGCAATTCTGCCGATTCCGCTGACTCCTGAGTACACACCACCGTACGCAGGCACACGCTCACACAGGTGTGTACATCTGCCCTGACTTTTTCGTCGTCAAGCAGTGTACACTCTCACTGTGTCTTGGACGTTGGCCCTCAAGGGCGTAAAATGCACGACAAGCCCCCAAGCCTTCTCTCCGCGGCTGCGCCCTAAATAAATGTGGCCTCGCCGCGGAATCGAGCTCAGGGACCTTTAGGGACCTTTGGTGTGCGAAAGACTTTTTAAAGTACTTTAAGTATTTAACTTTTTCCCCTATCACAGCAGACTTTAAATAGATTTCTACCTCAAGCAGCGAGTGGAGGCTGTCGTCCTGAAACACAGCCTGCAGCAGGTCCTTGTCCTGCTCCGTGCACTCGGTGAGGCACTGAATCTCTTCTAAGCTGTCAAGCACGGCTGACACGGCTGCAATTGGGATATTAGGAAGATGAGCACATTTTTATCCTCATCCCGCCAGACTAGGTAATTCAAGTTATGAGAAGTTCATGGATGAAAACTCAGTTGGAGGGTAACTTCAGGGAGGCAATTTCATTTAGGTAACTTCAGGGAGGCAATTTCATTTAGGTAACTTCAGGGAGGCAATTTCATTTAGGTAACTTCAGGGAGGCAATTTCATTTAGGTAACTTCAGGGAGGCAATTTCATTTAGGTAACTTCAGGGAGGCAATTTCATTTACGTAACTTCAGGGAGGCAATTTCATCTAGGTAACTTCAGGGAGGCAATTTCATTTAGGTAACTTCAGGGAGGTAACTTCAGGGAGTTAACTTCAGGGAGGTAACTTCAGGGAGGTAACTTCAGGGAAGTAACTTCATACAGTTCTATTCAGGGACGTACCACAGAGAAACTGAAAGTGGTCTCGGACAACAAAAAATATATATGCATTTTTCTTGTCTATAAACTTTAAATAAAAAATATAAGGTGAAATCGATGTTTGGATAAGACGAGAAAGAAATTTCTATCTTCGAGCCATTCAATCGTAAAAATAACGATAAAGAACTAGCACTGAGAAATTTAGCTATATCAATTTGATTTAGACCCTTGGAGTTTGGCTTGAATTAGCAGGAGAAAATGGAATTCACACTTGACCTGTTTGAGTGAGCAGTTTTGTGTGCTTATAGATAATTAGGCGAGACTTTTAGCAAAGCGACCTCTCCAATACGAACAATTAAATCTCTAACCGATGTCTAACACTAGCTGACAATAGAGACCATCTGTCACTCTACACTAGCTGACAATAGAGACCATCTGTCACTCTACACTAGCTGACATTGGAGACCATCTGTCACTCTACACTAGCTGACAATAGAGACCATCTGTCACTCTACACTAGCTGACAATAGAGACCATCTGTCACTCTACACTAGCTGACAATAGAGACCATCTGTCACTCTACACTAGCTGACAATAGAGACCATCTGTCACTCTACACTAGCTGACAATAGAGACCATCTGTCACTCTACACTAGCTGACATTGGAGACCATCTGTCACTCTACACTAGCTGACAATAGAGACCATCTGTCACTCTACACTAGCTGACAATAGAGACCATCTGTCACTCTACACTAGCTGACAATAGAGACCATCTGTCACTCTACACTAGCTGACAATAGAGACCATCTGTCACTCTACACTAGCTGACAATAGAGACCATCTGTCACTCTACACTAGCTGACAATAGAGACCATCTGTCACTCTACACTAGCTGACATTGGAGACCATCTGTCACTCTACACTAGCTGACAATAGAGACCATCTGTCACTCTACACTAGCTGACAATAGAGACCATCTGTCACTCTACACTAGCTGACATTGGAGACCATCTGTCACTCTACACTAGCTGACATTGGAGACCATCTGTCACTCTACACTAGCTGACAATAGAGACCATCTGTCACTCTACACTAGCTGACAATAGAGACCATCTGTCACTCTACACTAGCTGACATTGGAGACCATCTGTCACTCTACACTAGCTGACATTGGAGACCATCTGTCACTCTACACTAGCTGACAATAGAGACCATCTGTCACTCTACACTAGCTGACATTGGAGACCATCTGTCACTCTACACTAGCTGACATTGGAGACCATCTGTCACTCTACACTAGCTGATATTTGAGACCATCTGTCATTCTACACTAGCTGACAATAGAGACCATCTGTCACTCTACACTAGCTGACAATAGAGACCATCTGTCACTCTACACTAGCTGACAATAGAGACCATCTGTCACTCTACACTAGCTGATATTTGAGACCATCTGTCATTCTACACTAGCTGACAATAGAGACCATCTGTCACTCTATACTAGCTGATATTTGAGACCATCTGTCATTCTACACTAGCTGACAATAGAGACCATCTGTCACTCTATACTAGCTGACAATAGAGACCATCTGTCACTCTACACTAGCTGACAATAGAGACCATCTGTCACTCTACACTAGCTGACAATAGAGACCATCTGTCACTCTACACTAGCTGACAATAGAGACCATCTGTCACTCTACACTAGCTGACATTGGAGACCATCTGTCACTCTACACTAGCTGACAATAGAGACCATCTGTCACTCTACACTAGCTGACAATAGAGACCATCTGTCACTCTACACTAGCTGACAATAGAGACCATCTGTCACTCTACACTAGCTGACAATAGAGACCATCTGTCACTCTACACTAGCTGACAATAGAGACCATCTGTCACTCTACACTAGCTGACAATAGAGACCATCTGTCACTCTACACTAGCTGACATTGGAGACCATCTGTCACTCTACACTAGCTGACAATAGAGACCATCTGTCACTCTACACTAGCTGACAATAGAGACCATCTGTCACTCTACACTAGCTGACATTGGAGACCATCTGTCACTCTACACTAGCTGACATTGGAGACCATCTGTCACTCTACACTAGCTGACAATAGAGACCATCTGTCACTCTACACTAGCTGACAATAGAGACCATCTGTCACTCTACACTAGCTGACATTGGAGACCATCTGTCACTCTACACTAGCTGACATTGGAGACCATCTGTCACTCTACACTAGCTGACAATAGAGACCATCTGTCACTCTACACTAGCTGACATTGGAGACCATCTGTCACTCTACACTAGCTGACATTGGAGACCATCTGTCACTCTACACTAGCTGATATTTGAGACCATCTGTCATTCTACACTAGCTGACAATAGAGACCATCTGTCACTCTACACTAGCTGACAATAGAGACCATCTGTCACTCTACACTAGCTGACAATAGAGACCATCTGTCACTCTACACTAGCTGACAATAGAGACCATCTGTCACTCTACACTAGCTGACAATAGAGACCATCTGTCACTCTATACTAGCTGATATTTGAGACCATCTGTCATTCTACACTAGCTGACAATAGAGACCATCTGTCACTCTATACTAGCTGACAATAGAGACCATCTGTCACTCTACACTAGCTGACAATAGAGACCATCTGTCACTCTACACTAGCTGACAATAGAGACCATCTGTCACTCTACACTAGCTGACAATAGAGACCATCTGTCACTCTACACTAGCTGACAATAGAGACCATCTGTCACTCTACACTAGCTGACATTAGAGACCATCTGTCACTCTACACTAGCTGACATTGGAGACCATCTGTCACTCTATACTAGCTGATATTTGAGACCATCTGTCATTCTACACTAGCTGACAATAGAGACCATCTGTCACTCTATACTAGCTGACAATAGAGACCATCTGTCACTCTATACTAGCTGACATTGGAGACCATCTGTCACTCTACACTAGCTGACATTGGAGACCATCTGTCACTCTATACTAGCTGACATTAGAGACCATCTGTCACTCTACACTAGCTGACATTAGAGACCATCTGTCACTCTATACTAGCTGACATTGAAAACCATCTGCCACTCTACACTAGCTGACATTGGAGACCATCTGTCACTCTATACTAGCTGACATTAGAGACCATCTGTCACTCTACACTAGCTGACATTAGAGACCATCTGTCACTCTACACTAGCTGACATTAGAGACCATCTGTCACTCTATACTAGCTGACATTGAAAACCATCTGTCACTCCAGCTAAATGTCACTCCGCGCGTATTATTTCACAACCCTCGGCGCAGTAATCAGCCTCTGAGACCAAGCATTCTGCTCCATGAATTATATCCATTTATCCCCTATCTATGAATGGGATAAATTTATTCCCAAAAAGCTGAAAAATCCTCTGAAACAAACTGAGCCCAGATGACGAGGAGGAGAGTTTCCACTGGGATGCCGAAATCCCAGCGAATTGGGAAGGCCGGGCATGGATCCATGCTGAAGTCACGGTGCCACACTGGAGGATACGAATGGGGATAATGCCTTCGTCTGAAATCCCTAAGCGGGCAAGTGTGTCAGGGATTAAGCCGCAGCATCCGTTGTGATTGGGGAATCACAGCGCAATGTGACTTCCATTTCAAGGGGGAGAGACCGCAGTGTCTGTTGGCAAGGGGGAAATGTACCATAATTCAGGGAAAGTTCTAGACAATCCACTGCAGTGCTGGTTTTATGGCCCTTTCAATGAGATTCTGCCGATGAGAAAAAACTCGTACAGAGGCCCTTAAAATAAACCCAAAGAAATTTTTATATATATTTGAGCCACATACCGGATTCTTATATCTGACATACCCATTATCCAATCTGACAAACCCATTATCCAATCTGACAAACCCATTATCCTATCTGACAAACCCATTATCCAATCTGACAAACCAATTATCCAATCTGACAAACCCATTATCCTATCTGACAAACCAATTATCCAATCTGACAAACCCATTATCCTATCTGACAAACCCATTATCCTATCTGACAAACCCATTATCCTATCTGACAAACCCATTATCCTATCTGACAAACCCATTATCCTATCTGACAAACCCATTATCCTATCTGACAAACCCATTATCCAATCTGACAAACCAATTATCCAATCTGACAAACCCATTATCCAATCTGACATACCCATTATCCAATCTGACAAACCCATTATCCAATCTGACAAATCCATTATCTAATCTGACAAACCCATTATCCAATCTGACAAACCCATTATCTAATCTGACAAATGCACTATCCAATCTGACAAACTCATTATCCAATCTGACATACCCATTATCTAATCTGACAAACCCATTATCCAATCTGACATACCCATTATCCAATCTGACAAACCCATTATCCAATCTGACAAATCCATTATCTAATCTGACATACCCATTATCCTATTTGAAAAACCCATTATCCAATCTGACATACCCATTATCCTATTTGAAAAACCCATTATCCAATCTGACATAACCATTATCCAATCTGACATGACCGTTATCCAATCTGACAAATCAATTATCCAATCTGACAAACCCATTATCCAATCTGACAAACCCATTATCCAATCTGAAATGCGTATTATCGAAGTTTATATATTGAATGCTAATTAATAGGGCGAAATCGATTCACTCACAGCACAAAGCGGGCACCCGAGATCGATAAAGGCAGCAGTGCTGCATGTCTTTATGACATGAAAATTATTGCAGAAAACTGGCTACATATTTCTCAAAGCCAAACTGACGGGTCTAATAGGGAATATCAAAGTGGACGGGAAATGGGATTGGATTGAACTGGAAGACCCATGGATGTCGGGCGTACAGCATTGGTTGAAAAATGGCGCTAAATATATAGCATATAGAGAAGAAGATATGGTAACTATAACGGTTGAGTGGCAGAACGGTATTGACAGGAGAGATTTAGGGGAGAGAGAGTAGATGGGGAGATTTAAGAGAGAGTGAGTAGATAGGGAGATTTAGGACAGAGTAGATGCGGAGATTTAGGAGAGAGTATATGGGGAGACTTAGGAGAGAGAGTAGATGGGGAGATTTAGGAGAGAGTAGATGGGGATATTTAGGAGAGAGTAGATGGGGATATTTAGGAGAGAGTAGATGGGGAGATTTAGGAGAGAGTAGATGGGGAGATTTAGGAGTGAGAGAGTAGATGGGGATATTTAGGAGAGAGAGAGTAGATGGGGATATTTAGGAGAGAGTAGATGGGGAGATTTAGGAGAGAGTAGATGGGGAGATTTAGGAGTGAGAGAGTAGATGGGGATATTTAGGAGAGAGTAGATGGGGAGATTTAGGAGAGAGTAGATGGGGAGATTTAGGAGAGAGTAGATGGGGATATTTAGGAGAGAGAGTAGATGGGGATATTTAAGAGAGAGTAGATGGGGAGATTTAGGAGAGAGTAGATGGGGAGATTTAGGAGTGAGAGAGTAGATGGGGATATTTAGGAGAGAGAGTAGATGGGGATATTTAGGAGAGAGAGTAGATGAGGATATTTAGGAGAGATTAGATGGGGATATTTAGGAGAGAGTAGATGGGGAGATTTAGGAGAGAGTAGATGGGGAGATTTAGGTGAGATCGAAGATAGGTGAGGAGAGGAGATGAGACTAAGAAGAATATCTTTCCCAAAATGCCATCGTAAATAGATAGCGGAGCGGAGATACAGAAGGCGTTGTTTTCAACGCCTCCCACGGCCTCACCAATGGAGGTGACGTCATCCTCGGCCGGATCCGGCTCGGCCGCGGTCTGGCCGGCCGCCGGATCGCAGTAGAAGTTGGACCACTTGGCGCTGGAGACGGCAGCCAGAATGGCGCCCTTGAGTTTGCGCCGAGAATTAAATTTCTTCATCTCTTCCACTGTCTCGCTCAGGTGCAGTTTGGGTACACGGCTCTTGTCGCTTATCCACGGATGCCTGAGGGCCTCGGCGACAGTTAGGCGACGCTCCGGGTCTAAGTCGAGCAGCCGGTTGACGAGGTCCTTGGCCTCCGCGGAGATCAGGTTCCACACTCGGGGCTTCATCTGCGGAGTTGAATGAGATAGCGTGAGACTAAGATTGGGTGAGACTGAGATGGGGTGAGACTGAGATTGGGTGAGACTGAGATGGGGTGAGACTGAGATGGGGTGAGACTGAGATGGGGTGAGACTGAGATGGTTTGAGACTGAGATGGTTTGAGACTGAGATGGGGTGAGACTGAGATGGGGTGAGACTGAGATGGGGTGAGACTGAGATGGGGTGAGACTGAGATGGTTTGAGACTGAGATGGTTTGAGACTGAGATGGGGTGAGACTGAGATGGGGTGAGACTGAGATGGGGTGAGACTGAGATGGTTTGAGACTGAGATGGTTTGAGACTGAGATGGGGTGAGACTGAGATGGGGTGAGACTGAGATAGATTGGGTGAGACTGAGATAGATTGGGTGAGACTGAGATAGATTGGGTGAGACTGAGATAGATAGGATGAGACTGAGATAGATGGGGTGAGACTATGATAGATTGGGTCTGACTGGGATAGATGGGGTGAGAATGAGATAGATGGGGTGAGAATGAGATAGATTGGGTCTGAATGGGATAGATGGGGTGAGACTGAGATGGGGTGGGAATGACATTTGCGTGAGACTCAGACACAACTGGGTGATGACTGAGACACAACTGGGTGATGACTAAGACACAACTGGGTGATGACTGAGACACAACTGGGTGATGACTGAGACACAACTGGGTGATGACTGAGACACAACTGGGTGATGACTGAGACACAACTGGGTGATGACTGAGACACAACTGGGTGAGGACTGAGATACAACTGGGTGAGGACTCACCCGGTAACGACCGCAGAGTATCTGGTCGAACAGGACATCCTTGGTGCCGTAGAACGGCAGGGAGCCGCTGAGGAGGACAAACAGAAGTACACCGCAGCCCCAGGCATCGGCAGGGCGGCCGTATGGCTCGCGGCGAACAACCTCAGGCGCCATGAAGTGCGGCGTGCCGATGCGGCCTGCGGTAGCGGTATGAAGGTGGTGTCAGCCTTTTAAACACTTTTTAATTAATAAAATATTTGCTGGAGGGCTGCGGGCAGTCGATCCACCCCAAATTAATATGGCCTTGACTGGGACTCGAGTTCATGGACCATTATGTGGAAGGCCAACACGATTTGAATGGTCGATTTGAGAATCGTCTCTTGAGGAATCGCTTATCGACCATTCTCAAATCGACCATTCTCAAATCGACGATTCTCAAATCGACAATTCTCAAATCGACAATTCTCAAATCGACAATTCTCAAATCGACAATTCTCAAATCGACAATTCTCAAATCGACAATTCTCAAATCGACCATTCTCAAATCGACAATTCTCAAATCGACCATTCTCAAATCGACAATTCTCAAATCGACCATTCTCAAATCGACAATTCTCAAATCGACAATTCTCAAATCGACCATTCTCAAATCGACAATTCTCAAATCGACCATTCTCAAATCGACAATTCTCAAATCGACCATTCTCAAATCGACCATTCTCAAATCGACCATTCTCAAATCGACAATTCTCAAATCGACAATTCTCAAATCGACCCTTCTCAAATCGACCATTCTCAAATCGACAATTCTCAAATCGACAATTCTCAAATCGACAATTCTCAAATCGACCATTCTCAAATCGACGATTCTCAAATCGACAATTCTCAAATCGACAATTCTCAAATCGACAATTCTCAAATCGACAATTCTCAAATCGACAATTCTCAAATCGACAATTCTCAAATCGACAATTCTCAAATCGACCATTCTCAAATCGACCATTCTCAAATCGACAATTCTCAAATCGACCATTCTCAAATCGACAATTCTGAAATCGACAATTCTCAAATCGACAATTCTCAAATCGACAATTCTCAAATCGACCATTCTCAAATCGACAATTCTCAAATCGACCATTCTCAAATCTTTGATACTCAGATCGATGAATTTTTAACGGGACATAAGGCCATTTGTTTCAGTCGTTCCTAACCAGATAATAGTTGCTAACCAGGCTCTAACCTTTGATAACAGTTTGACTAGCACAGCCTTTGTTAATTGAGCAGGAAATTTTTATCTGAATAAAAATAATTTGCTTGCATTCAAAGCCTACAATATATAGAATATAAAGCATACTGAAATGAAAAAACATTTGAACAAAACAACAAAACAGCAGGCAACCATCAGGAGAACTTTTTATTTCGATATTTCTTTTTATTCAGTTGTCTTTTACCGCATCACACTACTTGCTCTCACTAGAAGTTAGTAGTAAGAATTGCGAAGATGCTTGTGGTGAATGTGCTCTATTAAAATCCTAGATTAGTTTAAACGAATCAAATGCTTCTTTTCACGACCGTTAAAGGGGTAAAATTTATTTGTTATTAACATCTATAGAACACTTTGATGACGAAGAGCAAGAAGAACATTGATACAGATTAGCTGAACAGCCTACACCAGTATTCTCTTTTAAAACAAGGAAAATTATTCCAACACAGAAAAAGCTTGCTTGGCGCGAAAGAAAATTAAAATAAACAAGTCAGCTTTCTTGAGCAATTTTGACTGAGCAATTTTACAAGTCAGAGACGACAGAGAAAGCTAGGCAACTGACCATTTCATGAAACTAGCCTAATAAAATAACTATACCTGTGTATTTGTTTCAGCAGCATTTGGTCGTTAGTGATGCATTAGAGCAGATAGAAAATCATTTCAGTTGCCAGAGAAGCGTTTGAGTCGTTGAAGAAGCGTTTGAGTTGTTAAACAATCGTTTGAGTCGTTGAAGAAGCGTTTGAGTTGTTAAACAATCGTTTGAGTCGTTGAAGAAGCGTTTGAGTTGTTAAACAATCGTTTGAGTCGTTGAAGAACGTTTGAGTTGTTAAACAATCGTTTGAGTCGTTGAGAAGCGTTTGAGCTGTTAAACAATCGTTTGAGTCGTTGAGAAGCGTTTGAGTCGCTAAAGAGGCGTTTAAGTTGTTAATAAAGCGTTTGAGCTGTTAGAGTAGAGTTTCAGTCGTTGAATAAGCGTTTAAGTTGTAAATGAAGCGTTTGAGCCGTTAGAGTAGCGTTTGAGTCGTTGACGAAACGTTTGAGTTGTAAATGAAGCGTTTGAGCCGTTAGAGTAGAGTTTGAGTCGTTGAAGAAGCGTTTGAGTTTTAAATGAAGCGTTTGAGCCGTTAGAGTAGAGTTTGAGTCGTTGAAGAAGCGTTTGAGTTGTAAATGAAGCGTTTGAGCCGTTAGAGTAGAGTTTGAGTCGTTGAATAAGCGTTTGAGTTGTAAATGAAGCGTTTGAGTCGTTAGAGTAGCTTTTGGGTCCTTGGATAAGCGTCCGTGTACTCAAAGAAGCGTTAGAGTCGTTAGAGAAGCGTTTGAGTCATTGAAAAAGCGTATGCCTCGCATTGATTGTGTTTAAAACGGCTTTATAGCAACGCTTGTGACAGATTAGATTCGTCTCCATCTGGAAAGTCATCAATGAGTTTGCTCAAATTAGCAGACTCTTCTCAGTCCTTACCAATTTGGCCATCTTTCAGGCTAACAAAAATTTCTTGCTCTAGATTGACGGACTCGTCTGCAAAAAGCAAGCAGAGCAAGGATTGGCTTTTTCTGCAGTTTTTAAAGAAACTTATTCACATTATAAGTGTACTACTAGAGTTTGTAGTAGTAGACTTATTTAGATAATAACCCTATTAAAATCCTTTATAATTTTCCCATTTTTAGCAGCCAAGGAAAAAAAACAAAAAAGTCTAGCATAACTAAACATGGAAGTAAAAGAAGATAATATTTTCTTGGAGGTTGAATCTAGAAAAGGAATCTAATTACACATAACACTTCGCGCGCCGAAAAGAACACAGTTTATAAATTAACGTAAACAGCTATATGTATAAAAATTTATGTATAATGTGAATGCAGCAAAGCAAATGCATAGTCTAGCTGACGAAACGAGAATTAATAAAAGTGTATTGGCCTGCACCAGACTGCACCAGACTGTGCATAATCCATGATGCAGATCAGGCAGAAACATTATTCAATTGTTCATTGTTCACTCCGCAACGGTCCATGTCATTTTTTTATAGAGAGATGAATCAGTATTCACTCTCGTCCCCGCTTAGTGTACATTCAAGAGAGCTGAATCACTATCCGCTCTCGTCCCCGCTTAGTGTACATTCAATAGAGCTGAATCACTATCCGCTCTCGTCCCCGCTTAGTGTACATTCAATAGAGCTGAATCACTATCCGCTCTCGTCCCCGCTTAGTGTACATTCAATAGAGCTGAATCACTATCCGCTCTCGTCCCCGCTCAGTGTACATTCAAGAGAGATGAATCACTATCCGCTCTCGTCCCCGCTCAGTGTACATTCAATAGAGATGAATCACTACCCACTCTCGTCCCCGCTCAGCGTACATTCAATAGAGATGAATCACTACCCACTCTCGTCCCCGCTCAGCGTACATTCAATAGAGATGAATCACTACCCACTCTCGTCCACCCGCAGTTAAATTACAATGAGGTATTATTCAACATTCTCGCCCGCTGATAAGAACACACGAAATCTCTAATCAGTAAAAAAATGAACTAAAACGCACCTCCTGGCACAAGGCCATCTTCGCCAAGCTGAACAGCGATGCCGAAGCCGCCGAGTTTTACAGGGGCCGAGTTCTCTTTCGAGTGCAGCAGTACGCAGTGCGGCTTTAAATCCCGGTGGATGATATTGTGCTCGTGGCAGTAATGGATCGCCTCCAGGATTTGCCGCATGTAGTGCCTGCGGTGTTTCAGTTTTAGCAAATTCGAGTTACTGATGGCTTGGTCCTACAGACACTCAATGAACAGAACAGAACTACGAGTACATAGACTTGCTCAAGATAAAGTAGCACTCGTATTTCATAATTCAAACAGCCCTAATAGGCAGGTGGAATTTCTTAAGCCGCAATGCCAGACTCACGTTGCCACACTCTCGCTGAAGACGAAGCCGGCTGTGGCGCGTTTCACGATTTCGAAGCACAGGTCGGCGCCGTCCATGCTGCAATGATTGGCAATTGGGGATAGCATTGCATTGCATGAGAAAAATAATACCCACTTAAGTAAATCCAACTTTAAAGAGTTAAGAGAATTCTGTGAGTCTGGGAATTCTGTGAATAAGGGAATTCTGTGAATAAGGGAATTCTGTGAATAAGGGAATTCTGTGAATAAGGGAATTCTGTGAATAAGGGAATTCTGTGAGTCTGGGAATTCTGTGAGTCTGGGAATTCTGTGAATAAGGGAATTCTGTGAATAAGGGAATTCTGTGAATAAGGGAATTCTGTGAGTCTGGGAATTCTGTGAGTCTGGGAATTCTGTGAATAAGGGAATTCTGTGAATAAGAGAATTCTGTGAGTCTGGGAATTCTGTGAATAAGGGAATTCTGTGAGTCTGGGAATTCTGTGAATTAGGGAATTCTATGAATAAGGGAACTCTGTGAGTCTGGGAATTCTGTGAGTCTGGGAATTCTGTGAGTCTGGGAATTCTGTGAATAAGGGAATTCTGTGAGTCTGGGAATTCTGTGAGTCTGGGAATTCTGTGAGTCTGGGAATTCTGTGAATAAGGGAATTCTGTGAGTCTGGGAATTCTGTGAGTCTGGGAATTCTGTGAGTCTGGGAATTCTGTGAGTCTGGGAATTCTGTGAGTCTGGGAATTCTGTGAGTCTGGGAATTCTGTGAGTCTGGGAATTCTTTGAGTCTGGGAATTCTGTGAATAAGGGAATTCTGTGAGTCTGGGAATTCTGTGAATAAGGGAATTCTGTGAGTCTGGGAATTCTGTGAGTCTGGGAATTCTGTGAGTCTGGGAATTCTGTGAGTCTGGGAATTCTGTGAATAAGGGAATTTTGTGAGTGTGGGAATTCTGTGAATAAGGGAATTCTGTGAGTGTGGGAATTCTGTGAATAAGGGAATTCTGTGAGTGTGGGAATTCTGTGAATAAGGGAATTCTGTGAGTCTGGGAATTCTGTGAATTAAGGAATTCTGTGAATTAGGGAATTCTGTGAGTCTGGGAATTCTGTGAATAAGGGAATTCTGTGAGTCTGGGAATTCTGTGAGTCTGGGAATTCTGTGAATAAGGGAATTCTGTGAGTGTGGGAATTCTGTGAATAAGGGAATTCTGTGAGTGTGGGAATTCTGTGAATAAGGGAATTCTGTGAGTGTGGGAATTCTGTGAATAAGGGAATTCTGTGAGTCTGGGAATTCTGTGAATAAGGGAATTCTGTGAGTCTGGGAATTCTGTGAATAAGGGAATTCTGTGAGTCTGGGAATTCTGTGAATAAGGGAATTCTATTAATAATGGAATTATGTGAATTAGGGAATATTGTGGATTAGGGACCTTGGCGGATTAGTTATACTTTGAAGATTCTCGGACTAGGGAGAAAAATGTTAGTTTTCAAATTGAATTGTTACGCGTACGTACACAAACGCACACTCACGAACTAATAAAGTGCAAAGGTCAAAGAAAACCAGATTGATACAACTAAATAGTGACGGAGAGAAAGATTCTTCCAATCAGAATTATCAACGAGCAAGAGAGCTGTCATGGTCTGAGCAATCCCTGAAACTGTTCTCCAGTGCAACAGCAGCTTTTCCCTCTGTCGGCCTCCCTCATCGGCTCAAAGCCGATTTTTCCTGACCAACTTCGCATGCATCCAATGTCCCAAATAATCCCCCCTTCTTAGCCCCGTATTCCACGTCCCAGCAGCAGGCTCAGGGCTAGAATCGGCACACTTTTGGTTAATCATTCAATTATACGCAGCTGGGAGAAAAACTCGACCCCCCGCCCCAGACTCAGCTGTCTTCTCTCCCACTCTTTCCATCCTAATGAGGCGCCGGGATGAAAATTTCTATCAGCGCTGCGAAGAAGATGAACAAGACTTGAGTCGCCTGGCCATGGTCCCATAGGGAACTGTACTAAAGCTCAGCTCTCCATTACTCTCTCTTCTCTCTCGCTTGCCTATAGTCTGATCCCGTTATTTTCGTTCTGCTCACCTACTCGTGCTTTTTTACTGTCTCCTACAGACCTAATTCGAAGCCTAGGAAAAAAAAACTATCTATCCCACCTGCTTAAAAAGCTTTCAGTGGACATTTATGATGAGTAACAATAACCCAATAGCCAACGATAATCCGACACCATCCGATATGGATTAGGAAGAGAGTGGAAAAAAAATTAAATTAATCAAAGCGGCGGCAACCGCCTCAATAAATTATACTAGTTATAAGCGTCTAGGACTACTTTCTTACTGAGAGCAAGCTAAAATCAGACATAAATTCCGCATCAGCAGCAGCAGCAGCAGCAGCGGCGGCGGTGGCGGCGGCGGCGGAGTTAGTTGATAATCATTTCAGCAAGGCCCCCATAATAAAATCAAGGTCGAATGACCCTCCTAGTCAGACTGCGCTAATTTTACATTTCACTCCATTGAGCAGTCGGCAGTCAGCGAATAGATCCGGCTTTCCAAGTCTGCTTCATCAAGCCTACTCAAGCCTATCATGCTCACGTCTGCTCGACTCAGCCTCAGCGCTTTAGCTACCCCCCCCCCGACTAAGTACAGTAAGTACACTAGTAGCTTCTGATTTATATGAAACCAAGCTATTTAGGCTATAGCATTAATTATGATGCGATGGGAACGGGTAGTTATTATGAAAATCGAATGACATGGATGCCATGGGATCTGGGGATTTTCATCGAATTGGATGTCATGGGATCTGGGGATTTTCATCGCAGTTGGATGTTATGGGATCTGGGGATATTCATCAAATCGAATGCCATGGGATCTGGGGATTTTTATCGAATTTGGATGCTATGGGATCTGGGGATATTCATAGAATTGGATGTCATGGGATCTGGGGATTTTCATCGAATTGGATGCCATGGGATCTGGGGATTTTCATCGAATTTGGATGTCATGGGATCTGGCGATTTTTTTCGCATTGGATGTCATGGGGATCTGGGAACTTTTATCCAACTTTTGTTGCCATGGGATCTGGGGATTTTTATCCAATTTTTGTTGCTATAAGATCTGGGGACTTTTATCCAATTTTGGTTGCCATGGGATCCGGGGAGTCTCAGGAATTTTTGATGCTACGGGTTCTGGGGATTTTGATGGAACTCGGATGATTTGAGATCAGGGAATCTGTGGGATTCTAGGGCCAAATGGATTTTCAGTCAAACTCAGTCATACGGAGTTTATAAATATTGGGATTTGTTTTTTTATGCGCTAGATATTGGAATCGAATCATAGCTCTTTCTTAGTCCGCAATATAATACCATCGAGATGAGCTTGGCGACGAATGGATGCATCGAATTGCCAAGCGAGTAAATAGGGACAGAGCTCTTCTAACAGATTTAATGGGTCACTGAGGGACGCGGCAATCGAACTGTAGCCTCTTAAAAACATAAATTCGGAAAGCAATTCAGCGTGAATCAAACAGCAAAACTGTTCCGAGTATTGGGCCGCCCCTGTCATCACATATGCCGGCTCACAGAATCGACACGATCCCCACTAGGAGCAGAAATTAGATTGCTTCGGGTGCGCCGATGTTATAGAAAATCCCCTACTGACCGTACACTCGCATATGTATATATTAGGATCTACTCAATGCCCCAAGAATCCAAAATCTCAAGCCTTCTCAATTCTTAGTCGAGTCAGTCCTCCCAGCCGCACAAGCCGCACAAGATCCATCCTGAGGCTAAGGGATCTGGGTGGAAGGACCGGTAAGGGTTGCCGCATGAGCTTAATTATGCATGGTCAAACACGCGAGAGATGCGAGACAGACGCAACAACAGATAAGACTAGGGGTATGTTTTTTAAATAACAGGAACCTGTCCGATCCCCTGTTTCCCAACATCGACTTGGAAAGAGACCAATTAAAATATGGAACAGAACACTGTTTAGGGAATTTGAGCACGCGCAGCGGACTCGGGCAAACTAAATCAATTGCGAGTATACCGTTCATTTACTAATTGGAAATCAAATGTAAACTCGACAGAGTGGTCGGAAGTTCGAATCTGGGCCAAAGGAAACTATTCGCGTCACTTAATTGCCTATTGTCCAAGAAACCAACTTTTAATTTGAAACCAGTGGACTGAGTGTGTCCATGGACTGAACAGATGTACACAGCCTTTGGAAACGACGTAAAATAATTGCGGTTATACCACTGGTTGTACATCTATGAGGAGAAGCGTTTGGGACGTGAGAGAAGCGTTTGGGACGTGAGAGAAGCGTTTGGGACGTGAGAGAAGCGTTTGGGACGTGAGAGAAGCGTTTGGGACGTGAGAGAAGCGTTTGGGACGTGAGAGAAGCGTTTGGGACGTGAGAGAAGCGTTTGGGTCGTGAGAGAAGCGTTTGGGACGTGAGAGAAGCGTTTGGGACGTGAGAGAAGCGTTTGGGTCGTGAGAGAAGCGTTTGGGACGTGAGAGAAGCGTTTGGGTCGTGAGAGAAGCGTTTGGGTCGTGAGAGAAGCGTTTGGGTCGTGAGAGAAGCGTTTGGGACGTGAGAGAAGCGTTTGGGACGTGAGAGAAGCGTTTGGGTCGTGAGAGAAGCGTTTGGGACGTGAGAGAAGCGTTTGGGACGTGAGAGAAGCGTTTGGGTCGTGAGAGAAGCGTTTGGGACGTGAGAGAAGCGTTTCGGTCGTGAGAGAAGCGTTTGGGTCGTGAGAGAAGCGTTTGGGACGTGAGAGAAGCGTTTGGGACGTGAGAGAAGCGTTTGGGACGTGAGAGAAGCGTTTGGGACGTGAGAGAAGCGTTTGGGTCGTGAGAGAAGCGTTTGGGTCGTGAGAGAAGCGTTTGGGACGTCAGAGAAGCGTTTGGGTCGTGAGAGAAGCATTTGGGTCGTGAGAGAAGCGTTTGGGACGTCAGAGAAGCGTTTGGGACGTGAGAGAAGCGTTTGGGACGTGAGAGAAGCGTTTGGGACGTGAGAGAAGCGTTTGGGACGTGAGAGAAGCGTTTGGGTCGTGAGAGAAGCGTTTGGGTCGTGAGAGAAGCGTTTGGGACGTGAGAGAAGCGTTTGGGTCGTGAGAGAAGCGTTTGGGTCGTGAGAGAAGCGTTTGGGTCGTGAGAGAAGCGTTTGGGTCGTGAGAGAAGCGTTTGGGTCGTGAGAGAAGCGTTTGGGTCGTGAGAGAAGCGTTTGGGACGTGAGAGAAGCGTTTGGGTCGTTTGAGGAACGTTATAGCCGTTAAGAAGAGTTTGAGTCCTTACAATACAAGCTGGGAAAATTCGAGTCTTTAAAATGCGTTTGAGCGTAAAATGCCGCTGGTCAACTGCTTTTATAGACTTAGGAGAGACTTAAGAGAAGAATATGGGACTATGGCGACATCAGCCACCGCTGCCGACACGGGAAAGCCATTTGAACAGGCCAGGCCACCCAGCTGATCCCTGAGTAAAGGAAAAAGCAACTCAACCGAAGATTTTTCAACAACATCTAGAATCTAAAATCTTTAACGACTAAGAGATATTTTCTAGACAATTCACAGTTTTCCACTAAAAACGCATATATATGTTTATGCAGTAGATATTAAATAAATACGTACGAGCTACTACATAAGGATTTCTACACAGATAATGCGCACATACTGCTAGGCGACAGCAGCTAGCTCAGCAGAATGCAAATGACGGATGTGGCACTCGGGACAGGGGAGAATTTCTGGCAGCAGAAAAAAAGCAGAGAAGAAAGCACTGGGAAGGAAGCTTTCGCACCTGAACGGTTAACAATGGTTAGAAGAATTGAGGCGGGTTTAATTTTAATTCCCTGGCCTGCATTGAGGATCTGAGGTCGCACACAGACTCACTCGAGTCTGGATGAAGTCAAGCGAGACACTGAAAAAATGAAGAAAAAAAGCCAAAAAGCTACACACCGGAGTTGCGCCACGGAGTTGGAAGAATGGCATTTAGTCAAGCGAGATATAAGGCTGGTCCGCTTGCTGAGTGTTGCAGAATAGTAGTTTTTTAGGTAACTATAATTACTCGTAGTATAGTTGCAGAGATGCAAAGTTAGTAGTCTACAATATAAAGCTGACTACTTAGCATTACCACTGGTTGCTCAACGTGCTCATTGGCTACTCAACATGCCTACTGGGTGCTCAACACGCGCACTGCCTACTCAACATGCTCAATTGCGGATCAACATACTCACTGCCTACTCAACAAGCTCACTTGATGCTTAACATCCTCACTCAACAAGCTCACTGAATGCTCAACATGCTTACTGCCTACTCAACATGCTCACTGCCTACTCAACATGCTCACTGCCTACTCAACATGCTCACTGCCTACTCAACATGCTCACTGCCTACTCAACATGCTCACTGCCTACTCAACAGCTCACTGCCTACTCAACATGCTCACTGCCTACTCAACATGCTCACTGCCTACTCAACATGCTCACTGCCTACTCAACATGCTCACTGCCTACTCAACAGCTCACTGCCTACTCAACATGCTCACTGCCTACTCAACATGCTCACTACCTACTCAACATGCTCACTACCTACTCAACATGCTCACTGCCTACTGAACAGCTCACTGACTACTCAACAGCTCACTGCCTACTCAACATGCTCACTACCTACTCAACATGCTCACTACCTACTCAACATGCTCACTGCCTACTCAACAGCTCACTGACTACTCAACATGCTCACTGCCTACTCAACATGCTCACTGCCTACTCAACAGCTCACTGCCTACTCAACATGCTCACTGCCTACTCAACATGCTCACTACCTACTCAACATGCTCACTACCTACTCAACATGCTCACTGCCTACTGAACAGCTCACTGACTACTCAACAGCTCACTGCCTACTCAACATGCTCACTACCTACTCAACATGCTCACTACCTACTCAACATGCTCACTGCCTACTCAACAGCTCACTGACTACTCAACATGCTCACTGCCTACTCAACATGCTCACTGCCTACTCAACAGCTCACTGCCTACTCAACATGCTCACTGCCTACTCAACAGCTCACTGCCTACTCAACATGCTCACTGCCTACTCAACATGCTCACTGCCTACTCAACATGCTCACTGCCTACTCAACATGCTCACTGCCTACTCAACATGCTCACTACCTACTCAACATGCTCACTACCTACTCAACATGCTCACTACCTACTCAACATGCTCACTGCCTACTCAACAGCTCACTGACTACTCAACATGCTCACTGCCTACTCAACAGCTCACTGACTACTCAACATGCTCACTGCCTACTCAACAGCTCACTGACTACTCAACATGCTCACTGCCTACTCAACATGCTCACGGCAGTAAATATTTTACTGAAAAATGACTCACCGGCACGCGTGCATGCGCTTTAGTGACTCCATTTTAAGTCTAGCCGAGTGACTTCAACAGTTCACTGGGGGTTCTTATATCAGTTGGAGCCAATAGCTTACTCAGTGCAGATTATCCAGTCAGGCGCATCGCGGACTTGTGTGTCTCCACATTTACGAGTAAATGCTGAATTCACTTAACCTTTCTTTTTAACTTGGTCGATTCCATCTCCTCTCCTCTCCTCTTCTGAGTATTTCTTTCAGTCAGCGATAAATTTCTAATTTTATATAGCCTCTTTCCAGTAGCTATATAAAATACTAAAGTAACTTTAGTTACTTTATCACTACGAAAGTGAATCTATAATGCAAAAATTTGTTTATCAGAAAAAGGTTACTAGTTTTTCTTAGTAGTTACGTCTGCGATCATTTGACTGCTGCTGCTGCTGAACGCTGATTAAAAAAATGCGACAACTAAAAACGAAAAGCGAAACAACCCACTCAAAAAATTGTCCTATCAGAGAGAGAGGGAGAGACAGAGAGATGACTATTTGTGCGCTAGACGATCATATATTTTGATGTCACAATATGCGATATACTCTACTAAGAACCATCCTAACAAGTAGTGGGTTGCATTTTTGCAAGTAGTTTTCTACGAGACAAAATAATATAATCATAAGCTCGTATTACTTTAATTTATTACTCGTGGCTGCGTACAGTAGTTGGTCCAAAGACTGAGTGGGACACACCAATTTACCAGCGTCTTGCACAAGGACACAAATATCTTCCTATGGGCTACAACACGGACGAATGTACTTTTACAGTTTCTAAGAAAACCGGACTATGTGCCAATCAACTACTACACCCTAGGGAGGCTGATGATGCTAAAGAGAAAATGTAACAGAATATTTTTTCAAAGAAAGACTTTTCAGATTTTGCTGAATAATTCAGAATTCTGCCATAATTTTCATCCTCAAAGGAGAATTGAGGGGGGAGGAACAACAAGATTAGCATCTCAGAATAGGATCAATGAAACAGACCAATTCTAGGCGACACAAATTGGCTTCGGCATCGGCATTCTTTCATTCTTGACAAAGTCTCTCTAACCAGAGCATCAGCGCAAGAGACTGTGTGTTCACTGTGTGTTTGAAATAAAAAGGAACGCCGGACACGGTCGGTAAAGGGCAAGAGGGCGAGTGATAGATTGAAGGGGTTAGAAAAAGAGGTTAGGGAGAGGTTAGGGCGAGAGGGAGAGAGACTGGGAAAGAGAATGGGAACAACTGATAAAGTACTCTGCTGCTTTGGAGACAACAGCAGCAGACACATGCGCGCCCACATTTTCCAGACATTAGGAATAGAAAGATAAGTCTGTCAGTCAATCTCTGTAATACCCCTGCTTCCACTCTTTTTCCAGTTGAAGACTCGCCAGAGTCCACTTTCTCAGCGCTTAGAACTCGCATGCGGCTTAGCACTACCCGTTCCTTACCATGACCCCCAACCAAGTGTGCCAACTTGTGTTTTGGCCTCGAAACACTCTGGTCTGCGGTCTGCGTGGCCGTGTGGCCAGTTGGGGCTGTATGGATCTGGGAGAGGCAGGGAATATGAGCCATGAAGGGGAGAGAGGGAGAGAGAGAGGGAGCGCGCGGAGTTGGCAGCGGTTTCCCAGTCTGGTCAGCGGACAGCAAATGGCAATCGGGGGGGGGTAGCCTGTCTAACACGGTCGCCGAGCTGCAAACATGGCGGGAGGGTGGGTAAGGCCATAAGATCCACTGCCGAAGAGAAAAAGTACTGAATACTCGTGGCGGCTGTGAATTCTGGGCTTCAGAACCTCCTAAGCGTGCATGGTGTGAAACAGAACGCGACTCGGGTATAGGGGAACAGTGCACGGACTGAGTCCTGTCCAACACGAAAGGTCGTGTGTGTCAAGAAGGAGGGACGGAGAGCTGACGGTTGGAGACGAGATTTCAGACTGCGGAACCGCGGACTAAGGCGAATTGAGGAGAATGGGAAGGCAGAAATTCTAATAAGTCTCTTCTGGATTTGAGAGCCAAAGAAAATTAACCCCTTACAAAACATATTTCTATCCAGTCACTGGCTGCGACTCAATGAAATTCTTTCCCTAAAGTCACTCCACCAAATCTCTATTCTCACTCCTGTCACTCCACCAAATCTCTATTCTCACTCCTCTGTCACTCCACCAAATCTCTATTCTCACTCCTGTCACTCCACCAAATCTCTATTCTCACTCCTCTGTCACTCCACCAAATCTCTATTCTCACTCCTCTGTCACTCCACCAAATCTCTATCTCACTCTCTGTCACTCTACCATCTGTTACACTAATTGTTAGATTTCGCTCCTCCCTGGAGAAATTCCTTTCACGATTAGCTGTCTATGCGGGTTAAAACATCCACAAAAAAACTGCGCATGATCAGGTTACGAGTACATTGCAAACTTGGAAGATATATGTTTAATTTTTTGGAATCGTGACCAACCAGCAACGCAGTAAAGCAACTGCTAATTATTAAAAAGCTATTCTTTAAAATTCAAATACAATCTACAAATTTGAGTACAACAAATTAGAATACAGCACTGAGGCCCTCTAAAAGAAGCCAGTCACAAGAAAGTATCAATTAGGACTGATTTAAGAGTGGCTAAAAAGAGAAAACAGCCCCCCCGAGGCTTTCAAGTCAAGCGGCACGTTTGAGACACTTTTTCTTCTAGTTAGTCGCAACTAAAACTAACTAGATACCCAGGCCCCTGCTCACCGCCGCTTGATACTGATATTGAAACACTAACAGCAAGCCTGGGACAAAATCACAGAGAGTCACAGAGAAATATAGGAGAGAAAAACTGTTGGGGATAACAGAGAGAGCAGAAGGGGGTGTGTAGAGGTAGAAAGAGTGAAAGAGAGACAGGTCGAAAGGGTGAAAAATGAGGCTAAGTATGGAGAGATGAGTGGCAGTAGGGTGACAATAGAGAGAGTGACAGGCCATAGAGACAGGAGCGAGTGTCAGAGGAGAGAGGATAGAGTGACATAGGGGAGAGGATAGAGTGACATAGGGGAGAGGATAGAGTGACGGAGGAGAGAGGAGCGAGTGTCAGAGGAGAGAGGATAGAGTGACGGAGGAGAGAGGATAGAGTGACAGAGGAGGGAGGAGCGAGTGACAGAGGAGAGAGGATAGAGTGACAGAGGAGGGAGGGGAGCGAGTGTCAGATGAGAGAGGATAGAATGACAGAGGAGAGAGGATAGAATTATTGCGATCGAGTTAGCAACTGTCAAAGTGTTGATGTCAATTGACTCACTATTCGAACACCATGTAGAGCATGCCGTCCATGCTGTAGGTCTCAAGCAGCTCAACAATGTGATTGTGCTTCAACAGATGACAAATGCTAGCCTCACGTTTCAAATCTGAATAATCGAAATTAAAAAACATGTTTATAGAATAGTTTGCATGAGAACAGTAGAATAATGTGCACAAATAACACTGCGCCGCACCTTCTGTAGTGAGGCCAGGACTCGAAGCGAATTTCGTCACGTCGACAATCTTGACAGCAAACAGCTTCTGTGTCTGCTTGTGTACACATTTTCTAACAACGCTAAATGGGCCCCTGTTAAAGAGTTGCATTAAAAATTTTGTTTTAGATTATACTCTCTCTTGGTTTGAAGGGGCAGCATATATATATTAAGAAGTTTCTGAAAGTTCATGGTAAACAAACCTAAAAAAAGCTTTTATGTAGCTAAGTTAACTTATTTTATTGCACCATAAATAGAAAAAATGAGATAATACCATATCAATGTTCCTATACTTTTTTAAATAGCTACTGATATGTATTATATGTATATGTATGTAATAGCTACTCAATGACTTTTATATCTAAAAGTATGGTTAATTTCTAAGAATATATATAGTCTGATCCAACATTAATTGTATCCAATTTAGGGTTCAAAATTTATTTAAAATTAAATTAATTAATTTAATTAAATTTAAGTTATTACAATTAAAAGAGTGACAGGAGTAAGATAAACCATGTCATAAAATACACCAGTGTGGCATGACATACAAAGCACAGTAACTAAGACACACAGTAAAAATAGTAATAGGAATATAATAACAATAATACTAAGAGAGCTATAATTATAATTAGAAGCAGAGGTTGTAGTCTAGTGGTTAAGGCATCGGACTCACGACTTAAAGGTCGGGGGTTCGATTCCCGACTCCACTGGAACAATTTGCGTCCTTTAGCAAGACACCTAACTCTGCATTGCTTTAGTTCACCCAGCTGTTAAATGGGTACCAGCATCAGCTGGGATAATTGAAGGTGGGTGTGGCATCCCCCCAGTCTGTGGACTGAACAGCTGTACGCAGCCTTCAGATGCGCCAGGCATTAGCTACGGCTGTGCTGTCGGCTGCACATCTGACCCAATTGGGGCAGGTGTAATCAATTATTATTATTATTATTATGACAAGATATATAAATACTCATATGTACAAAACAAAAGCAGGGGAATTTATTGACTGAAAAAGTAAACTGAGCAATAATTTCATATATTATTAAAAATATTGTTTCAATTCTATTATCTTGGACAGATTGTAATTAGTTTATTATATAAAAGTTTGCAAACAGCAAAAAATTATTAACCTGTTTTATGCATAGCTAGTTCAAACATCACTCAATGACAACTTACTTTCCAATTACTTCAAGTAATTGATAGACATCATCAAAAAGAATATCATGATCCATTAGTGCTCGATCCTCAGTCATTTTATTGATTATGAAGCACTAAATATTTACATGTAACATACAATTTATTATATAATTTAATCTTTTGTCCTGTTTCTACTGCTTGATCAAAGAACTAATTGGTTTTAACTAAAATAAATATGTGATCTACAAAGGCAGGTTATGAAATATGATAATATAACTTGAAGTTTCACTTGAAAGCAGAATCAGGAGTGAATCACTGTAAGTCTTTTATATAATTGAAATAAATTATTAAGACATTCCGACATTCGACCTAAGGGCAAAAGACAACACGCATGAGGGCATAGATTTCTTTGAGAATCATGGAAAAGCAAATAATCAAAAACGTTTGCTTACAACTTTAAACTTGCTATTTAGCAATAATTAAAAAATAAATATAATAAATTTCTATAAAATTTTCGCTTTTAGTTTTTATATCCGAAACAGCAACATACATTGCTTGAATTATTTGTTTAAGATACTTGGTTTCTGTGAAGCCTTAGAAGCTCGGAAGAACTTATGGCCGTAAGTATTACAAAAAGCTTAGGTTTGAAGTTTGAAGTTTGAAGTTTATGTAAGATCCGTGAACGATATAAGTTATAAAGGCTTGCGGTGTGAGGCTTGCAGTTTTGGTGCGTAACATGCGAGCCAACATTGTTATTTAATTAAAAAAATCATCTATGCATATTCCTGGTTAGCTTGCTTAGCTTGTTTAAGAAGCGAACACATTTATTTAATGGAAACTTATTTTTGCCAATTATGGTGTAGTTCCTACATTGCATATAGCACACGTTCAGTAATTTCGCCTGGAAGTGGATACAGATTAGCAAGAAATGGTAAAAAGCTCCTGCTAAAATGCTTCATTTTAAAAAATCTGTTCAGATATAATTTGCACGTTTTTGCACGTGTCGCGTCCAACTCAAGTAAGTCCCATGCACGCATCCGGCACAATTACGCTCGTATTTATATGCAGTTTCTAACGAAAGAAAAAGCTTTTTAATTATGCCTGTAGCGCAGTTTGGATATTCGAAACGGCGGCGAAGTATCGGATTGAACTCATACCTATACGTTTTACTGTGGCATCAGAGTTCACCGTACAACGCAGTCAATCTTAAACTTAAGAATATATGCCAGTACGAGTAGCTCAATGTAATGGAGACCACATCGAAGCGAATATAAATTTGCTGTTTATCTTATATAAAAGAGTACGACATCCAAAACCGGGCTTCATCTACGGCTTGAGGCCGTGTCGCTGTCGCTGATTAACGACGCAAGCAGATTCCGACTCCGCCCACCGGTCTGCAGGGGTGGGGTGAGTTTCTGAGTTTGGCGTGCAGGGCTGGTGTGGGTTTGTGGATTTGGTGGCAGGGCTGGGGTGGGTTTGTGGGTTGATTTGCAGAGCTGGGGTGGGTTTTTGGGTTTGGCGTGTGCTGGGTGGGGAGGGTTTGTGGGTTTGGTGCTTTCAGGGGTGGTATGGGGTGGGTTTGTGGGTCTGTCTTGCCGTCCTAGATACTGCATTGTTTTTTTAATTAATTTTATTTCGTGCTGCAAGTCAGAAAATTAGTATTCTTAAAAGATATTTTCACGTGTGGCATTAAAAAGGTAAGCAGCTATTTCGCTTCCAGAGCACTTTTCGAAGAAGAAGCGCTTTAGGGTACTTTATAGTAAACGCGGAAGCTTGCTTGTCGAAGTTTCCTTGCCGATATTTGCTTTCAGAAATTTTGCTTTAACCTACACGGAACTTTCGTTCAAGTAGACAAGACAAGTACTCAAGCAAATCTGCTCAGTCCATGAGGACTACTGAATTCAAACAGTGAAGATTTGACAATTGCAGCCAGTACTATGCTCATAGTTCTGCCTATTGTTATAATTTATATATTATCATATAAGTTCAAACGTGCTAAAATCATACTGCAAATGATCCCTATCAACGAGTACTAAATCCTTCGTGTGAAATTCAAAATCTGAAGTCTTTACCCCCCCCTAAATGGGAATAGAGCAGTTAAGAAGGAGATCACAGCACAGACTTTAGCGACAGATATGCAGCATCAACGTCAGGATGTTAGTGAAGTTATGAAGGGGAAAATAATGTAAAACCGATTCAATTTCAATGTTATTATTTTTTTTCATGCTTATGAAATAAAATACACTGTAATATACTTTTCAATCCACGAGCGAAATAAGAGAGAAGTCAACAGAAGGTTACTGACTCGAAAGTATTCGTATTTATACTATGTATAGTAACATATATGTCACATTCATTTGAGCAAAGCTTTATCTAACAGCTCTAGATATATGTTAGAGAGAATACAATGACTGCGAAGAAAGTTTCAAATTTATATGCTACTTATAGTAGGCAGGAGCAAACGAAAACATCGATTGCTCAAAAGTGTGAATGGGGCATTTCACTGTCCCGAAATTTCCCTTTGCCGAAACCCAAAAAATTTCCAGATTTATCGTCATTGGCTTTGGACGAAATAAATTTGGCTGACGAAGAGAAATTTTGGGAAATTAAAGTTTTGGATATGTGACTTGGGTGAACCAATCATTTTTGTGCAATGGGTAGTTTCAGTAAGTCCATTGCGTAGCTCAGGGACATCATTGAGTAGTTAGACGGGGCAATTTACTATACAAAAGAGGCAAAAATCCGCCCAGCCAATCCCGAGACTATTTACATTAGAGACTGGGGCAGCAAGCGATTGATTGGCCAGCTAGCCGTGGGTCGGGTTGGACACATGCCCAGCCAATCCCGAGACTATTTACATTAGAGACTGGGGCAGCAAGCGATTGATTGGCCAGCTAGCCGTGGGTCGGGTTGGACACATGCCCAGCCAATCCCGAGACTATTTACATTAGAGACTGGGGCAGCAAGCGATTGATTGGCCAGCTAGCCGTGGGTCGGGTTGGACACATGCCCAGCCAATCCCGAGACTATTTACATTAGAGACTGGGGCAGCAAGCGATTGATTGGCCAGCTAGCCGTGGGTCGGGTTGGACACATGCCCAGCCAATCCCGAGACTATTTACATTAGAGACTGGGGCAGCAAGCGATTGATTGGCCAGCTAGCCGTGGGTCGGGTTGGACACATGCCCAGCCAATCCCGAGACTATTTACATTAGAGACTGGGGCAGCAAGCGATTGATTGGCCAGCTAGCCGTGGGTCGGGTTGGACACATGCCCAGCCAATCCCGAGACTATTTACATTAGAGACTGGGGCAGCAAGCGATTGATTGGCCAGCTAGCCGTGGGTCGGGTTGGACACATGCCCAGCCAATCCCGAGACTATTTACATTAGAGACTGGGGCAGCAAGCGATTGATTGGCCAGCTAGCCGTGGGTCGGGTTGGACACATGCCCAGCCAATCCCGAGACTATTTACATTAGAGACTGGGGCAGCAAGCGATTGATTGGCCAGCTAGCCGTGGGTCGGGTTGGACACATGCCCAGCCAATCCCGAGACTATTTACATTAGAGACTGGGGCAGCAAGCGATTGATTGGCCAGCTAGCCGTGGGTCGGGTTGGACACATGCCCAGCCAATCCCGAGACTATTTACATTAGAGACTGGGGCAGCAAGCGATTGATTGGCCAGCTAGCCGTGTGGGTCGGGTTCGCCAGGTTTTCAGCCCTGGCCCACCTCGCCCCGATCTGTCTGGAAGGGCAGCTCGACCGTGTACAGGCTGGCAAGGCCGCAGTGCCGGGAGTTCATCAGCGCGATAAAGTCGCGTAGTCGGTAGAGCTCGCTAACCTGGTGAAACTCGGCCAGCAGGACGTGGGTGAAGGTGCCCCGCGCCATGGCCCGCCTGTAGAAGGTGATTCGGCGCAGGCTGCTCCGCTGCTGTGGAAGGAGGCCATTCAGGATGAACTCGGCGCCGCTCCACTCGCGCCAGTTGGTCTCCATGGAGGCCGCATTGCCGAGCACCTTGCAGCAGACGATGATGTAGACGGCCTTGTCCGACAGAGGCGCGCGGCTCAGATCGCGCAGGCCGGCATCGTCCGAGTCGGTCCAGATGGTGCACAGCTCCTTAAAGCCGCCTGCAGTGTGTATTGATGTTCTTGACTTAATAATAATAATAATATTTGCAGGACGGCTGCGGGCAATGGACCATCATTTGGTGACACTAGACCCGCAGCCAGCGAGGAGGAAACCCCCCCCCAAGCCTTCTCTCCGCGGCTGCGTCTCAATTTAATGTGGCCTCGCCACGAATTCGAGCTCGGGAACCTTGATGAGTCGGATGCATCACCGCTCCGCCACTCAACCCCTGGCAGTCCAATTTAGCCCAGCCTCTCACCTTGATGATGCACCTGATTCTCGCCGTGGCCCTCGCGTATCACCTTCACCCAGGACGGGTCGTGTATGAAGGTGTTGGACGGATGCAGGTGAAAAACTGTGTAACTAAGGAAGGGAAATCGATCTGAAACAAGGAAGAATTAATTTGCAGCCAGTAGATTCACAGTTCTTCACATTGCAAGATTGTCTTTACCATATTCTTCAACGTTTCTGAGTAACACTCCGCTCAGAAACTGAGGGTGCATCTTCATCACTTTGGACACGTGAACGAATCCGTCTTTGAATGTAGGAAAATTTGGAGGCGGCGTAATCGTTTCGAAGAAATTGAATATCGAGTACAGGGCATCCGTTGATTTCTCTGATCGGCCGTCCTCCTGCACAATTTAGGACACGGAAGCAGCCTAATTGCAAATTATGTTTGCGCAATTAGTTGGGCACGCGATTTTAAACTAATCAGATACATTCCTGTGAATGAATGCAAAGTGCGATCAAGAGTCTGAGTGTTTTAGTGTCAGAGACAGGGCCAAGATCAAAGACAGAATCAAAGACAGGATCAGAAACAGAGCCGGAGACAGAAAGAGAGACAGAATCAGAAACAGAGCCGGAGACAGAAAGAGAGACAGGAGCAGAAACAGAGCCGGAGACAGAATGAGAGACAGGAGCAGAAACAGAGCCGGAGACAGAATGAGAGACAGGAGCAGAAACAGAGCCGGAGACAGAAAGAGAGACAGGAGCAGAAACAGAGCCGGAGACAGAAAGAGAGACAGAATCAGAAACAGAGCCGGAGACAGAATGAGAGACAGGAGCAGAAACAGAGCCGGAGACAGAAAGAGAGACAGGATCAGAAACAGAGCCGGAGACAGAATGAGAGACAGGAGCAGAAACAGAGCCGGAGACAGAATGAGAGACAGGAGCAGAAACAGAGCCGGAGACAGAAAGAGAGACAGAATCAGAAACAGAGCCGGAGACAGAATGAGAGACAGGAGCAGAAACAGAGCCGGAGACAGAATGAGAGACAGAATCAGAAACAGAGCCGGAGACAGAATGAGAGACAGGATCAGAAACAGAGCCGGAGACAGAATGAGAGACAGGAGCAGAAACAGAGCCGGAGACAGAAAGAGAGACAGGATCAGAAACAGAGCCGGAGACAGAATGAGAGACAGGAGCAGAAACAGAGCCGGAGACAGAAAGAGAGACAGGATCAGAAACAGAGCCGGAGACAGAATGAGAGACAGGAGCAGAAACAGAGCCGGAGACAGAATGAGAGACAGGAGCAGAAACAGAGCCGGAGACAGAAAGAGAGACAGGATCAGAAACAGAGCCGGAGACAGAAAGAGAGACAGAATCAGAAACAGAGCCGGAGACAGAATGAGAGACAGGAGCAGAAACAGAGCCGGAGACAGAATGAGAGACAGGAGCAGAAACAGAGCCGGAGACAGAAAGAGAGACAGGATCAGAAACAGAGCCGGAGACAGAATGAGAGACAGGAGCAGAAACAGAGCCGGAGACAGAAAGAGAGACAGGATCAGAAACAGAGCCGGAGACAGAAAGAGAGACAGGAGCAGAAACAGAGCCGGAGACAGAATGAGAGACAGGATCAGAAACAGAGCCGGAGACAGAATGAGAGACAGGAGCAGAAACAGAGCCGGAGACAGAAAGAGAGACAGGATCAGAAACAGAGCCGGAGACAGAATGAGAGACAGGAGCAGAAACAGAGCCGGAGACAGAAAGAGAGACAGGATCAGAAACAGAGCCGGAGACAGAATGAGAGACAGGATCAGAAACAGAGCCGGAGACAGAATGAGAGACAGGAGCAGAAACAGAGCCGGAGACAGAAAGAGAGACAGGAGCTGAAACAGAGCCGGAGACAGAATGAGAGACAGGAGCAGAAACAGAGCCGGAGACAGAATGAGAGACAGGAGCAGAAACAGAGCCGGAGACAGAAAGAGAGACAGGAGCAGAAACAGAGCCGGAGACAGAAAGAGAAACAGGATCAGAGACAGGATCAGAGACAGGATCAGAGACATAATCAGAGACAGGATCAGAGACAGGATCAGAGACATAATCAGAGACAGGATCAGAGACAGGACCAGAGACAGAGCCGGAGACATGATGAGAGACAGGATCAGAGACAGACTCAAAGACATGATCAGAGACAGAGCCGGAGACATGATGAGAGACAGGATCAGAGACAGACTCAAAGACATGATCAGAGACAGAGCCGGAGACAGGATGAGAGACATGATCAGAGACAGGATCAGAGACAGGATTAGAGACATAATTAGAGATAGGATCAGAGACAGACCCAAAAACTGGATGAGAGACCGAGCCGGAGGCTGCAGGATCAGAGACGTTATCAGAGACAGGAGCAGAGATGGGATCAGTCATCGTCTAAGCCTGATTACTATATAAAAAGAAGTTGACCTCTAAACTGAATATATGCCAGCATTCTATAGCACTCATACCGAGAAGGTGACCTTTTTTGCCATCTGTCTGGCCGCAATGATTGTGTGCGTCACTCTCCAGAGTCGGTCGGCGCCAATGGCCCTACTGAATCCGCCATAGGGAAGCATTCTCGACGGCCTGCGTTCCTCCATGGATGCACTCGTTGCCGCAAATGACAGTATCCTGTCCAGTTAAACTTATTAGCTTAGACTGGGTGAATCAGCCTTTTGGAAATAAACTATATATGTACTGTCAACTGGCAATGCAAGACAGCAGCAGCAATGCAAGGCTATCCAAAAGCCTTAAAAAAGAGCCGCTTCTACAATTTAGATTTCGACCGCGTGCAGGTCACATTGTCAATGTGTATCGGCAGCTAAAAGCGGCTGCAAGCGATGTCTCAGCATGCGGGTCTAAAAGACTGGTCGACAGTCTCTGCGCCGTTCCTTTCTTCTCTTGGGCTGTTCTCTACTAACTGGCCTTAGTCTTCTCTCTTCCTGTTTCCTTTCTCCTCCTCACCCGTGTGCGGTATAGTCGCAGCTATAAAATTCGCACTTTTATATCCAATGCGCGATCAGTGCGGACACGCGGGAGCTAAAAAACAGAGCAGTAATAGCGTGTGTATTTAGTATGCATTTATCGTGAAAGGGAGATCGCGTATAGAATAGAGAGAGAGCGAGAGCGAGAGAGAGAGAGAGTAATGGAACACAACTGAAATGCGCCCGCTTGATCCAGCGACGTGCGCGCATAAGCACGACTGGTCGGTCCGCGTGGTCTCACGCAAAGCTAGTTCTCGCTTGCTGGCTTTGTAGGAGGGGGCGGATTGGTAAGGCTAGTTTTTATAGTCCGCGACACATTATAATATATCGATTAAAAATACTGCGTAGTGGGAGTTGTTTTTTCATTTCAAGCAGATCTGCATTTCTGCATGTACATGCTGTAGCAAAGCATATGCTGTGTTCGAGGGAAATGCCTACGCCCCCGATTATACAGTTTTTTCTGTGAATAGCAATATTGGGTTCAACTTGGCTGCTGCAACTTGGTTTTGCTAGTAAGGTATGGTGAGCAGAAAATGGTGCAAGGTAAAGTGCAAGGATACGGTCTAGCTGAAGCGCGAGAGAGCACGGTTAGTTAGTTCAGTGAAAAGTACTTTGGAAGAAAAATGGACAAAATACACGAAGGTTTACATATTTTTAATGCACTTTTAACTGTACAAAATAGCTAAGCATTCATGTTGAAACTTCAAAGTTTCAAACAGAGTATTTCTTTGAATAGCTCTTTTCCAGGCGGTAAAGGGATTCTCGAATCGCACTTTGCTTAGTCATAGTAATATAATTAAGGATTTAGTATTTGTTTCACGAAAAATTTGCTAGAATTGCTATACCTTATTATCAACCTATGCTTGCCATTTCGAACTGAAAAATTATTATCATTCGTACAATTGCTTCCTGCGATCGTCTGCGCAATACAGAGGTAATGTTTTTAGAGAAGAGTAAAAGTAGTTGAAGAAAAAGCCATTATCATCTAACTGACAAATGGTAAACTGCACTATTTGTCACCTCGTAGGTCACTAAGAAATTCAGACGCAAGCGTTTCATTTTGAATTTATTTTATAGAGTCATATTTAAAGCCACAACTAACGAGTTAGTGAATGAAAAGCGAGATACACTTTGGTTTGAACATTTTTATGGAGAGGTTTTTTAAACAAACTTAAACGCATATATGTTTTTGTTAAATGCATGTATTTCATAATTATTTCAGCAATGCCTACTGAACTATTAAAGAAAAATATTTACTTAAGTAAAAAAAGAATTTAAAACTAAAAAATTTTACATTTAAATATTTTCGCTCCAGCGGTCACTTTAAATACACTTTTTTGCACAATGCACACACCATTAGATGATTTGTTTTCTTTTTTTGTTTATTATATAACTATACCAATCGACTTTGGTAGTTAAAAATATATCCATAGACTTAATAAACTATATACGAGAGCAAAGAAAAAATGATATGGCCAACTTCTTGACAACAGCTTCACTACATATAATATATTGGAGGTTGCGATTTGTTTTTTTTGAACCTCACTGTCACTGATATCAAAGCATAGCATAGCAGAACATAGCAGATTTTTCAAAATGTTTTGTTATTTACAAAACAGTTACATCGAATAAAACTGATGTCACCTGATTATGACAACTGGCATGATTTATTATCTATATTTTTCATTTTAAAATTCTTTATTTAATTAGCAATAAGCTGTTTTATATCTATAAATAATTTTGGAGCCATTTTATGTGTGATTTTGTATGTGACTTCTATCAATTGGTGTAATGTTGGTATCGACATACATGTAAAATAAGGGGGCAGACATTTATAATAGGGCTCACATTTAAATAAAACAAATTCAATGAGATGACTGTTTTTAAGTGACATCAGCATTGGTTTTACAGCATTGGTTTTTAATACTAGATTTTGATTGAAATTATAGTACGAGTAATAAGAACATTTTTTCTCAATACTGTCTTAAACTATTGTCTAACCTAGAATTGATGCATCATTTTACATAGATTGTGTATGCTCTGAGAGAAGAAATACACTTAAGATTGAGAAATTGTGTTTGTTTTCAATCAGAAAGCTTTATACTTGTCTAGTAAATTTATTAAACTTGATATATAAAAACAGTTTTATCATTTAAAGTAAATATCATTGAAGCATTTTAAACAATCCATATTTTTTCTTCTACAATATCCATGCTTCTCTTTGGAAAAAAATATAGTTTTACTATAAACTGTATGTTTTGAAGCTTACAGCATTTAAATATAATGAAGAATGTAATTAATGCTAAAATTTGTATAATTAGCAATGGTCTTAAATTGTAATCTTAAAATTAAAATTATAATTTCTTAAATTAAATCAAAATTTGTAATTACAAAATGCTTAATTATGTTTTAATTAGCTAAGTCTATAAAATAAAAAAACACATTTTAATTGTTTTGTGTTGTGGGTATTTCTGGAGTGTAAGTTAAGCAAGCATTCTAGAAAATTAAGGATAATTATAAAGAAAATATTTTTACATAGATTTAATATTATCGACATATGGTAAATATATATGTTTTATGAATGTAATTATTAATTTTACTAAAGATGTTTATAAAAGGAAGGCATTACTTATGCATCTAAATACAACATTAAACTTAAATAATTAGCCACTACATATTTCAGAATAAAAGATGAGCCGAAAACCGAAATCAAAGCTCCCCCCTACTGACTTAGATGAAGATTCATTTAGTAATCTTTCGAAAGCTGATTCCTACCAGAATGCTTTGTCTGATGACAATAATGAGTTCTCTGGTAAGATGATTTGTATCATCGTAAACAAAAATTTTATAGCTTATTTGAACTTTAAAGCATGTTCTGAAACATATTGCATTGTTCATTACCTATTGACAGATGCCGATAGCCTAATGAAGTCAATTCTGCCTCCCGAGCTTCTAAAAAAGGTTGGAAAATTTCCAAGCAGCAAGGGATCCAACTCGAAGAGAAAATTCGACCAGTTGTCTTTTAGCAGCTTTGGCAGCGACATAAATCCGGATAATGCAAAATCTAACACGAAGAGTAGCGCCAGTAAGGCTAGAACTAGAAAGACGTCCCAGAACAGCCTTGAAGATATCCTTGCCGGGTTGAGTGACGATGACGATGACAACCCGCCCACTGATCGCCGTAGCGCAGCCAGAGGTTCCGCCGACGTCGCTGGCTCATCGAAATCGCATGGTCAGCCTTTCGGCCAAGAGTCGAAGAAGTCAAAGAGAGTGACAGCTGGTCAGGAGAAATCTTCGTCAGTCAGCTCTAAGTGGGCCCATAACTTGCCGCCTATGCCGCCATCTCCAACTATCTCGCTGTCTCCTTCGATCCCGTCGTCTCCACCGTCTCATCGCCAAACGTGGGGTCAGGAGTCATCCCGAGTTCGAGACTCCACCAGCGCCTACTCAAAGTCTGGCCGGCACCAGACGACTCAAATGGCCGAAAATCGATCGTGCGCCTCTGTGCGCTTTGCGCCAGACACTAATCTTGGCGTTGAGAACGAAGAACTTGATTTCAACGACTCAGAGTTGGACAATCTGCCGCAGTTTCCTGGCGCGGCAAACAAGCTCAACCGGTCCGATCGGGCCAGCGTTCAGCAGCAGCAAGACCGGCTGGACAAGCCCCAGCGACCGCAGCGCCAGCCAGACCACCGCCAGCCATCGATGATGCGGTCGCAGCGCCAATCGGAACACGGCCAGCAAATGATGATGCAACCTCAGCGCCAATCGGAAAACGGCCAGCAAATGATGATGCAACCTCAGCGCCAATCGGAACACGGCCAGCAAATGATGATGCAACCTCAGCGCCAATCGGAACACGGCCAGCAAATGATAATGCAGTCGCAGCGCCAGTCGCAGCAGCAGCCTTCTGGCCAGTTTTCGTTCGAAATGCCTAACATGGACTCTGAAAGCTCGCAGAATCCGTACGTTTTTAAATATTTTTTCTGTCGTTTTCTCTTCAATTCTCAAGTGTTTATATTCTTAAACTATTGCTAAACATCTAAAAGCGATACATAACGCAAAATGGAACATGCATTACCAATTGATACGGCGATCATGGTTTCATATTTTAATATCACACTTCCGTGGTGTGCAGGGCCCCAATGAGCGACGAACATATAGCCAAACTGAAGGACTGGGGCCAAAGAATTCGTCAGTGCATCTTCCAGTCGAATATGGCGATTAAGGAGAAGGTGAATAAAACTTATCCTTTATTTTTACTGTCCGTGCTGACCTACTATGTCAATTTTCAGCATCTTTATACGAAAGAAATCCAAAAGTTCACTTTAAATGCAATAATTAAATAATAATTAAATAATTAAATAATTAAATAATTAATGCAATAATACCCCGCCGGCTTTGTTAACCCCTTGGGTTTTCACACTTTTATTTTCTCTCTGCTCTGTCTGCCCCTCATTCTGTCTCAGCCAACCAAAGATACTCAAGTCCAACAGCTCTTTCGTACTGTCGTATGCGGACTCTGGCTAGTTATTAGTTTCTTTGTCTGCATTAATTTGTCTGCAATAATTTTTGTAACTGCAGAAGGGCTGTGGGCTCTGTCACATTTTTGGTGCCACTAGACGCGCAGCAAGTGAGGAAGCAATTGCCCTCGCTGATGTCTGATCACATGCGCACACAGATACTGTACGCACGAACACGCTCACACAGGTGTGTACATCTGCATCTGACTTTCTCATTGTCAGGCATTTTACACTTCGGGGAGATTGGCCCTGAAGGGCGTAAATTTTCCTCAAGCGGCTGAGCCGCTAATAATAATTTTAGGCAGAATATAAACTAGACAATATATGCTTTGGCTGCAGTGTATAAAATTTATATAATACAATATGTAATGTCGCTTTCAGGAAACTGAGATAGCCACCAAAAACAGCACTATCCGAACTCTGCAAGAAGAGAATGCAAAGCTAAAGGTAATTCGCATTGTATCAACAGTTTTTATACAGATAACACATGCCAATTTTCTTGAGTCCTGAATTACTCCTAAGCCAAAGCTAAGAACAGCTTTAATGATCCATCATTATTGCTCCAATATTTAAATATTCAATTTAAGAGAGACTCCGAGCTCACCAACATTGGATATCAGAGCGAGAAGGATGGTCGCACGTCCATCGAAAAGCGGTTAGTTAATCGAGCTGAAATGTTTGGTTATTATATTAAAAAGAGCTTTTCAAATGACACAATAATTCTGTTCGCTCAAACTCTTCGAATTTTTGTTTCTAAAGAATCAATGGTCTGCATCACCTCTGCGTCGGCCTGAAAGACAGTGCGGTGTCAATGGACTCCGTTGTGAAAGCGGGTAAGGCTAAAATGTTTCACTTTGTCAATAGACGATTCACAACTTATGTTTATTATCTATTAAATTAGAAATACAAGCATAGTTTTCCAAATGAAAAAATCCTATAGTGAAGAGTGCATTCGGCAACTCCAAGCTAATAGTGGAGAAATACCAAGCCAGTCTGAAATCCGTTGCTGCCTCGCTTGTCGAACTGGAGAAAAATCTGGCTGATAGCAAGGCTATCTGGCGCGAGAAATGTATAAACACTTTTTATTACATTCCTATTTTAATTTATGGTTAGAAATAAACTAGTCTAACTTTCACAAATACGATAATTATGTCACAATTGACAGTTCGTCAGCAGCAGGAGACAAGTGCCGCAGATGCAGCCAGTGCTCAAGCTTTGTACGATAAACTGAACTCTGAGGTTAGAATATTTTTTTACTGTTCGCACGGCAATCAGATACACAAGAAACTAATACTTAGTGGCAACATTTTGTTTTACTTGTAAAACCGTTGTACTTTAAGATGGCCGAGAAGGTCGCCATGCTGGAGCAGTGTCAGGCGGCTCTGATGCAAGCCGGAGCATCCTGCGAATCGTTTCAGCATCGTAATAAAGATCTGGAAGACTCGCTAGGTGAGCCTGCTTCTGTGCATCTTTGAGTTTGCGAGGCACCATATTATCTCATGATTTCATACCAAGCCAGACTTTTTCAAGCCCTTTTCAAATTCAAACTTCCCATTCTGAAACATTTTCGCATCTGTGGCAACAAATCTAAATCTGGAGGCGTTTTTTAGTATAGATTTTAGGACTTGTCATGTTTTGCTTATGTAGTTTTTTTTGTCTTGTTAAACTAATCGGATTTTTTACTTGGGCACGAGAAACGCCTTTGGCCGAAATGGGCTATCAGAAATGCCTATAAAAATTATTGCGAGCTTTAGCTCCAAAGCTCCTTCCTCTTCCTTCCTTCCTCTTCTGCAAGTGAGCTCATTGTTTTCCGCGATGATTGCATGCATTACTGTTCATCACAATATTCATCATAGTGCATCCCTCTTCTACCTGTTGTTTTTTTTCGTGCTAGTCCAAACCCGCGCCGAGAAGCAGAGCCTCGAGGCCGAACTGGACGCTACCAAGCAGAAGCTGCAGTCGACATCCGAGGTGAGCGCGCAGCTGCAGGACGCCTTGACTGACCTAGGCGAGAAGCGAGATAGCCTGGCTGCCCAAGTGAGCGCTCTAAGCCAAGCCAAGGCGGCTGTCGAGAGCGAACTGTCCGACGCCATGGTGGCTCATCAGGGCCAGGTGGCGGAGCTCGAGCGCCAGCTGATGGAGTGCCGCCTAGAGACTGACGAGCTCAAGAACAAGTGAGTTATCGATTGGCTGCCCCCACATTTGAGGACATGGAGTTTGGAATATATCCGTAGCTATTACGCTGCTGTTCTGTCCGTAAACCGAGGAGGCTGTCATACCTGCAACCTTGATTTCTACCCTTAATTGACTTGCTTAAGGGCTGACTCATCCATAGGGCTGAGATTCGAACTCCCGAACTCACAGGAGTTCAAAGCTCCTCTTGTCTCCTTTGAAATTTGTCTAACTAAGTCTAACTTTATTCGGTTTCATTACGAGTATTTCATTAAACTAGATCATAGCTAATTCTTTAATTTTTTGTCAGTAAACTAGGTGATATATAACATTATTGCAGCATTATCGCGCTTAATCACGACTTGGACGAAGCTAATTGCAGCCTAGCTGAGACGTCGGATAACCTCTGTAAGTATAGCTTTCAGCTAGATTCTGAATACACCCAATTTTTATGTGATTTCTCGACCATTTATCACCGTTCTCAGCCACCATGGAGTCCGAAGTGGCCCGCCAGGCTCGCGAACTTAGCAGCGCCAACCTAGAACGGGACGAGCTCAAAGCTCAGATTGAGACTATCGAGTTGGCCAAAGCTGAGTGCGAGTCCCTGTTGCTAGCGGCGTCTGCTGAGAATGACAGAATGAAGGACAAAATGTTGGCCGACGAGGAGCTCACGGACTCGCTCAAGGTGATTAGCCAGAAATCAATCTTTAGAAACTTTTCATCGATTTTTATTTTTATATATATATTTATTTTTATTACTCATCCCCCAAAGAATCTTCCAGCACCCGTTTACTCGCTGAAACTTCCCCAGAGTCCAATCTGTTCACAAAGAATCCTCTGGAATCCTCAGTGTGCTCAATCAAAAAGTCCTCTAGAATCCCAGTGTGCTCAATCAAAAAGTTATCTGGAATCCTCAGTGTGCTCACTCAAAAAGTCCTCTGGAATCCCAGTGTGCTCAATCAAAAAGTTATCTGGAATCCTCAGTGTGCTCACTCAAAAAGTCCTCTGGAATCCTCAGTGTGCTCACTCAAAAAGTCCTCTGGAATCCTCAGTGTGCTCAATCAAAAAGTCTTAAAATACCAGTTTGCTCTCTCAAAAAGTCATGTAGTCCCAGTGTGCTCATTAAAAGCCTCATAGTGTCCCAGTGTGCTGACAAAAAAGTCCTCCAGAAGCGTAGCATACTCTCCTTAGTCCATTACATTCTCCCATTTTAATTGTCCGTAACTGCAGGCCCAGCTAGCCGAGATGAGTGGCCTAATGCAGGAGGCTCGTACTGAGACTGATGAGAAGGCCAGGCTGCTCAACCAGCGAGATGAACTCAACAATATGCTTCAGTAAGTTTTTGTTGCTTCTCTATTTACGATGTGCTGTTTAATGTCACTGTGCAGTCTATTAAAAAATAATAATAATAATTAAAATACTCGAAGTAACTATAGCAAAATTGAAATGAACGTTGAAAATTCATAGAGACGAGATTCAACAGCTGAAGGACGACAAGGCGTCCATTTCCGAACGTATAATTGACATGGAATGCGAACTGGCCAGCCTCAAGTTTGACAGCAACGAGAAGCTGCACCAGCTTGAGTTGAACATCTGCGACCTGGAGTGAGACCCAGAAATATATTGCCTGGAATGGGATGATCAAATTTTGGGATGGGATTGTCATATTGTCGGATGAGAAAATCTTCATTTCAAAGATGATTTTAATAGATAGGATGGGATTACGGGATTGTCATCATGTGGGGTGTGATGAAGCTGCGTACAAAAAATAAATAAGAATTGCAGGAGGGCTGCAGGCAATGGCACATCATTTTGTGACACTACTAGACCTGCAGCCAGCGAGGAGGCAATTCTGCCCATTTCGCTGACTCCTGAGCACACACGCGCACAGATACTGTACGCAGTCACGCACTCACACAGGTGTGTCCATCTGCCCTGACTTTGTCATCGTCAGGCAGTGTATACACTTTTACCATGCCTTGGAGGTTGGCCCTCATGGGCGTAAATGGCACGACAAGCACCCAAGCCTTCTCTCCGCGGCTGCGCCTCAGATGAAGGTGGCATCGCCGCGGAGTCGAGCTCAGAGACCTTGGTGCGAGAGGCAAACGCGTTCGACCGCTCTGCCACTTGCCCCCTAAGCTGCGTACACAAAAATGAAGCGTTTTTTCCGATACAGGCAACAGCTGTCCGAGAAGATTAGTGAGGCCAGTCGTCTGTCTGAGCGGACTGCTTCGCTGGCCGCCGCCCGAGACGAAGCCACTCGCCAGCTGGCCGAATCCGCCGCCACTGTCGAGTCAGTCAGTGCCGCTCTGTCCCGTCGCGAGGCCGAACTGCGCGCCACTGAGAGCCGCGTTGCTGAGGCCGTCGCTCGCGCGGACGGTCTGCAAACCGGCGAGATGCCGCGCCTGCGAGCCGCCCTGACCGACGCCGAGGCCCGGGCCGACAAGGCTGAGAAGTCGGCCGCGTCGCTAGCCCAGGAACTGGCCGCTGTCGGGGCCGCTGTGCGCGAGAAGGACGCCCGCCTGGACGACCTGCGTCAGGAGCTGGGCGGCCTGCGCGACGCCATGGCGCTCGGATCCGCCTCGATGAAGTCGGAGTTTGCTGCCATGCTGGAGCGACTGTGCGAGGAGAAGGACAGGCAGCTGGCCGACAGGGAGGACGAGCTGGCCAATCTGAAGGAGCGCAGTCGCCAGGTTTGCCGCAATTCGCACGTGCTGATGTCTGTTTAGTCGACAGGAAATCTTACTATAAAAAATATAGATTTAGAATAAGAATTAACTAACAGTGGCAACTTTTCCAGGCTGCCAGCACGAAGCCAAAAACTCCGGTCGCTGCCATAGCCGCCACCGTCGTTATTGACGACTCGGCCGATGAAAACGCCGATCAGCATCAGCGCAGCTCGCCGACGCACCGCTCGCCCAAATCATTGCCGCCAACTAAGCCGATGGCGTCGACGTCGCCACTGATGCGCCAGTCGACGCCTCGTTCGCCCCAGACGCCCGCCGCTGTCACTGCCGCGTCTCTGCGCACGCCGAAGTCCACGACTGCCAATGTCAGCGCTGGTCGAAGCCAGTCGGCCACGTCGACGCCGCCGCCGGAGCGTCAGCTAAACGTGAAATCACCCAGGAGCATTATGCGCCGTCAGGAGCCCTCTGTGAAGCGACGCAAGGTGCACTTCAACGAGCGCGACAATGCCATCGAGTTGCGCAGCGCCGATTCTCCGGCTGAGGCTACGGTGCGCTCAACTGCTAAACATCTAGTTTTGAGCCCTCCCCAGGTGAGCGCTGAGCCAGTGATTCCAATAAACTTCCTGAAGATTCTGAGCCTTCCTTCTAGATGAAAATTCTTCTCATCAAATTTCTTACAGGCCTCGCCTAACAGCCGGCGCGCGACCACGGCCAAAGTAGCCGCCCCGGCCGAGGACGAGGATAGCAACGACGGATTCTGGTTCGACTCGGACCTGATCTTTAGCCAGAAGAATAAGGCTTAGAAGAACTAGTAAGAGAGGGCTCCGCGTATAACTGTACGCTTCATTCTTCGATAAACTAAGAAGCTGTTCATTTGTTGGGCCATGTTTATTGTTTTCGCTGTTTATTTGTCGAATGAATCCAAAGTCCTTGTGTTAGCGAAAAGCAAGTTTCTCTAATAGTCCATCTAAAAGACACTGCGGTGCTGGCTACATTTATCCTTGTTTTGCTTTGCATCCCCTTCCAGTTGTTTAATCTCAAGCTTCATCTACCCAAACCACTTCACTTTGTTTTCGAGCAGCATAACTACCGATGCTACGTTTTTTGATAGAGCAAATGTCTTCAGAAGTGTTTACAATAACTCAAATCCATCAACAAAATGTTTTTTCTCTACCCAGTTTTTTTGTTTGTCTATTCTAACTCTGCTTAAAGCATTTAGCCTAGAACATTTTGTCACCTCTTTGGGCACGGCTTCTGTTTTGAAGTGAACTCCGCTTTGCAGCTAGAAACTTTTGTTATACTCTTTAATAAAAAGAAATAGAGTTTTTAGAGATAAAGTCCACGTTTTTTGTTATAGATTTGTTCAACAGCATTTGGGTGTCTTTTAAACATTTCTTCTTTTTCCAAGCTATAAATTTCACAAGGCAACTAGACAACAAAATAGCATAAAAACACATTCTTGAAACCTATCTTTAGCCAAAATTATCATTAGCTAATATTAAATTTCTTCCTTAGAATTCAATACTTTCATTAGTTGCTGGGCTTCAATTTTCGAAATTAATGAACTCGCCGCGTGCCACCCTGTCCAGTTCGAGCTGGGCGTCGATTTCCTGACGCCAGCGGGCCGACAAATGAAAGCTGACGATGAAGACGGCCATTGCACACACGTAGATCTGTACGCAGATCTGCTGCCAGTGATACCGACGCATGTAGGCTTCGGTGTAATACTTTGTCGGTATCATTTGATTGTATTGAGATGGTTGAATAATCAGAGCCACAGCGAATACCATGATTGACACAGTCAGCAGGATCAGGCTCAGAATCGCCATGAGCAGGTCGCGACTGTGTCGGATAACAACAGTTTATAATATATATTTTAATTACTAGGAGTGGATTTTACAGTGTCCTACTGACAATGACTTAAAGTTGGAGAGGACTGACCAGTTTTCCTACTGACACCTCGTTTGGGCTGACCAGTTTTCCTACTGAAAACTCGTGTGGGCGACCAGTTTTCCTACTGACAAGTTGTGGGCTGACCAGTTTTCCTACTGACAAGTTGTGGGCTGACCAGTTTTCCAACTGACAAGTCGTGTGGGCTGACCAGTTTTCCTACTGACAAGTCGTGTGGGCTGACCAGTTTTCCTACTGACAATTTGTGGGCTGACCAGTTTTCCAACTGACAACTCGTGTGGGCTGACCAGTTTTCCTACTGACAAGTTGTGGGCTGACCAGTTTTCCTACTGACAAGTTGTGGGCTGACCAGTTTTCCTACTGACAAGTTGTGGGCTGACCAGTTTTCCTACTGACAACTCGTGTGGGCTGACCAGTTTTCCAACTGACAACTCGTGTGGGCTGACCAGTTTTCCAACTGACAACTCGTGTGGGCTGACCAGTTTTCCTACTGACAATTTGTGGGCTGACCAGTTTTCCAACTGACAAGTCGTGTGGGCTGACCAGTTTTCCTACTGACAAGTTGTGGGCTGTCCAGTTTTCCAACTGACAAGTTGTGGGCTGACCAGTTTTCCTACTGACAACTCGTGTGGGCTGACCAGTTTTCCTACTGACAACTCGTGTGGGCTGACCAGTTTTCCTACTGACAAGTCGTGTGGGCTGACCAGTTTTCCTACTGACAACTGGAGTCGGGTTTTCACTGAGGGCATGCTTGCGAAAGCCTGTGATTAACATTAGCTAGCTGAACCTTTTAAACAGCCGCAGCAGCGTCGGGTTCTTCCGCAGCTCATCCCACAGAGTAAACTGCTGCAACTCAGCTTCTGGCACCAGTTCGGTCACCGAATCGCGCGGCCTGTCAGAAGTCCTCGGCTTTGACCGGACGGTTTTGTAGCTGGCTATCTGCGAGATGTTCAGACTGGCCAGAGCTGCTTTGCGGATGCCATCAAGATCCCAGGATTCGCGACGCTCCTCTGTCACATTTACTGGCTGGGTGTCCGACTCGGCCATTCTGTCTTGCTTTTCTGGCCGAGATAAAGTTATATTTTGATAAGTTAGAGGTATTATCCTACCCTTCTATATCGTTGACTTTAAATAGCACATATAAGGTTCTGTGGTCCAAATGAGCTATCCTTGCAAGAAAAGCTATTTTTAGAATTGGGGGTTGTAGCCTCGTGGTTAGAGACGCTTTAGAGCGTCGGACTCACGACGTGTCGTTTCAGGGGTTCGATTCCAGACTCCACTTGAACAACCTGTCTTTTAGCAAGACAATTAGCCCTGCATTGCTTCAGTTTACCCAGCAGTTAAATGGGTACCAGCATCAGCTGGGGTAATTAAGGGTGGGTGTGGCATTCCCCCAGTCCATGGACTGAACAGCAAAACTGTAATGATTCGTTTGGACAAAATGCTAGGATCGTAGCAGGAACCGATTTTGAAGCTAGATTTTTGTAACCTTTCTAGTACTTTGTGTCTCTGGTCGAATAATGCATTTCCATCTCATAGTTGGGGTTGGGGTTGCACACCTCAATTAGTGCAGCTGAAAAATCGACAGGATTTTAAAGCATTGCGGATGTCTGCAATCTTCACACAGTTGCAGCAATTATAAATGTGAAGGACGCAGTCATTAGTTAGTGTACCGATTCAACTTGCTACAAAAAAATATCGCAAAAATGTACTTTGTTCAAGCCTATCGCCATAGACCAAAGTCCAAAGCAACAGTGGACCGGGTAGACAGCTTCATTAGGGGCTCAAAATTGATCCGAGTCGCATTTTCAACCACAGCAAAGCGCGGCAAAAGCTTCACAAAAAGTCAACTTGTTATTCATAACAAAATAAGAGAATGTTCGGGCCTGTCCATGCCAGCGAAATCCCGCCCGAGGTGTGTTACTCCAACTGTCCGAGGATCTATCCCAGACCGGTGGAAGAGGAATCAATTGAATTGCTCATCAATTCCTTGCCAGAAGAGTACAGAACTGATGCCGGCAAAAAGATCTACAGCGAGCGGGACAAACCTTGCTACCTGCTGTTCCAATTCCACAGGTCGCAGTGCCGAGCTCTGCGCAACTACCTCATCTCCAGCTCATCCAGGCTTGAGGTTTGTAAGGCGTTTTGGCATCTCCAAACTATATGATCTGCTTTCTAATAATAATAATAATAATAATAATAATAATAATAATAATAATAATAATAATAATAATAATAATAATAATAATAATAACTGCAAGAGCACTGCGGGCAATGGCACAACATTTGGTGACACTACTAGACCCGCAGCCAGCGAGGAGGCAATTCTGCCCATTTCGCTGACTCCTGAGTGTGTCCATCTGCCCTGAATTTCTCATCGTCAGGCAGTGTATACACCTTTACTATGCCTTGAAGGTTGGCGCTCAAGGGCGTAAATTGCACGACAAGCACCCAAGCCTTCTCTCCGCGGCTGCGCTCCAAATGAATCGAGCTCAGGAAAAAAAATTCGAGAGGCGAACGCGTTAGACCGCTCCGCCACTTGCTCTCTAGCAGTACAAATTAACCAATCATCTCGCACGACAGATGATGGCCGGCACGTACTGTGGAATCTCTACAAAGGTGTTTAACGTTGGCAGCAACATACTGGAGCCCAATGCATCCATCGGTATCCTGCGTTTCAAGAACACCAGCAGCGCTTATCGCTTTGTGATTTCGGAGAATCGTTTTAACCGACAGGAGTTCCTAGGCGGCCATTTCGACATCTGGAACCTGACGCTGATTGCCGAGGACCAGTCGGTAATTCCCAATCCGACCAATCCGGACAAGATGGTCAACCACATGAACGTGCTGCACCTTATCCAGGTGCGCAACTGTGTTCACCTGCCCGAGAAGATGAAGGAAGTGACTGCTGCGGCTCGCGCTAAAGCGGAGTCGGACGCGGCCGAGGCTCAGAAGCAAATGGAGGAGGCGCTAAGCTCCGTGGCAGACTTCCAGGGCCGCTGGGTGGTGCAAACTAGCGCCGCAGCCCGGCTGAGATTCATGCCAGTGGGCGGCAAGAACAAAGAGCCCGGCATGCTCGTCTACGCGACCCAGTGGAAAGGAGTCTATCATTTCTGGCAGTGGTTTGAAAGTGAACAGGGTCGCAAGTTTTTTAGCCTGATAAAGAACTTTACTGGTAGCAACTATGAATCTTTGCTGCTAACCCTCTGCTTGGACTTTCACGACCTGATGTAAAAGGTCGCGCTATTTGATCAACTTCGCCGGCTTACTTTCCGTCTGGAAGATGAGCAGAACTCACAAAAATCAATATTTTAAGCGACCTAAGCATGTATTTTATCCTATTTTAATGTGCAATACAATCAATTATTTCTATCTACATACTTTACTGTTCATTTTCAGTAGAGAGGCAACAATTTAAATTAGAATTACTCCTATCAGCCAGTCTCGCTCCATCAGTCAGCCCCTGTCTCCAGCCTCATTAAATAAAAACTGTCTCAACTCAAACTTTCTACTTTATTGCACAAATAGACGCCATAATTCTGCGATAATCATCGATACCAGCCTGCGTGAGTTCATTTTTTTCAAGCTACACTAGCGCAAAACATTCCTTGTGTTGTTTAGTATCTGCTTTCTTATGGGCGGATGGGGTGGGTGGAATGGAGTGGGGTGGATGAAGCAGGGAGGTGGGTGACGTAGTGAGGTGGGTGAAGTTGTGATGTTAGTTAGGTGTCTGTGGCCCTAAGCAGGTTCTCTGTGTCGGTGCAGCGACTGTACTCGATGGCGCCGGAGTCGCTTGCCGAACTGGATGTGTGGATCCTCATTGGTAAGCGCGACCACTTCAAAGGCTTCTTGAAGAGTCAAGTTGTTGGAGGAGTGAGACGGTCGGGGGAGTGAGGTGGTCGCATGGTCGGAGGAGTGAAGTTGTCAGAGGACTGAGGTGGTCTGGGAAGTGAGGTGGTCAGATGAGTGAGGTGGTCAGATGAGTGAGGTGGTCGAAGGAGTGGGTGGTTTTAGGAGTGACGTGGTCGGAGGAGTGAGGTGGTCGGAGGAGTGAGGCGGTCGGAGGAGTGAGGTGGTCGAAGGAGTGAGGTGGTCGAAGGAGTGAGGTGGTCGAAGGAGTGTGATGGTGGCTGGTGGAGTGAGACGGCTGGTGGAGTGAGGTGGCTGGTGGAGTGAGATGGCTGGTGGAGTGAGCTCACAGTACTGACAGCTCAAAGCACTGAGAGCTCACAGTACTGACAGCTCACAGCACTAATAGCTAATAGTGAGAACTTGTAAAAGTGGCGAAAACATGTTCAATTAGTATTTCGGATTCACCAGCATTAAAAAATGGTGCAAAAGAGATAAACGATTTACGAGCTATAACGACTCGCAGAATACCGGATGCGCAGGCGGCAGACCTGCAGCTGACCGAAGCCAATTTTCGAGTACCCGGAAGTCGAGCAGGAAGTCGATGATTATAGCTAGTGGAATCCGCAGACTGGCCTGGCCCTGCAATAAAAGAACAATCGGAGCTCGCTACAGGGAGGAAATTTCATACGAGCCTCTGAACTGTCCCACTGACTTTGTGCCACCATGTACCGCCTGCTGCTTCCAGCCCTGCTGACCGTGACGGCAGCCCTCGCACTGACTCCGGCCTACGGTGAGCCTCTGAGGGAGACAGACAGACAGACAGACAGACAGACAGACAGACAGACAGACAGACAGACAGACAGACAGACAGACAGACAGACAGACAGACAGACAGACAGACAGACAGACAGACAGACAGACAGACACCCAGCACAGACAGACAGACAGACAGACAGACAGACAGACAGACAGACAGACAGACAGACACCCAGCACAGACAGACAGACAGACAGACAGACAGCCAGACAGCCAGACAGACACCCAGCACAGACAGACAGACAGACAGACAGACACCCAGCACAGACAGACAGACAGACAGACAGACAGACAGACAGACAGACAGACAGACAGACAGACAGACAGGCAGACAGACAGACAGACACCCAGCACAGACAGACAGACAGACAGACAGACAGACAGACAGACAGACAGACAGACAGACAGACAGGCAGACAGACAGACAGACACCCAGCACAGACAGACAGACAGACAGAAAGACAGACAGGCAGACACCCAGCGCAGACAGACAGACAGACAGACAGACAGACACCCAGCACAGACAGACAGACAGACAGACAGACAGCCAGACAGCCAGACAGACACCCAGCACAGACAGACAGACAGACAGACAGACACCCAGCACAGACAGACAGACAGACAGACAAACAGAGAGACAGACAGACAGACAGACAGGCAGACTGACACCCAGCACAGAAAGACAGACAGACATACAGACAGACAGACAGGCAGACAGGCAGACAGGCAGACAGACGGACAGACAGACAAACAGACAGACGGACAGACAGACAGGCAAGCTGTTCTCAATCGCAGGCAGTGTGATGTACGCCGAGGACAGGCTGGTGTCGGATCTGATTGGGTCGCTCAGCTCATTCGGTGCCATCGCCAAGCCGCCGGGCATGAACGTCAGCGAGCCTGTGCAGGTGAAGCTGGGCTTGACGCTGAACCGTCTGCTGTCGCTAAAGGATAATGTGGCCAGGTTTGACGTCTGGCAGACCATGGTGAGAACACTGTCTAGCTGTTCCGTCTGTACAGAACAACAGTAGAGTTCTGTGAGCGCACTGCGATATGTCATTGCAGGAATGGACGGACCCCAGGCTGACTTGGGCCCCGAGTGAATACGAGAACCAGACTGAACTGGTTCTGCCAGCGGATCTGGTGTGGCTGCCGGACATCCGGCCATATAATGCGTGAGTGACTACTATTTTTAATACTCAACCGTGCTCAATGATAGAGCACTGATTGTAAAATCTGGACAGATGAATCCCAACTCAACCAAGAGGAGCTGTAGAAGGGCTGGTAGCTCTGGCACATCATCTGGTGACAATTCTGCTCATTCCGCTGACTCCTGAGCACACACGCACGCAGATACCGTAAGCAGGCTCAATATTGCTAAACACCATCTCATTCTCAGGGAGGAGTACAAGCCAAACAAGGAGTTTGTTCGTGTGACAGTTGGCTATAAATCAGTGCTCAAATACGTGCTGCCAGTCACACTGAGTGCCTACTGCCTGCCGGCGAATAGATCCAGGCATTGCAGTCTGAAATTCGGAAGCTGGTCCTACAATGGAGATCAATTGAGCATTAGCTTGAGTGACGAATCGGGTATTGACATGTCTACTTTTGTCGCTGATGATCGCTGGAAAATTGTTAGCAGCAACGCCGAAGTCTTAATTCAAGTTTACGACTGCTGTCCCTACCCATTCATCTCCGTCATGTACAACTTCAAGTAAGTTGGGGGAAATCGTTCCGCAAAAAAGATCAATGGTCTACACTTTTCCTTGGTCTAAAGCTAATAGATCTGATGGACCTGTCACGCCTAGAGTGAGGTGGATAAAGGTCATTGAAGGCCAGTGGTTGGTGAAGGAGTGAGGTGGCGAAGGTTTGATTTGACGAACGAGTGAGGTGATGTAGTGAGGTGGCTGGTGGAGTGAGGTGGCTGGTGGAGTGAGGTGGCTGGTGGAGGGAGGTGGCTGGTGGAGTGGGGTGACTGAGGACGTGAGGAAGGTTGTGTGAGTGGGTGGAAGAGTGCGGTAGGTAAGGAGTGAAATGGAGGGGAGTGAGGTCCATTGTGATGTGAAATGTGGATTGTAGTATCCACTTAGTGTTCTTTAGTTTGAGCGCATGTGATTCTCCTTCCGCAGGCTCGAACCAACCGGACGGCGCCGTTATCCAGAATGATACTGACTATTTTAGCTCCAGACCACATTTGGGAGCAGCGTCGGTTAAACAGCGAATCTATTGCGAACTGCAAATATATAACTGAAAACACAAAATTAACCATTACCTTACGAGCGTACTTTCGATAGCCATTCTGGTGGTGTTTCCTACCTGCGACTAAAAATAAACTATTTTCTTCATATTATATTTCTTATCTTTACCTAAACAGCATGTGCTCATACGAGCTACAAATTTTGTGTAATTCTTGCATTTTTTGCTGGTTCATCTAATGTAAGGTGGCTTGTGGAGTGAGGTGGCTTGTGGAGTGAGGTGGCTTGTGGAGTGAGGTGGCTTGTGGAGTGACGTGGCTTGTGGAGTGAGTTGGCTTGTGGAGTGAGGCGGCTTGTGGAGTGACATGACTGGTGGAGTGAGGTAGCTGGTGGAGTGAGGTGGCTGGTGGAGTGATGTGGCTGGTGGAGTGAGGTGGCTGGTGGAGGGAGGTGGCTTGTGGAGTGAGTTGGCTTGTGGAGTGACATGACTGGTGGAGTGAGGTGGCTGGTGGAGTGAGGTGGCTGGTGGAGTGACATGACTGGTGGAGGGAGGTGGCTTGTGGAGTGAGTTGGCTTGTGGAGTGACATGACTGGTGGAGTGAGGTGGCTGGTGGAGTGAGGTGGCTGGTGGAGTGACATGACTGGTGGAGTGAGGTGGCTGGTGGAGGGAGGTGGCTTGTGGAGTGAGTTGGCTTGTGGAGTGACATGACTGGTGGAGTGAGGTGGCTGGTGGAGTGAGGTGGCTGGTGGAGTGACATGACTGGTGAAGTGAGGTGGCTAATGGAGTGAGGTGGCTTGTGGAGTAAGGTGGCTTGTGGAGTAAGGTGGCTTGTGGAGTAAGGTGGCTTGTGGAGTGGCATGAGGTGGCTTGTGGAGTGAAGTGGCTGGTGGAGTGAGGTGGCTGGTGGAGTGAGGTAGCTGGTGGAGTGAGGTGGCTTGTGGAGTGAGGTGGCTGGTGGAGTGATGTATCTGCTAGAGTGAGGTGTGGGCCATAGTAGACGTAAAGAATGGATGAATTAATGCGGTGCATTTAGCGCTTCGCATGGTGTTTCAGTCCAAGCAGGGTCTGGGACTGGAAATGATCAAATTGGACACGCAAAGTACTTAAAACGGCATTTTGCCAGCCTTGTAGGTATCGATCGACAGTAGAGTTGACCTTGCTGTACCCAGCATTGGTTTTTATTGATAAAATTTCATATTTTTTAAGGAAAGAATTAAAGACAGGCTAGGCTAGATTGTGACAGCGCAGGGCACGGAAAGTGTGGCAGAGACAGAAGCCCCACTCTTGAAGAAACTTTACGATTTTGAGAAGTAAAGGAGGCAGTCAGTGAATGAGAAATATAAAGCGCGTCTATGTACAATGTGGGTCGTTGGAGCTGGGATCATTCGCGGGTGCGTGTGTACCGAGTCGGGAAAAGCGGACACTACCGATACTACTAAGAGTAACCTAAGGCCGCCATGCGGGAACTTTCAAATAAAAAACGCGAAAAAAACCCTTGCCAGAAGAATTGGCGAGTTCTTGTTGGAGTCGCAAGAAAATTTAGAAAAAAATTGCAAGCAGAAACAGGAGGCGGTTTGACCTACAATGTCTGGGGTGCGTGAACTATTGGACAACAGAGGCAGGAATTTGTAATTCCGTGTTTTGCAGAGAAACCAAATAGCATTTTTGGGTGTCAATAGCAGAAGCATTTTTCAGGCTCAAATGTGTTGCACAACACTAACAGATTGGTCCCCGAACAAGAAATATAATAGCAAGTATTGGGACGCATTCGCACAGGCTGGTGCATGGCACAATGTCACATATTTGATTGTCTCTCACTCCTCTCCATCGAATTGTCATTACGTTCCAGTCGGTGGCGACATTTTGTACGAAATTTCAGAAAGTCTTGCACAATGCACACGCTTATATTTCTACTTTCAGTAGGCTATCAAGCGCAAATTCTTCGTTTTATATTTTTCGTCAGTGCCTCGACATGTCCACAGCCATGTCCTCGTCTTCGTCCAGATCGTCCGGCTCGCCAGACTGACAGCCGCCCAGCCCGTTGGTGGAATCGTCCCTCGCGGGGGAATGTCGGCCCAGAGGGCTCCCCAGTTGGCTGCCCTGATCGTCGGCGGCCTCGCCGGAGCTGCCGGAAACTTTGATACCAAGGCTCTTGGGAATCTTGGCCAGTATGTGCACCCCGGCGCCGAAGCTCTTGAACCAGGCGCCGCCCTGCTCCCAGGCTGGGTCCACGGCCAGGTAGAACGGATTGTAGGGCTGCCGGCACTCGATTGGTCGCAGGTTCGTATAGATCTGCGCAGTCGATTGTCAGGTATGTGAATTTGTATCGAATATTTGTTGAGTTTAAATCCCTACTCATCTATGTTGAATCTACTCAGCTCACCTTGAACACCTCCAGGGCATCTATAGGCAGTTCGCTGTACGAGTTGGATGCTGGCAGGTAGTACCGTCTCTCGTCTGCGCCGGGGCACTGGCTAAACTGCAGAAACTCCGACCCGTCAAGATTATTTAACACCTGGAATTGGCTCCAGGTGAGCGACTTGTGCCGGCTAGTGCCCCGGATGCAGAAGTGAACCCGGTTGAAGAACCATAAAGTGTTGAGCAGAGCCTGGCAAATTGAGATAGTCGGCTGCCGCATTTAGGATTTTGTCTGATGGAACTCTAGAGTTTCTGGCAAACATTCACTCCAGTTCTCCTATCACTAGATGCATATTTTCGATCCAGGCAGCATCCATCAGCCTCCACCAAACAGTAGTAGCGATATCGATCCAGTCAGCACACCACCTCACTCCGCCAAACAGTAGTAGCGATATCGATCCAGTCAGCACACCACCTCACTCCGCCAAACAGTAGTAGCGATATCGATCCAGTCAACACACCACCTCACTCCGCCAAACAGTAGTAGCGATATCAATCCATTCAACACACCACCTCACTCCACTAAACAGTAGTAGCGATATCGATCCAATCAACACACCACCTCGCTCCGCCAAACAGTAGTAGCGATATCGATCCAGTCAACACACCACCTCACTCCGCCAAACAGTAGTAGCGATATCAATCCATTCAACACACCACCTCACTCCACTAAACAGTAGTAGCGATATCGATCCAATCAACACACCACCTCGCTCCGCCAAACAGTAGTAGCGATATCGATCCAGTCAACACACCACCTCACTCCACTAAACAGTAGTAGCGATATCGATCCAGTCAACACACCACCTCACTCCGCCAAACAGTAGTAGCGATATCGATCCAGTCGCAGTTCTCACTCGCAAAGCGCACAATGTTTAGCCGAAAAGCATTAAAAATAAGAGTGTCTATCTAAATATTTTAGAGAATCAACTAGCCTACTATGTGAATATAAATAAACGTGAAAAACAGAGGCAGAGTTACAGATCTAGTATTTCTGAAACTTTACACCGAATGACGTCAGCAGTTTTCGCGAGACTCTCAGGATTTCCTCACTTTGCCTAGCTAATGAGCTCAAGCACTCCCTGTCTCAGTTATGAATAATATGACATTCATAATTTTGTAAGCGCAACTTGGCTGCAAGAACAGGGCCAAATCCTAATTAATACTTGGATTCGGCTGCTTGCGCGCGCTGCAGCAAAGTGTGCAAGCTCAAACAAGCCAAACAGTTGATATATAAACCTTTGCTTCCGTTTTTTGTTGCCAGGCCCCCCAACTCGGGGTGATATAAAATGCCAAAGAAGAATATAGGCCAGTGAAACAAAAAACATGGAAAAGCAGAATAAAAAAACTCTGCTTCTAGTGGCGGCCAATTTAGAAGAGGAAATTAGCTGCGATTGTGATATGACAGGCCTGGCCGTGGGGGGCATTTGGTGTTCCCGTCTGGATACCAAAATAAGCGGCGAGAAAATTCTTATGACCGCATGGCTGCCTTCTCTAATTCATATTTTATTATATATTTTCCATTTTAATGGCGCAGTAAACAATAGTAATACAATATTATAGTACACATGATAGTTCCTTCTCGACCATTTATGTCTATGGCCTCTAGGCGCTGAGTAATCTAATGACCTTTAAAGCGGAAACTTATTTCCTTTTGTTCATTTATTTGGTCTAAACCTGCCTATGGACCATAGACTTATTTGGAGTGGCCAAACGGGATATAAACCATGCTATAGGATTGTGCTTTTTGGAAGGGGAGCTTGTTGTCAAGTGGTTAGGGCGTCGAGCTCACGTATTGAATGTCGTGGGTTCTTTCCCGACTCCCGATAATTTAAAGATAAATTAATCACGAATTAAGCTTTCAAAAAATTCGTTGAAGCAACATGTTTTGCAAGATATCTTATATATATAGTGAAAAATTCCTATCTCGCTAGTTCATTTTTTTCGTGAAAATCTGCCTTTAATAAATTTTCCAAGAAACGAAATCCCGTCCTTCTGCTTCTAGTGAAGAAATCCTTGATGTAATTGCTATCCAAATGACGCTGTGAATAGAGGATATATTTATAAGCGGATGGGGTCATTATGGGCCACATTTACTAGACGAACCCGCAATAAACTGTGTAATAGGCGGCCAACTATAGCAAACAATTGCTTCTACAATAAAAAGCAATACCTGGAAAAACCGGAAAGTGCTTCTTTTAGAAGAAAATTGAAACATCTATGCAGGTAGCCCCGAAAACAAGTTTTCACTGAAGTGTATGCATATACGAGTGAATATTCATTCATGAAGCGAAAATGGAGACAAAAATATTTAACAAAAAACTGGCAACATATACTATTTAATTTCGTGCAGCAGCATCTTCGTTGGCTAGTCATATTATTAGCCCCAGGCCGACAAAGGGACTAATCTACTACCCGAATCGTGTCTTCCTCATTTAAAAAAATAAAAATGTGACCTTGCAACAAAAAATGTAGCCAAAAATCTCAATTCAACAAACTGCAGAGTCAATGCGGGCTCTTATTTTATATTTTAGTTCCAGTTTTGACCATCAGTTCGAGTTTTTACCGCTTGCTTCCTTATAGCAGCTCTTAAATTTCTCTATTTTTTTCTTCTAACCTGACTCTATTGCTGCAGCACAATGTCCCCAAATTCGGACCATCGTGCTGATACTTTGTCGGCAAACTCATGCAATTGTGGGCAACCGATTTTTATTTCTATGCGTCAGTGGCAGCAATAAATGCCGCTTCAATAAATAGCAATCAGAATTTTTTTAGTTTCTCTTTAACAATTTTATTATTTGATTTTACAGACCTGGAGCATACAATAGGAAATCTTTGGCCCACCCAGCTAGTTATCCCCAGACCAAGGGCTTTCAATTCGTTCTCCAAATGTAGCCAAAATGAAAGTTATGCTGCTCATTTTGGCGCCGGAAATCCTCACTTAGATCCCAAAAAATTGAGCAAGAAAATGTTTTTTTTCGCCCAGTTTCCAGACAGACTTTGAGAATAGGTCACATGTCAATGAAATTTATTCAATGCGGCTGGACTGCTTCCTGAGTTAAATGACTGCTGCTATCTGCACCTGGAGCGACACTGTGGCTGTCAACAATAAACCAAATCATTTACAGTTTATTTAAATCCTGCTTGGAGTACTGGCCTAATGTAACAGATGCCAGTATCTGGTACTGAATGTAATTTGTGATTTGAATATCCGGCACAAACATGCCATCCTGTAATTTAACTGCGTGTTATGACCGGGACAATACACTTTAATTTCTGCACCGTTCTTTTGAATTAATCCCCATTCTACTGAGCTTTCTAACTTAGAATCGCAGCAAGAGCCACAACTAGAATCGCAGCAAGAGCCACAACTAGAATCGTAGCAAGAGCCACAACTAGAATCGCAGCAAGAGCCACAACTAGAATCGTAGCAAGAGCCATAACTAGAATCGCAGCAAGAGCCACAACTAGAATCGCAGCAAGAGCCACAACTAGAATCGCAGCAAGAGCCACAACTAGAATCGCAGCAAGAGCCACAACTAGAATCGCAGCAAGAGCCACATCTGGAATCGCAGCAAGAGCCACAACTAGAATCGCAGCAAGAGCCACAACTAGAATCGTAGCAAGAGCCATAACTAGAATCGCAGCAAGAGCCACAACTAGAATCGCAGCAAGAGCCACAACTAGAATCGCAGCAAGAGCCACAACTAGAATCGCAGCAAGAGCCACAACTAGAATCGCAGCAAGAGCCACAACTAGAATCGTAGCAAGAGCCATAACTAGAATCGCAGCAAGAGCCACAACTAGAATCGCAGCAAGAGCCACAACTAGAATCGCAGCAAGAGCCACAACTAGCATCGCAGCAAGAGCCACAACTAGAATCGCAGCAAGAGCCACAACTAGAATCGCAGCAAGAGCCACAACTAGAATCGCAGCAAGAGCCACAACTAGAATCGCAGCAAGAGCCACATCTGGAATCGCAGCAAGAGCCACAACTAGCATCGCAGCAAGAGCCACAACTAGAATCGCAGCAAGAGCCACATCTGGAATCGCAGCAAGAGCCACAACTAGAATCGCAGCAAGAGCCACATCTGGAATCGCAGCAAGAGCCACAACTAGAATCGCAGCAAAAGCCCATATGACCTACCTTTTTGGGTTGGCCTTTTCGTCTTACGAAGGCGACAAGTTTTTTTACGCGAAGAAAAACTATTTTGTTGAAATTTTTTGGTGGAAAGTTTTGATGCTGCGAATAACAGTTTCTTTAACAGTTTTCGTTTGTTCTTCTTCTTTTTCTGAATTAGGTTTGCGAAATCTTATTATTCTCGGGCCAAGATTTGGGAATAATTTCGCAGCGATACAGATTTCCCTGATGGAGGTCCTGCTGTAGCAAAGCTAAGACAAAAAGTCGTGCTTGGCGAAAATCTTGACAATTATTTTGTCCAGCATTGATCCAAACCGCCCAATTGATTTCGGAAGCAGTCCTCATATCCTTCTACTAGCTAAAATTTCAAGTGTTGTTTTGGGAGGCGCAAATACAAGGATACTAATGCATTTTGCCTGTAACATCGGCATCATTGGATCCAATCGATATAGTATGATACAGCATCAATACAGCTCATGGCAGCTCATTACAGCTTTATACAGCATCCGCTCATTACAGCTTTATACAGCATCCGCTCATTACAGCTTTATACCGCATCCGCTCATTACAGTTTTATACAGCATCCGCTCATTACAGCTTTATACAGCATCCGCTCATTACAGCTTTATACAGCATCCGCTCATTACAGCTTTATACAGCATCCGTTCATTACAGCTTTATACAGCCTCCGCTCATTACAGCTTTATACAGCATCCGCTCATTACAGCTTTATACAGCATCCGCTCATTACAGCTTTATACAGCATCCGCTCATTATAGCTTTATACAGTATCCGCTCATTACAGCTTTATACAGCATCCGCTCATTACAGCTTTATACAGTATCCGCTCATTACAGCTTTATACAGCATCCGCTCATTACAGCTTTATACAGTATCCGCTCATTACAGCTTTATACAGCATCCGCTCATTATAGCTTTATACAGCATCCGCTCATTACAGCTTTATACAGTATCCGCTCATTACAGCTTTATACAGCATCCGCTCATTATAGCTTTATACAGCATCCGCTCATTACAGCTTTATACAGCATCCGCTCATTACAGCTTTATACAGCATCCGCTCATTACAGCTTTATACAGCATCCGCTCATTATAGCTTTATACAGTATCCGCTCATTACAGCTTTATACAGCATCCGCTCATTATAGCTTTATACAGCATCCGCTCATTACAGCTTTATACAGTATCCGCTCATTACAGCTTTATACAGCATCCGCTCATTATAGCTTTATACAGCATCCGCTCATTACAGCTTTATACAGCATCCGCTCATTATAGCTTTATACAGTATCCGTTCATTACAGCTTTATACAGCATCCGCTCATTACAGCTTTATACAGCATCCGCTCATTACAGCTTTATACAGCATCCGTTCATTACAGCCTCATTTAGATTCCCTAGAAGCCGCTCACCTGCGGATTATCGGTGCCCAGCAGTCCCATGCTGAACAAATGAGCTGCGTGTTCAACAGAGAGGCTCTTTGGCACAGCGGTGGTCCTGGAGATGGCTCGCAGCTCCTGCAGGCGCGCATTCATGGCGGTTCTGGTGCCCACAAATGCCGCGTCCCGCAGCACCGACCCACTGTAGTTGTAGGTCTGTAAAATAGTGAATGATTATAAAAATATTAGATGATTTAATAAATTTATCACTTAGCAAAGCCGCAGCTATTGCGCGGCGCATCTGAAGGCTGCGTACAGCTGTTCAGTCCATGGACTGGGGGGACGCCACACCCACCCTAATTAGCCCCAGCTGAGACTGATACCTATTTAACAACTGGGTGAACTCAAGAAATACATAATTTAGTATCTTTAGTAAAGGACACAGATTTTTCCAGTGGAGTCGGGAAACGAACCCCCGACCTCCAAGTCGTAAGTCAGATGCTCTAACCACAAGGGTACAACCCCCTCAATGAATGTTATTCATTACTATTCAATCAATTTTTTCAGTATTAACTAACAATTTATTGAAATACTTTTTGCATCGTAAAGAAAAGTCAGACCATTTTCCAGGAATCCTGAACGACTCAGCCACACAAAATATCCTGCGAATTTGTACCATGAATGTCGGCCTTATTCAAATACAAGCCAAATATTGGTTGTAGCTATGCTAGTCCGGTTACATAGACCCTAGCATTGGGGCTTATCACAGGCACAGCTAATATTGCTCTGCATCTGCCGACTCGTGCTTCTCAAACGCCAATTCTTAATTTAATCAGTGCTCAAAGCGTTTGAGTACCTGATTTGCCTCGTATCGAATTGATATCGAAATATCAATGAAATATTGACATTGCAATACTTTGCGCTGAGCTAAGTACGAGAGAGAATCGGTAGATCTCTGAATTTCTTAGACTGGCGCTGTGATGAAGAAATAACAGCAGGTTGGATTGCTAGTCTATCCCGTGGGTGATGGATGAGAATGGACTGCTAGTCTATCCCGTGGGTGATGGATGAGAATGGACTGCTAGTCTATCCCGTGGGTGATGGATGAGAATGGATTGCTAGTCTATCCCGTGGGTGATGGATGAGAATGGATTGCTAGTCTATCCCGTGGGTGATGGGACAGAACGGATTGCTAGTCTATCCCGTGGGTGATGGATGAGAATGGACTGCTAGTCTATCCCGTGGGTGATGGATGAGAATGGACTGCTAGTCTATCCCGTGGGTGATGGATGAGAATGGACTGCTAGTCTATCCCGTGGGTGATGGATGAGAATGGATTGCTAGTCTATCCCGTGGGTGATGGGACAGAACGGATTTCTAGTCTATCCCGTGGGTGATGGATGAGAATGGACTGCTAGTCTATCCCGTGGGTGATGGATGAGAATGGACTGCTAGTCTATCCCGTGGGTGATGGATGAGAATGGACTGCTAGTCTATCCCGTGGGTGATGGATGAGAATGGACTGCTAGTCTATCCCGTTGGTGATGGATGAGAATGGACTGCTAGTCTATCCCGTGGGTGATGGATGAGAATGGACTGCTAGTCTATCCCGTGGGTGATGGATGAGAATGGACTGCTAGTCTATCCCGTGGGTGATGGATGAGAATGGACTGCTAGTCTATCCCGTTGGTGATGGATGAGAATGGACTGCTAGTCTATCCCGTGGGTGATGGATGAGAATGGACTGCTAGTCTATCCCGTGGGTGATGGATGAGAATGGACTGCTAGTCTATCCCGTGGGTGATGGATGAGAATGGATTGCTAGTCTATCCCGTGGGTGATGGGACAGAATGGATTGCTAGTCTATCCCGTGGGTGATGGGACAGAATGGATTGCTAGTCTATCCCGTGGGTGATGGGACAGAATGGATTGCTAGTCTATCCCATGGGTGATGGATGAGAATGGATTGCTAGTCTATCCCGTGGGTGATGGATGAGAATGGATTGCTAGTCTATCCCATGGGTGATGGATGAGAATGGATTGCTAGTCTATCCCGTGGGTGATGGATGAGAATGGATTGCTAGTCTATCCCGTGGGTGATGGGACAGAATGGATTGCTAGTCTATCCCGTGGGTGATGGGACAGAATGGATTGCTAGTCTATCCCGTGGGTGATGGGACAGAATGGATTGCTAGTCTATCCCATGGGTGATGGATGAGAATGGATTGCTAGTCTATCCCGTGGGTGATGGATGAGAATGGATTGCTAGTCTATCCCATGGGTGATGGATGAGAATGGATTGCTAGTCTATCCCGTGGGTGATGGATGAGAATGGATTGCTACTCTATCCCATGGGTGATGGATGAGAATGGATTGCTAGTCTATCCCGTGGGTGATGGATGAGAATGGATTGCTAGTCTATCCCGTGGGTGATGGGACAGAATGGATTGCTAGTCTATCCCGTGGGTGATGGGACAGAATGGATTGCTAGTCTATCCCGTGGGTGATGGGACAGAATGGATTGCTAGTCTATCCCATGGGTGATGGATGAGAATGGATTGCTAGTCTATCCCGTGGGTGATGGATGAGAATGGATTGCTAGTCTATCCCGTGGGTGATGGGACAGAATGGATTGCTAGTCTATCCCGTGGGTGATGGGACAGAATGGATTGCTAGTCTATCCCATGGGTGATGGATGAGAATGGATTGCTAGTCTATCCCGTGGGTGATGGATGAGAATGGATTGCTAGTCTATCCCGTGGGTGATGGGACAGAATGGATTGCTAGTCTATCCCGTGGGTGATGGGACAGAATGGATTGCTAGTCTATCTCGTGGGTGATGGATGAGAATGGATTGCTAGTCTATCCCGTGGGTGATGGATGAGAATGGATTGCTAGTCTATCCCGTGGGTGATGGGACAGAATGGATTGCTAGTCTATCTCGTGGGTGATGGGACAGAATGGATTGCTAGTCTATCCCGTGGGTGATGGGACAGAATGGATTGCTAGTCTATCCCGTGGGTGATGGATGAGAATGGATTGCTAGTCTATCTCGTGGGTGATGGATGAGAATGGATTGCTAGTCTATCCCGTGGGTGATGGGACAGAACGGATTGCTAGTCTATCCCGTGGGTGATGGGACAGAATGGATTGCTAGTCTATCCCGTGGGTGATGGGACAGAATGGATTGCTAGTCTATCCCGTGGGTGATGGATGAGAATGGATTGCTAGTCTATCCCGTGGGTGATGGGACAGAACGGATTGCTAGTCTATCCCGTGGGTGATGGGACAGAATGGATTGCTAGTCTATCCCGTGGGTGATGGATGAGAATGGATTGCTAGTCTATCCCGTGGGTGATGGGACAGAATGGATTGCTAGTCTATCCCGTGGGTGATGGATGAGAATGGATTGCTAGTCTATCCCGTGGGTGATGGGACAGAACGGATTGCTAGTCTATCCCGTGGGTGATGGGACAGAATGGATTGCTAGTCTATCCCGTGGGTGATGGGACAGAATGGATTGCTAGTCTATCCCGTGGGTGATGGGACAGAATGGATTGCTAGTCTATCCCGTGGGTGATGGGACAGAACGGAGGCATCGTTATGCTGCTCCGATTTGTGAAGCGCAAACTGAAAATATTTGTGACAGGAAAAAGCATCTTTCTTGGAAATAATCGATGAGATAAAATTCGATGCTCGGACAAGAAGCGAATTTTGCGGATCAATGGGAGATTAGGAACTGGGCGCAGCGGGTTAAAGAAATCCCACTTGGGAAATCGCTGCGCGTGGGATTTTAGAAATACAACTGTGAAGCAATTAGTGCCAAATACGAAAATTTTCTACTCGGAAGCGGAACCAGAGAAAATAATTACCGAAATGGGCTGCGGCGGGCCTTAGGCACTGCCGGCTATTGGCAAATCTGACGATAAGCCCTGCTAAGGGGTTCTTAACTCTCTCAGATTCTGCTCACCAAATCCCCACTGCTAAGTAAGGTCTCGACTAGTCCACTTTGCGAGATCAGAACGGACCCCCACCCGAAACCCCAGAATCTGCACTGCTGCCGCGTAATTTGGGATGACAGGAATGAGACTGCTTGGGTCTCTAGTGGATACTGAGCTTGGGAAACTAGCTGGTTGGAGTGAGAAAAATGAGAGTTCCGTTTTGTTTGATTTCGCTCCTTCCGATTGACAACACAGACTCCCAGAAAAGACAGACTACCATAACAGACTGACAGACAACCCTGAACAGACAGACATCCAGAACAGACAGACATCCAGAACAGACATACATCCAGAACAGACAGACACCCGGAACAGACACCCAGAAACCAGGACGGGACTCCAAAACTCACCCTGAGATGCCGCTCAAGCGAGTGAATGAAGGCCTTGAGACTCTCTGGCTCATATTCCTGGCCGTCCTTCTTCCTAGCCTGGCTAACGAAGTCCCGAAGATGAGCGTCCAACTCTTCAGCCGGGATGCTCTGCACGTCGCGCTGATCGCCGCGCACCTGTTGAATAAATCGGCAGATGACCTTCATGTCCGACTTGGTCTTGCGCATCGTGTTGTGCACCCCACCGCCACCGCCGCCGCCGCCGCCGGCTCCGCCTGGACTGTTGTTGTTGTTGGCGGCATCCGCTGCTGCAGCAGCCGCGGCGGCCGCATTAACTGCCGCCGATGACGAGGTAGTTGACGATGATGAGGAGCTGTTGTTGACGGAGCTCACTGGCTGCTGCTGCTGCTGCTGTGAGCGGGCCTTGCCACCGCCTGGAATTCGAAGTTCATCGCTCACCAAATACATTACCGCTGGGTAAAATAAAGCAACTGGCAATCAAGAATGTTGTTCAAGGGCTGAGATTCGAACCCCCGACCTCTAGGTCAGGATTCCAAAGCTCTAACAGCTGGGCTACAGATAGAAACAACAGTATCTCTAGTACAAAGCATCCAATGCAAGTTGCCAATCTGAGAATGAATTCGATTGCATTTTGTCAATCTGAAAAAACAGTAGGCAATTTGTTATTTCAGTCTAGTCTAAATCAAAGATCAACTTTTTATCAGGAGTCAAAGAGGAAGGGGGGAGTGTCAAATATGGGACTGGCGGAAGCTGTTTTTTATCCCACACGCTGAGCTGCCCGCACAGACAATGCCGAACCGAGAGCGGCGCTTCAAATTTCCGAGAAGTCGAACCGAAGAAATCATTCAATGCGGCAGACAGCCTGGCACCAGACGCTTCCACCGAGGCATGGAGCTCCCCGAAGGCGGCATTAAAAAGCGGCGCAGTTGACAGGGCGGCGGCTGTACCGTGGCGCCAATTATGCAGTTTTTCTAGTCTGCCAGATCCTATTCAGCTGCTATTGTTTCTCCTTTTTCCACTATAATCTCGACTCAAAAAGGGAGGAAAAAACATCTAATAAAAATCGGCACAACAAAACTGTTGATAGGAAAAGTTGAAAACGTCTTTATCAAACTGGCAGACTGGCTGAAATTCATTGTGTTTTTTATTAATGCCACTAGCCTTTGACTCAGGAAATCCTCTCCACTCACCTTGCAGTTGAGGGGCAGCAGCGTCTAGGCACGACTCGGAGCCCATTGGACTGTCGTCGGCCGTCTGCTGCTGCAGCTCCAGAACTGGCGGCAGCTGCTGTGGCAGCGGCGGCGGCAGCAGGGGAAGCGGCAGCGACGGCTGCTTTCTGCCGTCCAGGCCTGCAACGGCGGACACCGCGGCCGGACCGAAGCCGTGCGCCGCGGTCATGTGTGCCTCCAACTGGCGGAGGCTGCGGGCCGGCGAGCCACAGATCAAGCACTGAAAGTCAGGCAGGCCGATGCTGCCGCCGCCACCGGCGGCCAAACCCGCGGCGGCCGCCATCAAACCGAAATGAGTGGCCGCCGGATGAGGCGGAGGCGGCGGCGGCGGCGGCGGAGGCAGCGGCGGAGCTTGCGTCGGATGCTGATAAGCGCCGCCGGATGAGACGGCCGCGGCGGCGGCGGCTGCGGCTGCAGCTGCGGCAGCAGACACTGGCACCGGCCTGCCCAGACCGGCTGAAGCAGCAGCGGCTGCAGCCATGTGAGACATTGGAAAGTGCAGCACCTGAATGTGGGTGCTGAGATCCTCAGAGCACTGGCAGAGCGCCTTGCACAGCGGGCAGGGAATGCCGCGCATTTCCTGGCAGGCCGCTGAAGACTTTTGGTGCTGCAGCAGCTGCTGCTGCCAGATCTTGTCCAGCTGAGCGCCATTCGCCAGAGTTCCCGGTCGGCCGGTGAATTTTCGCACCGTGTCGCAGCACTCGATAATGTTGGCGTGCTGCAAAGGTGGGGGCGGCTGCTGTTTTAGGCCTATTGTTCTATTTGAGCTGTAGATATTTCATATAAGTCTTTGTTTTTTTAGAAGGCAAAGAGGTGTTGGGTTTCCTAGCTCCGATAAGGGCCGCCTAACATCGCGCAATCTTGTCGACTAGAATTGTTGTGTCTCACTCAGAAGCCCAGCATCTCGCATAGTCTAGTTTATCCGCGTCAAAGCCCAGCTGCAAATCTGAGATCCTTGAACCAAGCACAAGTTTTTTTCCCATATTTTGTTGCCCTTGTCAAACCTTTTTGAGCTGCAATCTGACACTTTCAAATGCCTTTTTGTCTTTTTGACAATAATTTAGATGAGACCACATGGTCTAGAATGACATTGAAAGCCTAGCCGGCAGATAAATTGACAAACGCTAGAGAACTAATTTTGGGGATGAGTGAATAGTTGGGATCAATGATGCGGCATTCCTAGGCGAGAGTTCGGTCATTGTTTAGACATGGAGAAAAAAATGTAGGAAAGAAAAATTTTAAAGGAAAAATTCAGGAAAAAAAGCGTGGGTCCCTGCCCCTTACCCCGACCCAAAAACCTGTGTAAGAAGAAATTCAAGAAATATTTCTCCAATTATTTGGTCGGTGAACAAGCCCTCCCCTATGGCCCACGCACCGGAATTGAAACTATTCTATTCTTTCCTGTCTTAACCCCAGCGTCTATTCATTATTGCCTCCTCCGTGAACCAAAAAAGTTTGTGGATAGGCCCCACAAAACTGGTCGCAGTTAATTGGGAGATGGGAGTAAACGAAGTGGGGAAATGTTGGGGGTGAAGATGGAGATCTCACACTGCAACCAAAGAAGACTCAAACAATGAACGCTATGAGAAACTCACTGCGCTCAACAACCAGCTGAGAATAGGAAGAATTGCTTTGAGGCCTGAGAACTAATAAAGAGAGATGAAGGAGCACGCTATTAAACTGGGATGGGAGAACATGACGAGTTGGGACAAAACAGATTGGGATATGACCATTCAGCGTGTTGGCTTCGTCAATTTACCAAGAGCATAGTTGAGGCTGCTTTTATAAAGAAAGAAAATGTAGCGATTGAAGCTTCCAAACTAATTGGTGTCGTTCTGCATCTGTGAAGGTGACTCAGTTTATCTGACTAAGAATGATTCCAGTCTCATTCTAGCCCTCACCTTCACTTTTCTGTGATAGATCTCCCGATGATCTTCCATGATCTCGCGGCTGGTGCTGATGGCTTGGCACACGCTGCACACGTAGGTGAAGTACTTTGGCGGCTCGTCCCTCAGGCTGCATGGAAAATGGGTCTCAAACTTGTGCAGATTTAGCGTTGTGTACGCGCACTCGGGACATCGGACAAAATGCACCCACGGCTGCGTCTGCGGCTGCGGCTGCTGCGGAGGCGGCGGCTGCTGCAGCTGCTGTTGCTGAGTCTGTGGCGACTGCCGCTCCATGAGGACTGCGCTCTGATAGGTTGGAAATGGCAGCAACAGACCCAGTGGCAAGGTGGCAAACGGCAGGGGCAGTGAGGCTGCTGCTGCTGCAGCTGCTGGAGTCGGGGACTGATGAAGATGATCCACTCTGTCTCCACCAGCGGATCTAGATGGGGACTGTATTGTTGAGCCTTGCTGTGCCTGATAGCGGGACTTATCTGAAACGGTTCAAGTGTGAGCGCATTGATGCGGACTGGTTCCAGCTGTGACAGGCGGGCAGGGGGGAGCTGGTTGAGAAGGCGCTGAGTCTGGGAGCAATAACAGACTCGTGCATTATTCAAATTATCGGGGATCGGGCAGGTGAGAGCGAGTACACACCAGCTGGGGAGTCTGAGAAACGCCCCCGCCTAAAACAGCCTTAGCAGAACGGCTACAAAACTGTGTTGGAGCCGCGCCAACTGGCGCAAAAGAATTGGCGGTCGTTATAAAGAAAAGAGAGAACAAAACCCCTAACCCTCAATGGAGTCCTAGCCCAGTGTTAGTTCTCAAAAGTTTTCCTAGCATTAATTCTATATTGTATATTGAGCAGTATAGAGACCCAGGTGAGGCAAAATAAGTCCGCTAGTGAAGGATCCTCTGCATCTGGAGGTAGCGTGCATTGATTTTTTCAAGGTTTTCATTTTCCTGTCGGGGTCCGCCAGTTTTTGACACCTCTCTCTCTGGCAGCAGCAGCAGCCAGTGGCGGCCGATGCCTCCAAAGTAAAAAACAAATGGCCATTGAGAATCGACCCAGGCCATGTGTTACGCAATCAAACAATTGAGCAGCCCAGCTAAGCAGAAAAGGAAAAAACAATGACGAAATATCTTCCGCTGATGCAGCATGTCCCAATTGCTAAGCTAAGCCGACTCAAGTCTGAATTTATTCATCTTATTCTTCCCACTGTCGGAGGGCCGCCTAGGCAAATTCAAAATTCATCCATTCCCAATGGGCTGGGGGGATGGAGGAAGTGGCGACTCAGTCTCCCCACCTCCCGGAACCGTCGCGCGAGGCCGCAGTCCCGTCTGGTCCTGTCATTATCGGTGCCGCACGGGGGGCATTCTGATACGGAGGCCGGGACGGAGACGGAACAGAGGAAGTTGAGAACAAAACTACCAGATCCCTACCTTAGTTGGGATTCTCGGGTGCCATTGGGGAGGGGTGGGTCCACCGCTTCCTAATTCCGCAGCTCCGCCTAAACAGTCTATTATTCTCATTCTGTCTTCAATACATCTTCCTCTATAAGTCGCTTCCTCCCGCACTAAGGTGGGAATTAGGGACCCTTTGTATGCGCGTGTAACTCAGGGGGCCTGAAATTTGTCTGCTACTGCTGCTGCTGCTGCTGCTGCTGCTTGCAGTTGCTTGCCAATGAAGTGGTGAAAAAAATACTTAAAAACCAATTTCTTGCTTTCCGCCGCATTGTGCTGGGCCCCAACCATCCCCAACTCTTATACTAAATTTTTCTATTTTTCAGCAAATTGCCCGGCCGCCAAGGACGCCACCAGTCCAGTTCTATCCTGAATGCCCATGCAGCTATACTGCTGCTCACACACTCATCTCCTTGACGCGAGATGGCTTGAATGCTTGGGTGTTTGAGTCCCTTTAGATTCCACTCGGCATTGTTAAGAAGCCTGTTTGAGAGCTGGCAGGAATAGGCATAAAAAATTAACTAATAATTTTCTATCAATTCCGAGGACCCTGACCAGAAGCAGAAAATGTCTTTCACCGACTGCCTGGGTTTTTTCGCTTCATTCATTCATTCTCCTTTGGAGGACAATGGCTGCTGTATGACTTTGATACACGATGGCTAAGTGACTTTATTGAGTCGTGTCTTTTAACAATGCTAGCTAGTTTTTTTCTGTAAAATACACAATAAACTTTTGCTTTTCTTTCCTGGAAATCGCCTGTTTTATTTCGGTTGCTAATCTGCCAGATTTTGTTCAGAATATCGACTTCATATTATGCTAATGACTTGACTAACCCACCTCAGAGATTGATTAACCCACCTCAAAGATTGATTAACCCACCTCAAAGATTGATTAACCCACCTCAAAGATTGATTAACCCACCTCAAAGATTGATCAACCCACCTCAAAGATTGATTAACCCACCTCAAAGATTGATTAACCCACCTCAAAGATTGATTAACCCACCTCAAAGATTGATTCAACCCACCTCAAAGATTGATTAACCCACCTCAAAGATTGATCAACCCACCTCAAAGATTGATTAACCCACCTCAAAGATTGATCAACCCACCTCAAAGATTGATCAACCCACCTCAAAGATTGATTAACCCACCTCAAAGATTGATCAACCCACCTCAAAGATTGATTAACCCACCTCAAAGATTGATCAACCCACCTCAAAGATTGATTAACCCACCTCAAAGATTGATCAACCCACCTCAAAGATTGATCAACCCACCTTAAAGATTGATTAACCCACCTCAAAGATTGATCAACCCATCTCAAAGATTGATTAACCCACCTCAAAGATTGATTAACCCACCTCAAAGATTGATTAACCCAAAGATTCATTCACCCGTTTAAAGAAAATCAGTTTTAGGTACTAGTCAAACTGTTAAAAACTGTTTATGGAACAATCTAACAATTAACAAGCCAGCTAGTTAGTCGCTCGTTTTGAAATTGTTCGCATAGTAAATTATTTTCGTCCTTAGAAAACGAGGCAATGCGCCCAGACAAAGTCCTATAAATGCCAATTCGGGTGTTGCTAATTAGCCAGGGCAATCTATTTTCTTCTCCTTCACAACGAAAGCCTCCATGACTGTAAATATTCGTACAAGAGAGAAAACTAATGCTTTATAGTGTTTTATCTCGCAGGTACAAAGATCATACACCTGGGCCACACAGACTTGGGAAGTGGAGGATGTTTCAGGGATTTGGACTGAGAATGTCGCCCTACAGATATGAATTCTATGACTGCGGATTTTGCTGACTTCCAGACACAGCAGCACAGCTGCAATATCTTCTTTTTCAAAGCATTAAATGGTCTGGCCCCCCATATAGCATCATAGCGCAGACTGTCAACTGAACTGGGCCATTGGGACGGGGTTGGGAGCGAAAGCCAGGAACAACTATATGATAAAAAATTGTAAGCAAAATGTTTGGAAGACGCAGAAGAGAGAGAGAAGGGAGAGAACAAGAAGCGCATAGCTAGTTGCCAACCCCGCAACTTCGATGCGAAACTGTGATAACAAAAATATTTCCTTTTGCCCATTTTCGCTCGGGCTTGCTTGCCTGATAGCTTCTGCTTCTAAAGGTGGGTGGACGGATTGCTTTTGGCGGATGGGAGTCGCTGTTTGGTGGACAAATGTCATAGCAGGTTGGTTCCCGACCACAAAACTCCCGGCCATGCAATAGCAGATGATGTTGATACGGCATTAGCAACAGCAGCAGCAGCAGCTGCAGCTGCAGCAGAAGCAGCCGTGGATCAAAAAATATTAGACAAGTTCACTCTGATTCTCGATCAGTTGTGCGCTAACACAACTATTGGGCCTATCGATCAGCACTGATACGTATTGGAGTCAACCAAGCTGTTTTAATCTAGCTTTATTCGGCTTTGCTTGGAGTTAGAAATTGAAGGTAAACTAACTAAAGATCTGTAACTACACATTTAACAGCGTATCTCACTTTGTTCTCAAAGCACTGCTCAAACTGCAGCCAGCTAGGAAGGAATGCGGCTTTAAAAAATAGCGAGAAATCAACAGACTCAACATAGTAAAATAGATTTTTCTCTAAAACAAAAACTTATCAGGCCCTTCATATCTTGGAAATAGCGCTGAAGTGTATTTTTGTCAGTTTTTTCTCTCTTGCGGGAATAGGAAAATTAGCAGCGAAAAACTATTAGAAATGATCGCTGCGCGAGGACGATAGATTGAGAAGTTAAGAACGGCCGCCCATTCAGACAGCTAGTAATAACCACTCATTTGGCTTCAGATAAGGCAAAATCTAATATACTAGCCTAAAGCCACATGGACTCCTGCACACAGCCTAAATGTGACTGCAATAGTACACAGAGCGAATAGCAATGCAACGAGTCACCTTTATAACTGTGGGTCATACACTGAAGGGTAGCAAATGACTGTATGTTTGGGTGTTGAAAATTCGCTGCTAACAATAAGCTGACCATCTGTGATCCCCTACCTGATTATCAGTCACCTGATATCGGATCTGGGATAAGCTGACCATCTGTGATCCCCTACCTGATTATCAGTCACCTGATATAGGATCTGGGATAAGCTGACCATCTGTGATCCCCTACCTGATTATCAGTCACCTGATATCGGATCTGGGATAAGCTGATCATCTGTGATCCCCTACCTGATTATCAGTCACCTGATATCGGATCTGGGATAAGCTGACCATCTGTGATCCCCTACCTGATTATCAGTCACCTGATATCGGATCTGGGATAAGCTGACCATCTGTGATCCCCTACCTGATTATCAGTCACCTGATATCGGATCTGGGATAAGCTGACCATCTGTGATCCCCTACCTGATTATCAGTCACCTGATATAGGATCTGGGATAAGCTGACCATCTGTGATCCCCTACCTGATTATCAGTCACCTGATATCGGATCTGGGATAAGCTGATCATCTGTGATCCCCTACCTGATTATCAGTCACCTGATATAGGATCTGGGATAAGCTGACCATCTGTGATCCCCTACCTGATTATCAGTCACCTGATATCGGATCTGGGATAAGCTGACCATCTGTGATCCCCTACCTGATTATCAGTCACCTGATATCGGATCTGGGATAAGATGACCATCTGTGATCCCCTACCTGATTATCAGTCACCTGATATCGGATCTGGGATAAGCTGACCATCTGTGATCCCCTACCTGATTATCAGTCACCTGATATAGGATCTGGGATAAGCTGACCATCTGTGATCCCCTACCTGATTATCAGTCACCTGATATAGGATCTGGGATAAGCTGACCATCTGTGATCCCCTACCTGATTATCAGTCACCTGATATAGGATCTGGGATAAGCTGATCATCTGTGATCCCTACCTGATTATCAGTCACCTGATATAGGATCTGGGATAAGCTGACCATCTGTGATCCCCTACCTGATTATCAGTCACCTGATATAGGATCTGGGATAAGCTGACCATCTGTGATCCCTACCTGATTATCAGTCACCTGATATAGGATCTGGGATAAGCTGACCATCTGTGATCCCTACCTGATTATCAGTCACCTGATATAGGATCTGGGATAAGCTGACCATCTGTGATCCCTACCTGATTATCAGTCACCTGATATAGGATCTGGGATAAGCTGACCATCTGTGATCCCCTACCTGATTATCAGTCACCTGATATCGGATCTGGGATAAGCTGACCATCTGTTATCCCCTACCTGATTATCAGTCACCTGATATCGGATCTGGAATAAGCTAATGATCTGTGATCCCCTACCTGATTATCAGTCACCTGATATCGGATCTGGGATAAGCTGACCATCTGTGATCCCCTACCTGATTATCAGTCACCTGATATCGGATCTGGGATAAGCTGACCATCTGTGATCCCCTACCTGATTATCAGTCACCTGATATAGGATCTGGGATAAGCTGATCATCTGTGATCCCCTTCCTGATTATCAGTCACCTGATATCGCATCTGGGATAAGCTGATCATCTGTGATCCCCTACCTGATTATCAGTCACCTGATATAGGATCTGGGATAAGCTGACCATCTGTGATCCCCTACCTGATTATCAGTCACCTGATATAGGATCTGGGATAAGCTGATCAGACAAGCCGGATATCAGTAATTATGTATATATGTATTTATGTATAGTTATCCCATCTTTTTAAGCTGGCGAGAATACAGTTTGCTACAATATATTACATAAAATGTATTTGTAGGATATTCCAGTAGTTTTTAATCTGAAAATCTCTAGGATTATAAGCGGAATGCAGCACATCTAACTCACGTTTTTTCACCGCAGAGCAGTTTTACAAGTTCGACGCGCAAAGTATGCCGTCCTGTTCCAGGGCTGTTTAGGCAGGATTCTGAGCAACGCGGCTCAATGGCTGAGTTAGGCAGGGGCAGACTAAAGGATATCGCCGCTGTCGAGATTGAGTCGAGTGAGGTGAATTAGTTAGCGCGCGCGCCAACTTTTAAAATAGGCGCCTTCTGATGGCATTGGACTGGGATTGGTGGGTGGGGTGGCCGTGTTATTGCTTGGAGTGCTGCGGTGGCCGGCCCATTGCTGACGGAAGTTGGCGAAAATGTCGCCATCCTATTGGTCCGCAGAGTTTTGCAGGTGAGGGGTGGCTACCCCACAGCCACCCCCAGCCAACACGCTAGCTGCTAAACTATGCCAGACAGTAAATAAACATGCTACTGCAGCAGTCTGTGAACTGTTTTGCCTATCCGGGCACCCTTGATAGCAGTGAGCACGATTTAATGCGAGTTTGTGCTCCAGCAGAGAATAAACCCAACTGGCTTATCCGCGACCACAGTCTACCAGAACTCATGTTTAAGTGAAGTTTGTGCTCAAAAGTTTAGCTCAACACTTCCCCCCGTCCAACACACTCCATACCGGCTCTTGCCCGCCCCCCTCGATTGTGTCCTGGGATAGAAAACCGCTTTGTGTTTTCCTCGCTCGGGATAGCACTGGGGGGGACACCATCTCCCACTCCACGCGGTCCCTACCGGAAGCTGGGGGCGCCAAGTCACTTTTCTCCTCCCTGACGTATCCCTGAATGGGATAATACAGGGAATCAGGGTGGGCCAGGCCCCGGATCCCCAGATCATCCCGGACCTGGGCCGTGAGGAGTTGAAGGGAAGCTGGGGTGGAGTTGTTGAAGTTGCGTTGGCTAGCTGGACAGGTTTTTGTGTTGTCCTCATTTTTTAAGGGGAAGCAGAATTTCCCAGATCCCACACAGCCAGCCTTCTTCTTCTTCTGCAGCAGCAGCAGCAGCAGCTCCATCGCTTCTCCCATGCTGAGCCCATCCGTCTCTTCTGCGTTTCCTCTTGTGAGGCCCCAAACTAAAGCCGGGTCCACCCCAGTGTCCAATTTTATCAGGGGAATAAGGCCGAGAGTTCCTATTCTTTTTCCTTCCAAAAACTCCCTACTTTGCTTGTTACAGTATCCCAAACCAGCTCTTTAGTGCCCTCCTACTTTATATACTACCTCCTGACTCCGAGACTCACCGCTGGGGCGTCGACGGGTGGGCCGAGGGAACAATAGGGAACAGGGCGACTCAGCACCTCCCACCCGGCCATCAACAAGTTGAGAAGGCCTGCCTGCTTAGTAGGGGCACTAAAGTTTCTTTTAAAATGCTTTAATTTCTTCCTACGCAGCGCCAACTAAATTGGGACTACTTGAAGATGTTAAACTTGTCATCTCGTCAGCCAGCACAAGAATACTCAATTTCTCTCCCAGGCAGCAACAGGCAGAGCGGCAAATGCTGGCAACAGCTCGCTGCCTTGAATGTAAAAGCTAGTAGGAGCTAGCGATATTAGTGAGTTAACTAGCTTGCTGCTTTTGTAAAGGAGCAAAGAGCAGTACAACTAGCCGCTCGCTTGCTAGTGTGTGTGTATGTGGCAGCAGCCGTTAATTAGAAGGTATAGGGTTTATCAGCACAAGTCGCGCATTAACAATGGCCCGATAACCAAGCAATGCGCTCCCGAAGGCCATATCTGTCCACCTCCCCTTTCCACCCTCGCGGCTAACGATGTCTCCGTGAGGCAAAGATCTCGGGCTGGCGGCTTTCGTATTACAATGTGTTGAGCAGACTCAGGGCGAGGAGGAGTCTAGGAGGGAGGTGGTGATAGTTCGCATCGTTGAGTACAAAGGTGAGCACTGAGAGAATTATCGCATGCTAAAAAAGAGAGATGGGACAAATTATCCACAGTCAGTGACTCAAACTGATTAGAGGCAAGCCAATGTAATATATTTAGGGGTTGAAGGCCATTAATTTACAATGGGGTGAGATTTTTTGTCTGTTCTCATTCAGCCTGTCCGGTAACCCCAATCAAGCAGAAGCTTTGGCAGCGGGAACTAATTTTTGCATATAATAAGCAGCGAATATATTAACTACCCAGCCTGACCATGTGCGTCCCTAGCCCCCATCTGCTTAACAGTTGTTAATCTATGAAATTAGTCCCAATTTATCCGGCCCCTGTACTGCTGAAGGGCTTCAATCCATTCAAGATCGTTGGTGGGTGGTTGATCAACTACTTATAGACCTCTCAGGTAGAACTGCTTCATCAAGAGCCTGTGAGAGCACACGGCCCACAGCTAGTTAACTTCCTATTGCAAATAGTGGACAAATTTTCACTTGCAAACCTGCAGTGGCTTGTGCGTGAATCAATTTTTCCTTGCACTGATTGATAAACAAAATGAAATTGTTTAAATAAATCACCATCTATCTATCTATCTATCTATCTATCTATCTATCTATCTATCTATCTATCTATCTATCTATCTACGCTCGTATCTATCTATCTATCTATCTATCTATCTATTAATCTATCTATCTATCTATTAATCTATCTATCTATTAATCTATCTATCTATCTATCTATCTATCTATCTATCTATCTATCTATCTATCTATCTATCCATCTATCTATCTATCTATCTAGCACATTTTTAGTTGGCTGCATGTACACTTGTTCATCGTGCCTGCTCAGCCTATCCACTCTCAATACCATTTATTTGTCGCTATAAAAGTCTCGCTCAAACTTCGCTCTCTTCGCTTCTCAAATAAACGGACCCTGACGAAGGCCCAGTAAGGGCCGAAATATTGGTCGACTGATTCAACTTGCAATTAAGAGAGATTCCTACTCTGTGTGCGTGGTTTCTTTACATTCGTCTATCTATCCATCTATCTATCTATCTATCTATCTATCTATCTATCTATCCATCTATCTATCTATCTATCTATCTATCTATATATTAATCAATCTATCTATCTATTAATCTATCTATCTATCTATCTATCTATCTCTCTTCAAATAAACGGACCCTGACGAAGGCCCAGTAAGGGCCGAAATATTGGTCGACAGATTCAACTTGCAATTAAGAGAGATTCCTACTCTGTGTGCGTGGTTTCTTTACATTCGTCTATCTATCTATTAATCAATCTATCTATCTAACTATCTATCTATCTATCTATCTATCTATCTATCTATCTATAAGCAATGTCAATTATTTTTATCCGCTTTAAGAAACGGGACCCACTCTCTCTCTGTCTCCCTTACGCCCTGTTTGTCTCGTATTGCTTTAAAAAATCAATTTCCTTAGTGGAAATAAAGGTGCCAGTGCAGTGCAGAGGCAACAGGCCAAGTGGGCGAGTTGAACAGAAGCTTGTGAGCACCAAATCCTAGTCTTATCCTACTCTGGAGCTAACACACTTGGCTTTCAGGGATTTTGTCCACCCCCACCCGAGAGCTCAAGATTTAGCCCTGGCCTCATTCAGTAATCAAGCTGTGCAAGTGACTCCGCAGTTTTTGCAAAATCCCCTAAGCAATACGCCAGTGTTGGGGATATATTGGTTAGCAGTTAGCCTAGGTCCTCTACCGTTTCTAGCCATAGCGGCGCTATAGAGTGTATTGACAAATCTCTCTTGTTACACACCTGAAAGATATTGAATTATATATACCTTCAACTGGCTGCATTGTCGTCAGTCACCGAAGCAACGCGGGATTCGGCCTGGCAAAACGCACCCCCAGCCTGGCCGTATTGTGTGCGGTTGTATTAGCTGACCTCCCCCCACCCCAACCTACTCAACCCGGATAGCCGAGCTGGGACAATGCTCAGGAATGATCAGGAATGGGGATCGCCAGTTCTCGAACTCACATTGGGACTATTAAATTTTTCCTATTATTATGTAGTCTTTTCGACAAACTCCACAACCATGCCCTAGGCCACTCTTGTGCTGTTCGGAATTGCTAAAACTGCTCAAAAATATGCTCAGATTTTTTGCTTCGATTTTTTAATAGTTTGCGATGTAATTTTTCTAATGGAAAATTACAACTCTATTATAAAGGGTAAAAAGTTTACAGCACATTATACTACTAATAGCTCTATAGTAGGCTGTTATGATTGATAGGTTTGCAGTACCCGTGAACCTCGCGGCTGTCAATTCTGTTAGCCCTTGACAATAGTTTGACATATCCAGCTTCCTCCTGACAGATTCTGCTTACTCCTGACAGATTCTGTTTACTCCTGACAGATTCTGCTTACTCCTGACAAATTCTGTTAGGACTCATGACAGATTCTGTTTACTCCTGACAGATTCTGTTGACTTCTGACGGATTGTGCTTACTCCTGACAGATTCTGTTAGGACTCATGACAGATTCTGCTTACTCCTGACAGATTCTGTTAGGACTCATGACAGATTCTGCTTACTCCTGACAGATTCTGTTTACTCCTGACAGATTCTTTTTACTCCTGACAGATTCTGTTTACTCCTGACAGATTCTGTTTACTCATGACAGATTCTGTTTACTCCTGACAGATTCTGCTTACTCCTGACAGACTCTGTTAGGACTCACGACAGATTCTGCTTACTCCTGACAGATTCTGTTTACTCCTGACAGATTCTTTTTACTCCTGACAGATTCTGTTGACTTCTGACGGATTGTGCTTACTCCTGACGGATTCTGTTGCCTCCTGACCGATTCTGCTTACTCCTGACAGATCCTGTTTACTCCTGACAGATTCTGTTTGCTCCTGACAGATTCTGTTTACTCCTGACAGATTCTGTTTACTCCTGACAGATTCTGTTTACTCCTGACAGATTCTGTTTACTCCTGACAGATTCTGTTTACTCCTGACAGATTCTGTTTACTCCTGACAGATTCTGTTTACTCCTGACAGATTCTGTTTACTCCTGACAGATTCTGTTTACTCCTGACAGATTCTGTTTACTCCTGACAGATTCTGTTGACTTCTGACGGATTGTGCTTACTCCTGACAGATTCTGTTGCCTCCTGACCGATTCTGCTTACTCCTGACAGATCCTGTTTACTCCTGACAGATTCTGTTTACTCCTGACAGATTCTGTTTACTCCTGACGGATTGTGTTTACTCCTGACAGATTTACTCCTCATTAAGATCATATTGCTTATTCTAGTCATAGGTCGCTCCGTTTCTGACAAAATTTGAGTTTTCCAGCTAATTCTGTGGCTTCAGTTAATCCTTAAGCGGAGTGAATAAGTTTGTGAAATAGCTAGCTATTTGAATACTATTATTTGTACAGTCATATAAAAGTGGTTCGGCTGATACGGATTATCTGATTCAGATCATTGCAAAAAAAGTGTATATACGGGACACTTTTTTGAATGACGCAGTTAAACCAACTGCATTATCTAAAGCGGGACATCTTAAAGTAATCCGCTTATTGCTTGAACAATGGACTGAGGGAAATAATAATTTCTTCAAACTCTCCAGTAGCTGCTGGAGTCTAAAGCTGTGCAGAATTTAATGAGAAAATATATGACACTCGTAGTTGTCAGGAGTTGAGTCAACAGCTGCATGAATAACAGCCAGTGTAAGGCAGTGACCATATTGCTAACAGCTGCTACTAAAGTAAGATATGGACAATCACAGACTGCTAGCTTAATAACTCACTACCTAAAGTGTTTTGACTACTTCTGTCTAATAAGTACGAATTATTTTCTGTGTGGGCAAAGCAATGGGCACTTTTTACTATTTGCAGAGTATGTAATTTTTTCTAAATGTTTCTACGAGCTAATATAGCTGCAAATATTCTTTCTTCCTATTCTGCCTCCTATTTTGATTAGATACATTTAAAATGTAAAAATCATCATCTGAGTATCCTATCTCACCTATCTCCGATCTCTCCTCTCTCATTTCTCTTCTCTCTCTTCTCTTCTTCTCCTTTCTCCTCTCTCCACCACTCTCCTCTCTCTTCTCTCCTCTCTCCTCTCTCCTCTCTCCACCTCTCTCCTCTCTCCTCTCTCCTCTCTCTTCTCTCCTCTCTCTTCTCTCCTCTCTCTTCTCTCCTCTCTCCTCTCTCCTCTCTCCTCTCTCTCTCTCCTCTCTCTTCTCTCCTCTCTCTTCTCTCCTCTCTCCTCTCTCTTCTCTCCTCTCTCTTCTCTCCTCTCTCCTCTCTCCTCTCTCCTCTCTCTTCTCTCCTCTCTCTTCTCTCCTCTCTCCTCTCTCCTCTCTCCTCTCTCCACCTCTCTTCTCTCCTCTCTCTTCTCTCCTCTCTCTTCTCTCCTCTCTCCTCTCTCCTCTCTCCTCTCTCTTCTCTCCTCTCTCCTCTCTCCTCTCTCTTCTCTCCTCTCTCTTCTCTCCTCTCTCCTCTCTCCTCTTTCCTCTCTCCACCTCTCTCCTCTCTCCTCTCTCCTCTCTCCTCTCTCCACCTCTCTCCCCTATCCTCTTCATCTATTTCTGCTGTATTTAGTAATTTGCCATCTCTTTCGGTTCCTTCCTCTGTTTTGTCTCTTATTTTCATTTTCGCTTCTCTAGCTTGTTCAGTCTCTACTTTTTCCTTTCATGTTCACCGTTGTCCAAAACAGTATGAATGATGCTACTTCAAGTAGTCCGGTGAAGTATTTTGAATCCCACTTTGCATGTTTAATTTAATGAGGCTACGGAAGTGTGAACTTAGCTAGTTGAGGTGCTATCGACCTCGCTCGGTCTCGGATAATCCCAGACGACTGGGCCTCTTCAGTTTAACAAGATGGCTCACTTCGGAGCCTGACAAATAATAATAATCAGCTGACTCGGCCAAATGAATCAATTGAAGCGAGTGAGAATGCTAAAATAAAATGGCTTCCAATCACCATGATTGAGTTAATTCCAAGCAATTGGCTTTTCAGAATACAGCTCGCAATCTCGCAAAGTTAAAGATTCCTAAGAAACCTTAGAAATCCTCAGAATCCGCTCTTAGAGCCTGCTTATAAAAGCGAAAGTTACAAACTAGTCCATAAGTAGGTTTCATCCAAAATTGTCTGTCTGTGCTGGGTGTCTGTCTGTCTGTCTGTGCTGGGTGTCTGTCTGTGCTGGGTGTCTGTCTGTGCTGGGTGTCTGTCTGTCTGTCTGTGCTAGGTAGGTGTCTGTCTGTCTGTCTGTCTGTGCTAGGTAGGTGTCTGTCTGTCTGTCTGTCTGTGCTGGGTGTCTGTCTGTCTGTCTGTGCTAGGTAGGTGTCTGTCTGTCTGTCTGTGCTGGGTGTCTGTCTGTGCTGGGTGTCTGTCTGTGCTAGGTGTCTGTGCTGGGTGTCTGTCTGTCTGTGCTGGGTGTCTGTCTGTCTGTGCTAGGTAGGTGTCTGTCTGTCTGTCTGTGCTGGGTGTCTGTCTGTGCTGGGTGTCTGTGCTGGGTGTCTGTCTGTCTGTGCTGGGTGTCTGTCTGTCTGTGCTGGGTGTCTGTCTGTGCTAGGTGTCTGTCTGTGCTAGGTGTCTGTCTGTGCTAGGTGTCTGTGCTGGGTGTCTGTCTGTCTGTCTGTGCTAGGTAGGTGTCTGTCTGTCTGTCTGTGCTGGGTGTCTGTCTGTGCTGGGTGTCTGTCTGTGCTAGGTGTCTGTGCTGGGTGTCTGTCTGTCTGTGCTGGGTGTCTGTCTGTGCTGGGTGTCTGTCTGTCTGCCTGTCTGTCTGTCTGTCTGTCTGTCTGTCTGTCCGTCTGTCAGCTGTTTTTATTCACAGTCCTGTCCAGCATCTGCTTAGCAGGTTGAATATGTGAAATCAAACCAGCTGATGGTTCATGGCGCATTGGCGGCTGGTCTCTCCTTTTATTCCAAGCAAGCTAGTTAAACTCAGAGCCCTGACTGAAGTTAATGCGACATGGCTCCAAGCTACATCCCAGTCATGAGTTAAACATGTTGAGCATAGATGAGTATGCATAAGGCAGTATTTAGCTTACCATCGCGTGCTCAAACTTGATGCTCAAATTCACGGAAATTCAATCGGCTCCCTTTTCCAACGCCTGCTTGTCACACATTGTGGAATCATTCTAGTTTCCGACTCAGAAAAATCTCAGCTTTGAGTTGCTAAGGCTTTGTCAAGCTTTAGTGCTTGATATGCGAGTCAAAGTCTGCGTTCAATACACATTTTTAAGTTAAAGATGCAGCATGCAATTGTTTGAGCTAACACATTTCTGATAGCCCAATTGCAGTTGCTATAGCTTACTGCTAGATTCTGACACATTGTCATTGAGGTTTTATTTCTCGAACAGGTATTCCGGATATAACTAGGTAAGCTGCTTAACTGCCAGGGCAACTTTGCACTTGATGAGAAAATTTCGAGTTTATGAATTGTTCCAGTGTCCCATGGATACAGGCGGTGTGTACATTGACAGCCTCTGAATGTACTGCCTTAACCGTAGTTGATGGGGTCAAAGTAGCTTGTTCCCTTTTTGTTGTACAGTCGCTTGCCGTAGTTGATGGGATCAAAGTAGGCTCGCTTCTTCCCGTAGTTGATGGGATCAAAGTAGGCTCGCTTCTTCCCGTAGTTGATGGGATCAAAGTAGGCTCGCTTCTTCCCGTAGTTGATGGGATCAAAGTAGGCTCGTTTCTTCCCATAGTTTATGGGATCAAAGTAGCCTCGCTTCTTCCCGTAGTTGATGGGATCAAAGTAGGCTCGCTTCTTCCCATAGTTTATGGGATCAAAGTAGGCTCGCTTCTTCCCGTAGTTTATGGGATCAAAGTAGGCTCGCTTCTTCCCGTAGTTGATGGGATCAAAGTAGGCTCGTTTCTTCCCATAGTTGATGGGATCAAAGTAGGCTCGCTTCTTCTCATAGTTTATGGGATCAAAGTAGGCTCGTTTCTTCCCATAGTTGATGGGATCAAAGTAGGCTCGTTTCTTCCCATAGTTTATGGGATCAAAGTAGGCTCGTTTCTTCCCATAGTTTATGGGATCAAAGTAGGCTCGCTTCTTCCCGTAGTTTATGGGATCAAAGTAGGCTCGCTTCTTCCCGTAGTTTATGGGATCAAAGTAGGCTCGCTTCTTCTCATAGTTTATGGGATCAAAGTAGGCTCGCTTCTTCCCGTAGTTGATGGGATCAAAGTAGGCTCGTTTCTTCCCATAGTTGATGGGATCAAAGTAGGCTCGCTTCTTCTCATAGTTGATGGGATCAAAGTAGGCTCGTTTCTTCCCATAGTTTATGGGATCAAAGTAGGCTCGTTTCTTCCCATAGTTTATGGGATCAAAGTAGGCTCGCTTCTTCCCGTAGTTTATGGGATCAAAGTAGGCTCGCTTCTTCCCGTAGTTGATGGGATCAAAGTAGGCTCGCTTCTTCTCATAGTTGATGGGATCAAAGTAGGCTCGCTTCTTCTCATAGTTGATGGGATCAAAGTAGGCTCGCTTCTTCCCGTAGTTTATGGGATCAAAGTAGGCTCGTTTCTTCTCATAGTTGATGGGATCAAAGTAGGCTCGCTTCTTCCCATAGTTGATGGGATCAAAGTAGGCTCGTTTCTTCCCATAGTTGATGGGATCAAAGTAGGCTCGTTTCTTCCCATAGTTGATGGGATCAAAGTAGGCTCGTTTCTTCCCATAGTTGATGGGATCAAAGTAGGCTCGTTTCTTCCCATAGTTGATGGGATCAAAGTAGGCTCGTTTCTTCCCATAGTTGATGGGATCAAAGTAGGCTCGTTTCTTCCCATAGTTGATGGGATCAAAGTAGGCTCGTTTCTTCCCATAGTTGATGGGATCAAAGTAGGCTCGTTTCTTCCCATAGTTGGTGGGATCAAAGTAGGCCCTCTTCTCATCAGCAGCAATGTCCGCAGTCTCCAAGCCGTCAGGCGAGGCGTCCGTATTGTCAGCCTGCAAATTGCACATGTTCTAGGATTGCACAACCCTCAAAGTTAGGATGTTTTTGCTTCGAGGGTTGGTTCCTAGAGTTGAATCGTGCTTAACTATCAATTTCTGGTTATAGAAGGTGCTTAAAAATGTTCAGTCGAGTGGCTTCGCCCTCTTGAACCATCATGGATAATTATGCTTTGGCAGGGACTTCCACACTTCAATTTGATGAGGCGTTTCAGGAATCTCCGTGTTGCCTGGGGACACTGTGGAGACAAGGAGACTTGGAAAAGCAGCAGGAAATGATTAGCGTTGGAGGCAAGCTGGTTATTTTTTTAAACAAAAAGTTGAGCACAATGCTTACTTATTTCACGCGGCCTTGGCAGCAGACTGTCTCTATTTTTAAGCTCATTTTCGCATGCGGGTCCCGCACTAGCATTGTCTGGCTAAAGAGGACTAAAGAGGTAATCCCTAAGGAGGCCTGCCTGCTTCTCCAGAGATTAATGACAGGCTTAGACACAGGGAGCATTGTAGAAATTTCTCACACAATGTAGTATTTTCCCCGCTGAAGAAACGCTGCCTTTTTCCTGTCTAACGGATTTCGTGAAAAGCTGTGTAAGATGGGATTGTGTAGACTAGAAAATTCACTGGATGCTATTGTGGTGAAGGTGACACGGGTTTGTTTGGACCATGGGAAAAAGTTCCATTAGAAGACTTTCTGTCGATGAAAACTCACCTCTGCAGAGTCGGCCTTGACGGCGAGAGTAAGGCAGCTCAGCAGCAGCAGAAGCAGCAGCAGCAACGGCAGCGATGGCAGGGGCGAGCTAAACTGGGCCATGTTGGACAGAACGACAGGCGAAAATGAGTGAGCTCGAGTTGAGTTGAGGTCTCAGCCTTGTCACCGTGTGGTGGGGATGTGAAAATGCGCCACGGGGTGGAGCCTCATCAGCTCTGCACGGAGACTGGGTGCGGCCTGCGCCTGTCTTTTGAGCCCTGCTTTGCGGCCAGAGACTGCCGATTGGAGGGGCCTGGCGATTGGACAGCTGCCACAGCTTGAGATAGATAGAGAGATAGATAGATAGATAGATAGATACATAGATAGATAGATAGATAGATAGATAGATAGATAGATATATAGATAGATAGATAGATAGAGAGATTAATAGATAGATAGATAGATAGATAGATAGATAGATAGATAGAGAGATTAATAGATAGATAGATAGATAGATAGATAGAATTAGCCGATGATTTGTAGTACTTTTTAATGTATTTCCCATCGATAAAAATACGCGAAGAAAGACAAGCATGTTTTTATTATTTTAACCTGATTGTGCCGGCTAAATCAAAATATTTTGTCAGGAATCGGATGAAGCAGATTATTTTGATTTAATCCTTTAGCCACAGGGCGCTGAAGACTATATTAGGATACGTAAAATGCCTTTTTATGGCGCATGCCAGGACCAATATCTCTGCCTGGCAACTGACGTGGAACCTCGCTTTTAAATGGGAATCTTAGAAGCAAAGCCGAAAAGAAAAACAAAAAACGAACAGTCCACTTAATGGTCGCCCGTTATTTTTTGCTATAATTCCTTAAAAAATTGGTTTCTCATGGTTTCTCATGGAGGATTGTCTTGGGACTGACTGCTTTCTCATAGAGGATTGTCTTGGGACTGACTGGTTTCTCATGGAGGATTGTCTTGGGACTGACTGATTTCTCATTGAAGATTGTCTTGTGACTGACTGCTTTCTCATAGAGGATTGTCTTGGGACTGACTGGTTTCTCATTGAAGATTGTCTTGTGACTGACTGCTTTCTCATAGAGGATTGTCTTGGGACTGACTGGTTTCTCATGGAGGATTGTCTTGGGACTGACTGGTTTCTCATTGAGGATTGTCTTGGGACTGACTGATTTCTCATTGAGGATTGTCTTGGGACTGACTGGTTTCTCATGGAGGATTGTCTTGGGACTGACTGGTTTCTCATGGAGGATTGTCTTGGGACTGACTGGTTTCTCATGGAGGATTGTCTTGGGACTGACTGGTTTCTCATGGAGGATTGTCTTGGGACTGACTGGTTTTTCATGGAGGATTGTCTTGGGACTGACTGGTTTCTCATGGAGGATTGTCTTGGGACTGACTGGTTTTTCATGGAGGATTGTCTTGTGACTGACTGGTTTCTCATTGAGGATTGTCTTGGGACTGACTGGTTTCTCATGGAGGATTGTCTTGGGACTGACTGGTTTTTCATGGAGGATTGTCTTGGGACTGACTGGTTTCTCATGGAGGATTGTCTTGGGACTGACTGGTTTCTCATGGAGGATTGTCTTGGGACTGACTGGTTTCTCATGGAGGATTGTCTTGGGACTGACTGGTTTCTCATTGAGGATTGTCTTGGGACTGACTGGTTTCTCATGGAGGATTGTCTTGGGACTGACTGGTTTTTCATGGAGGATTGTCTTGGGACTGACTGGTTTCTCATGGAGGATTGTCTTGGGACTGACTGGTTTTTCATGGAGGATTGTCTTGGGACTGACTGGTTTCTCATGGAGGATTGTCTTGGGACTGACTGGTTTCTCATGGAGGATTGTCTTGGGACTGACTGGTTTCTCATTGAGGATTGTCTTGGAATTGACTGGTTTCTCATGGAGGATTGTCTTGGGACTGACTGGTTTTTCATGGAGGATTGTCTTGGGACTGACTGGTTTCTCATTGAGGATTGTCTTGGGACTGACTGGTTTCTCATTGAGGATTGTCTTGGGACTGACTGGTTTCTCATGGAGGATTGTCTTGGGACTGACTGGTTTTTCATGGAGGATTGTCTTGGGACTGACTGGTTTCTCATGGAGGATTGTCTTGGGACTGACTGGTTTCTCATGGAGGATTGTCTTGGGACTGACTGGTTTCTCATTGAGGATTGTCCTGGGACTGACTGGTTTCTCATGGAGGATTGTCTTGGGACTGACTGGTTTCTCATGGAGGATTGTCTTGGGACTGACTGGTTTCTCATGGAGGATTGTCTTGGGACTGACTGTTTTTTCATGGAGGATTGTCTTGGGACTGACTGGTTTCTCATGGAGGATTGTCTTCGGACTGACTGGTTTCTCATGGAGGATTGTCTTGGGACTGACTGGTTTCTCATGGAGGATTGTCTTGGGACTGACTGGTTTCTCATGGAGGATTGTCTTGGGACTGACTGGTTTTTCATGGAGGATTATCTTGGACTGACTGGTTTCTCATGGAGGATTGTCTTGGGACTGACTGGTTTTTCATGGAGGATTGTCTTGGGACTGACTGGTTTTTCATGGAGGATTGTCTTGGGACTGACTGGTTTTTCATGGAGGATTGTCTTGGGACTGACTGGTTTCTCATTGAGGATTGTCTAGGAAATGACTGGTTTTTCTTGGAGGATTGTCTTGGGACTGACTGGTTTTTCTTGGAGGATTGTCTTGGGACTGACTGGTTTCTCATGGAGGATTGTCTTGGGACTGACTGGTTTCTCATGGAGGATTGTCTTGGGACTGACTGGTTTCTCATGGAGGATTGTCTTGGGACTGACTGGTTTCTCATGGAGGATTGTCTTGGGACTGACTGGTTTTTCATGGAGGATTGTCTTGGGACTGACTGGTTTCTCATGGGGGATTGTCTTGGGACTGACTGGTTTTTCATGGAGGATTGTCTTGGGACTGACTGGTTTCTCATGGAGGATTGTCTTGGGACTGACTGGTTTCTCATGGAGGATTGTCTTGGGACTGACTGGTTTCTCATGGAGGATTGTCTTGGGACTGACTGGTTTCTCATGGAGGATTGTCTTGGGACTGACTGGTTTTTCATGGAGGATTGTCTTGGGACTGACTGGTTTCTCATGGAGGATTGTCTTGGGACTGACTGGTTTCTCATGGAGGATTGTCTTGGGACTGACTGGTTTCTCATTGAGGATTGTCTTGGGACTGACTGGTTTCTCATGGAGGATTGTCTTGGGACTGACTGGTTTTTCATGGAGGATTGTCTTGGGACTGACTGGTTTCTCATGGAGGATTGTCTTGGGACTGACTGGTTTTTCATGGAGGATTGTCTTGGGACTGACTGGTTTCTCATGGAGGATTGTCTTGGGACTGACTGGTTTCTCATTGAGGATTGTCCTGGGACTGACTGGTTTCTCATGGAGGATTGTCTTGGGACTGACTGGTTTCTCATGGAGGATTGTCTTGGGACTGACTGGTTTCTCATGGAGGATTGTCTTGGGACTGACTGGTTTCTCATGGAGGATTGTCTTGGGACTGACTGGTTTCTCATGGAGGATTGTCTTGGGACTGACTGGTTTTTCATGGAGGATTGTCTTGGGACTGACTGGTTTTTCATGGAGGATTGTCTTGGGACTGACTGGTTTTTCATGGAGGATTGTCTTGGGACTGACTGGTTTCTCATGGAGGATTGTCTTGGGACTGACTGGTTTTTCATGGAGGATTGTCTTGGGACTGACTGGTTTTTCATGGAGGATTGTCTTGGGACTGACTGGTTTTTCATAGAGGATTGTCTTGGGACTGACTGGTTTTTCATAGAGGATTGTCTTGGGACTGACTGGTTTTTCATAGAGGATTGTCTTGGGACTGACTGGTTTCTCATGGAGGATTGTCTTGGGACTGACTGGTTTCTCATGGAGGATTGTCTTGGGACTGACTGGTTTCTCATTGAGGATTGTCCTGGGACTGACTGGTTTCTCATGGAGGATTGTCTTGGGACTGACTGGTTTCTCATGGAGGATTGTCTTGGGACTGACTGGTTTCTCATGGAGGATTGTCTTGGGACTGACTGGTTTCTCATGGAGGATTGTCTTGGGACTGACTGGTTTCTCATGGAGGATTGTCTTGGGACTGACTGGTTTCTCATGGAGGATTGTCTTGGGACTGACTGGTTTCTCATTGAGGATTGTCTAGGAAATGACTGGTTTCTCATGGAGGATTGTCTTGTGACTGACTGGTTTCTCATGGAGGATTGTCTTGGGACTGACTGGTTTCTCATTGAGGATTGTCTAGGAAATGACTGGTTTCTCATGGAGGATTGTCTTGTGACTGACTGGTTTCTCATGGAGGATTGTCTTGGGACTGACTGGTTTCTCATGGAGGATTGTCTTGGGACTGACTGGTTTCTCATTGAGGATTGTCTTGGGACTGACTGGTTTTTCATGGAGGATTGTCTTGGGACTGACTGGTTTTTCATGGAGGGTTGTCTTGGGACTGACTGGTTTCTCATGGAGGATTGTCTTGGGACTGACTGGTTTCTCATTGAGGATTGTCTTGGGACTGACTGGTTTCTCATTGAGGATTGTCTTGGGACTGACTGTTTTTTCATGGAGGATTGTCTTGGGACTGACTGGTTTCTCATTGAGGATTGTCTTGGGACTGACTGGTTTCTCATGGAGGATTGTCTTGGGACTGACTGTTTTTTTCATGGAGGATTGTCTTGGGACTGACTGGTTTCTCATGGAGGATTGTCTTGGGACTGACTGGTTTCTCATGGAGGATTGTCTTGGGACTGACTGGTTTCTCATTGAGGATTGTCCTGGGACTGACTGGTTTCTCATGGAGGATTGTCTTGGGACTGACTGGTTTCTCATGGAGGATTGTCTTGGGACTGACTGGTTTCTCATGGAGGATTGTCTTGGGACTGACTGTTTTTTCATGGAGGATTGTCTTGGGACTGACTGGTTTCTCATGGAGGATTGTCTTCGGACTGACTGGTTTCTCATGGAGGATTGTCTTGGGACTGACTGGTTTCTCATGGAGGATTGTCTTGGGACTGACTGGTTTCTCATGGAGGATTGTCTTGGGACTGACTGGTTTTTCATGGAGGATTATCTTGGACTGACTGGTTTCTCATGGAGGATTGTCTTGGGACTGACTGGTTTTTCATGGAGGATTGTCTTGGGACTGACTGGTTTTTCATGGAGGATTGTCTTGGGACTGACTGGTTTTTCATGGAGGATTGTCTTGGGACTGACTGGTTTCTCATTGAGGATTGTCTAGGAAATGACTGGTTTTTCTTGGAGGATTGTCTTGGGACTGACTGGTTTTTCTTGGAGGATTGTCTTGGGACTGACTGGTTTCTCATGGAGGATTGTCTTGGGACTGACTGGTTTCTCATGGAGGATTGTCTTGGGACTGACTGGTTTCTCATGGAGGATTGTCTTGGGACTGACTGGTTTCTCATGGAGGATTGTCTTGGGACTGACTGGTTTTTCATGGAGGATTGTCTTGGGACTGACTGGTTTCTCATGGGGGATTGTCTTGGGACTGACTGGTTTTTCATGGAGGATTGTCTTGGGACTGACTGGTTTCTCATGGAGGATTGTCTTGGGACTGACTGGTTTCTCATGGAGGATTGTCTTGGGACTGACTGGTTTCTCATGGAGGATTGTCTTGGGACTGACTGGTTTCTCATGGAGGATTGTCTTGGGACTGACTGGTTTTTCATGGAGGATTGTCTTGGGACTGACTGGTTTCTCATGGAGGATTGTCTTGGGACTGACTGGTTTCTCATGGAGGATTGTCTTGGGACTGACTGGTTTCTCATTGAGGATTGTCTTGGGACTGACTGGTTTCTCATGGAGGATTGTCTTGGGACTGACTGGTTTTTCATGGAGGATTGTCTTGGGACTGACTGGTTTCTCATGGAGGATTGTCTTGGGACTGACTGGTTTTTCATGGAGGATTGTCTTGGGACTGACTGGTTTCTCATGGAGGATTGTCTTGGGACTGACTGGTTTCTCATTGAGGATTGTCCTGGGACTGACTGGTTTCTCATGGAGGATTGTCTTGGGACTGACTGGTTTCTCATGGAGGATTGTCTTGGGACTGACTGGTTTCTCATGGAGGATTGTCTTGGGACTGACTGGTTTCTCATGGAGGATTGTCTTGGGACTGACTGGTTTCTCATGGAGGATTGTCTTGGGACTGACTGGTTTTTCATGGAGGATTGTCTTGGGACTGACTGGTTTTTCATGGAGGATTGTCTTGGGACTGACTGGTTTTTCATGGAGGATTGTCTTGGGACTGACTGGTTTCTCATGGAGGATTGTCTTGGGACTGACTGGTTTTTCATGGAGGATTGTCTTGGGACTGACTGGTTTTTCATGGAGGATTGTCTTGGGACTGACTGGTTTCTCATTGAGGATTGTCCTGGGACTGACTGGTTTCTCATGGAGGATTGTCCTGGGACTGACTGGTTTCTCATGGAGGATTGTCTTGGGACTGACTGGTTTCTCATGGAGGATTGTCTTGGGACTGACTGGTTTCTCATGGAGGATTGTCTTGGGACTGACTGGTTTCTCATGGAGGATTGTCTTGGGACTGACTGGTTTCTCATGGAGGATTGTCTTGGGACTGACTGGTTTCTCATTGAGGATTGTCTTGGGACTGACTGGTTTCTCATTGAGGATTGTCTTGGGACTGACTGGTTTCTCATGGAGGATTGTCTTGGGACTGACTGGTTTTTCATGGAGGATTGTCTTGGGACTGACTGGTTTCTCATGGAGGATTGTCTTGGGACTGACTGGTTTCTCATGGAGGATTGTCTTGGGACTGACTGGTTTCTCATTGAGGATTGTCTAGGAAATGACTGGTTTCTCATGGAGGATTGTCTTGGGACTGACTGGTTTCTCATTGAGGATTGTCTTGTGACTGACTGGTTTCTCATGGAGGATTGTCTTGGGACTGACTGGTTTCTCATGGAGGATTGTCTTGGGACTGACTGGTTTCTCATTGAGGATTGTCTTGGGACTGACTGGTTTTTCATGGAGGATTGTCTTGGGACTGACTGGTTTTTCATGGAGGGTTGTCTTGGGACTGACTGGTTTCTCATGGAGGATTGTCTTGGGACTGACTGGTTTCTCATTGAGGATTGTCTTGGGACTGACTGGTTTCTCATTGAGGATTGTCTTGGGACTGACTGTTTTTTCATGGAGGATTGTCTTGGGACTGACTGGTTTCTCATGGAGGATTGTCTTCGGACTGACTGGTTTCTCATGGAGGATTGTCTTGGGACTGACTGGTTTCTCATGGAGGATTGTCTTGGGACTGACTGGTTTCTCATGGAGGATTGTCTTGGGACTGACTGGTTTTTCATGGAGGATTATCTTGGACTGACTGGTTTCTCATGGAGGATTGTCTTGGGACTGACTGGTTTTTCATGGAGGATTGTCTTGGGACTGACTGGTTTTTCATGGAGGATTGTCTTGGGACTGACTGGTTTCTCATGGAGGATTGTCTTGGGACTGACTGGTTTCTCATTGAGGATTGTCTAGGAAATGACTGGTTTTTCTTGGAGGATTGTCTTGGGACTGACTGGTTTTTCTTGGAGGATTGTCTTGGGACTGACTGGTTTCTCATGGAGGATTGTCTTGGGACTGACTGGTTTCTCATGGAGGATTGTCTTGGGACTGACTGGTTTCTCATGGAGGATTGTCTTGGGACTGACTGGTTTCTCATGGAGGATTGTCTTGGGACTGACTGGTTTTTCATGGAGGATTGTCTTGGGACTGACTGGTTTCTCATGGAGGATTGTCTTGGGACTGACTGGTTTTTCATGGAGGATTGTCTTGGGACTGACTGGTTTCTCATGGAGGATTGTCTTGGGACTGACTGGTTTCTCATGGAGGATTGTCTTGGGACTGACTGGTTTCTCATTGAGGATTGTCTTGGGACTGACTGGTTTCTCATGGAGGATTGTCTTGGGACTGACTGGTTTTTCATGGAGGATTGTCTTGGGACTGACTGGTTTCTCATGGAGGATTGTCTTGGGACTGACTGGTTTCTCATGGAGGATTGTCTTGGGACTGACTGGTTTCTCATTGAGGATTGTCTTGGGACTGACTGGTTTCTCATGGAGGATTGTCTTGGGACTGACTGGTTTTTCATGGAGGATTGTCTTGGGACTGACTGGTTTCTCATGGAGGATTGTCTTGGGACTGACTGGTTTTTCATGGAGGATTGTCTTGGGACTGACTGGTTTCTCATGGAGGATTGTCTTGGGACTGACTGGTTTCTCATTGAGGATTGTCCTGGGACTGACTGGTTTCTCATGGAGGATTGTCTTGGGACTGACTGGTTTCTCATGGAGGATTGTCTTGGGACTGACTGGTTTCTCATGGAGGATTGTCTTGGGACTGACTGGTTTCTCATGGAGGATTGTCTTGGGACTGACTGGTTTCTCATGGAGGATTGTCTTGGGACTGACTGGTTTTTCATGGAGGATTGTCTTGGGACTGACTGGTTTTTCATGGAGGATTGTCTTGGGACTGACTGGTTTTTCATGGAGGATTGTCTTGGGACTGACTGGTTTCTCATGGAGGATTGTCTTGGGACTGACTGGTTTTTCATGGAGGATTGTCTTGGGACTGACTGGTTTTTCATGGAGGATTGTCTTGGGACTGACTGGTTTTTCATAGAGGATTGTCTTGGGACTGACTGGTTTTTCATAGAGGATTGTCTTGGGACTGACTGGTTTCTCATGGAGGATTGTCTTGGGACTGACTGGTTTCTCATGGAGGATTGTCTTGGGACTGACTGGTTTCTCATGGAGGATTGTCTTGGGACTGACTGGTTTCTCATTGAGGATTGTCCTGGGACTGACTGGTTTCTCATGGAGGATTGTCTTGGGACTGACTGGTTTCTCATGGAGGATTGTCTTGGGACTGACTGGTTTCTCATGGAGGATTGTCTTGGGACTGACTGGTTTCTCATGGAGGATTGTCTTGGGACTGACTGGTTTCTCATGGAGGATTGTCTTGGGACTGACTGGTTTTTCATGGAGGATTGTCTTGGGACTGACTGGTTTTTCATGGAGGATTGTCTTGGGACTGACTGGTTTTTCATGGAGGATTGTCTTGGGACTGACTGGTTTCTCATGGAGGATTGTCTTGGGACTGACTGGTTTTTCATGGAGGATTGTCTTGGGACTGACTGGTTTTTCATGGAGGATTGTCTTGGGACTGACTGGTTTTTCATAGAGGACTGTCTTGGGACTGACTGGTTTCTCATGGAGGATTGTCTTGGGACTGACTGGTTTCTCATGGAGGATTGTCTTGGGACTGACTGGTTTCTCATGGAGGATTGTCTTGGGACTGACTGGTTTTCTCATGGAGGATTGTCTTGGGACTGACTGGTTTTTCATGGAGGATTGTCTTGGGACTGACTGGTTTTTCATGGAGGATTGTCTTGGGACTGACTGGTTTTTCATGGAGGATTGTCTTGGGACTGACTGGTTTTTCATGGAGGATTGTCTTGGGACTGACTGGTTTCTCATGGAGGATTGTCTTGGGACTGACTGGTTTCTCATTGAGGATTGTCTAGGAAATGACTGGTTTCTCATGGAGGATTGTCTTGTGACTGACTGGTTTCTCATGGAGGATTGTCTTGGGACTGACTGGTTTCTCATTGAGGATTGTCTTGGGACTGACTGGTTTCTCATGGAGGATTGTCTTGGGACTGACTGGTTTTTCATTGAGGATTGTCTTGGGACTGACTGGTTTCTCATGGAGGATTGTCTTGGGACTGACTGGTTTCTCATGGAGGATTGTCTTGGGACTGACTGGTTTCTCATTTAGGATTGTCTAGGAAATGACTGGTTTCTCATGGAGGATTGTCTTGTGACTGACTGGTTTCTCATGGAGGATTGTCTTGGGACTGACTGGTTTTTCATGGAGGATTGTCTTGTGACTGACTGGTTTTTCATGGAGGATTGTCTTGGGACTGACTGGTTTCTCATGGAGGATTGTCTTGGGACTGACTGGTTTCTCATTGAGGATTGTCTTGGGACTGACTGGTTTCTCATGGAGGATTGTCTTGGGACTGACTGGTTTTTCATGGAGGATTGTCTTGGGACTGACTGGTTTTTCATGGAGGATTGTCTTGGGACTGACTGGTTTTTCATGGAGGATTGTCTTGGGACTGACTGGTTTTTCATGGAGGATTGTCTTGGGACTGACTGGTTTTTCATGGAGGATTGTCTTGGGACTGACTGGTTTCTCATGGAGGATTGTCTTGGGACTGACTGGTTTTTCATGGAGGATTGTCTTGGGACTGACTGGTTTCTCATTGAGGATTGTCTTGGGACTGACTGGTTTCTCATTGAGGATTGTCTTGGGACTGACTGGTTTCTCATGGAGGATTGTCTTGGGACTGACTGGTTTTTCATGGAGGATTGTCTTGGGACTGACTGGTTTTTCATGGAGGATTGTCTTGGGACTGACTGGTTTCTCATGGAGGATTGTCTTGGGACTGACTGGTTTCTCATTGAGGATTGTCTAGGAAATGACTGGTTTCTCATGGAGGATTGTCTTGTGACTGACTGGTTTCTCATGGAGGATTGTCTTGGGACTGACTGGTTTCTCATGGAGGATTGTCTTGGGACTGACTGGTTTCTCATTGAGGATTGTCTTGGGACTGACTGGTTTTTCATGGAGGATTGTCTTGGGACTGACTGGTTTTTCATGGAGGATTGTCTTGGGACTGACTGGTTTCTCATGGAGGATTGTCTTGGGACTGACTGGTTTTTCATGGAGGATTGTCTTGGGACTGACTGGTTTTTCATGGAGGATTGTCTTGGGACTGACTGGTTTCTCATGGAGGATTGTCTTGGGACTGACTGGTTTCTCATGGAGGATTGTCTTGGGACTGACTGGTTTCTCATTGAGGATTGTCTTGGGACTGACTGGTTTCTCATTGAGGATTGTCTTGGGACTGACTGTTTTTTCATGGAGGATTGTCTTGGGACTGACTGGTTTCTCATGGAGGATTGTCTTCGGACTGACTGGTTTCTCATGGAGGATTGTCTTGGGACTGACTGGTTTCTCATTGAGGATTGTCTAGGAAATGACTGGTTTTTCTTGGAGGATTGTCTTGGGACTGACTGGTTTTTCTTGGAGGATTGTCTTGGGACTGACTGGTTTCTCATGGAGGATTGTCTTGGGACTGACTGGTTTCTCATGGAGGATTGTCTTGGGACTGACTGGTTTCTCATGGAGGATTGTCTTGGGACTGACTGGTTTCTCATGGAGGATTGTCTTGGGACTGACTGGTTTTTCATGGAGGATTGTCTTGGGACTGACTGGTTTCTCATGGAGGATTGTCTTGGGACTGACTGGTTTTTCATGGAGGATTGTCTTGGGACTGACTGGTTTCTCATGGAGGATTGTCTTGGGACTGACTGGTTTCTCATGGAGGATTGTCTTGTGACTGACTGGTTTTTCATGGAGGATTGTCTTGGGACTGACTGGATTCTCATGGAGGATTGTCTTGGGACTGACTGGTTTCTCATTGAGGATTGTCTTGGGACTGACTGGTTTCTCATTGAGGATTGTCTTGGGACTGACTGTTTTTTCATGGAGGATTGTCTTGGGACTGACTGGTTTCTCATGGAGGATTGTCTTCGGACTGACTGGTTTCTCATGGAGGATTGTCTTGGGACTGACTGGTTTCTCATGGAGGATTGTCTTGGGACTGACTGGTTTCTCATGGAGGATTGTCTTGGGACTGACTGGTTTTTCATGGAGGATTGTCTTGGACTGACTGGTTTCTCATGGAGGATTGTCTTGGGACTGACTGGTTTTTCATGGAGGATTGTCTTGGGACTGACTGGTTTTTCATGGAGGATTGTCTTGGGACTGACTGGTTTTTCATGGAGGATTGTCTTGTGACTGACTGGTTTTTCATGGAGGATTGTCTTGGGACTGACTGGTTTTTCATGGAGGATTGTCTTGGGACTGACTGGTTTCTCATGGAGGATTGTCTTGGGACTGACTGGTTTCTCATGGAGGATTGTCTTGGGACTGACTGGTTTCTCATGGAGGATTGTCTTGGGACTGACTGGTTTCTCATGGAGGATTGTCTTGGGACTGACTGGTTTTTCATGGAGGATTGTCTTGGGACTGACTGGTTTCTCATGGAGGATTGTCTTGGGACTGACTGGTTTTTCATGGAGGATTGTCTTGGGACTGACTGGTTTCTCATGGAGGATTGTCTTGGGACTGACTGGTTTCTCATGGAGGATTGTCTTGGGACTGACTGGTTTCTCATTGAGGATTGTCTTGGGACTGACTGGTTTCTCATGGAGGATTGTCTTGGGACTGACTGGTTTTTCATGGAGGATTGTCTTGGGACTGACTGGTTTCTCATTGAGGATTGTCTTGGGACTGACTGGTTTCTCATTGAGGATTGTCTTGGGACTGACTGGTTTCTCATGGAGGATTGTCTTGGGACTGACTGGTTTCTCATGGAGGATTGTCTTGGGACTGACTGGTTTCTCATTGAGGATTGTCTTGGGACTGACTGGTTTCTCATGGAGGATTGTCTTGGGACTGACTGGTTTTTCATGGAGGATTGTCTTGGGACTGACTGGTTTCTCATGGAGGATTGTCTTGGGACTGACTGGTTTCTCATGGAGGATTGTCTTGGGACTGACTGGTTTCTCATTGAGGATTGTCTTGTGACTGACTGGTTTCTCATGGAGGATTGTCTTGGGACTGACTGGTTTCTCATGGAGGATTGTCTTGGGACTGACTGGTTTTTCATGGAGGATTGTCTTGGGACTGACTGGTTTTTCATGGAGGATTGTCTTGGGACTGACTGGTTTTTCATGGAGGGTTGTCTTGGGACTGACTGGTTTTTCATGGAGGATTGTCTTGTGACTGACTGGTTTCTCATGGAGGATTGTCTTGTGACTGACTGGCTTCTCATGGAGGATTGTCTTGTGACTGACTGGCTTCTCATGGAGGATTGTCTTGGGACTGACTGGTTTTTCATGGAGGATTGTCTTGGGACTGACTGGTTTTTCATGGAGGATTGTCTTGGGACTGACTGGTTTCTCATGGAGGATTGTCTTGGGACTGACTGGTTTCTCATAGAGGATTGTCTTGGGACTGACTGGTTTCTCATGGAGGATTGTCTTGGGACTGACTGGTTTTTCATGGAGGATTGTCTTGTGACTGACTGGTTTCTCATGGAGGATTGTCTTGTGACTGACTGGTTTCTCATGGAGGATTGTCTTGGGACTGACTGGTTTTTCATGGAGGATTGTCTTGGGACTGACTGGTTTTTCAGGGAGGATTGTCTTGGGACTGACTGGTTTCTCATGGAGGATTGTCTTGGGACTGACTGGTTTCTCATAGAGGATTGTCTTGGGACTGACTGGTTTCTCATTGAGGATTGTCTTGGGACTGACTGGTTTCTCATGGAGGATTGTCTTGGGACTGACTGGTTTCTCATGGAGGATTGTCTTGGGACTGACTGGTTTCTCATTGAGGATTGTCTAGGAAATGACTGGTTTCTCATGGAGGATTGTCTTGTGACTGACTGGTTTCTCATGGAGGATTGTCTTGGGACTGACTGGTTTCTCATGGAGGATTGTCTTGGGACTGACTGGTTTCTCATTGAGGATTGTCTTGGGACTGACTGGTTTTTCATGGAGGATTGTCTTGGGACTGACTGGTTTTTCATGGAGGGTTGTCTTGGGACTGACTGGTTTCTCATGGAGGATTGTCTTGGGACTGACTGGTTTCTCATTGAGGATTGTCTTGGGACTGACTGGTTTCTCATTGAGGATTGTCTTGGGACTGACTGTTTTTTCATGGAGGATTGTCTTGGGACTGACTGGTTTCTCATGGAGGATTGTCTTGGGACTGACTGGTTTTTCATGGAGGATTGTCTTGGGACTGACTGGTTTCTCATGGAGGATTGTCTTGGGACTGACTGGTTTCTCATTGAGGATTGTCTAGGAAATGACTGGTTTCTCATGGAGGATTGTCTTGGACTGACTGGTTTCTCATGGAGGATTGTCTTGTGACTGACTGGTTTCTCATGGAGGATTGTCTTGGGACTGACTGGTTTCTCATGGAGGATTGTCTTGGGACTGACTGGTTTTTCATGGAGGATTGTCTTGGGACTGACTGGTTTTTCATGGAGGATTGTCTTGGGACTGACTGGTTTCTCATGGAGGATTGTCTTGGAACTGACTGGTTTCTCATTTAGGATTGTCTAGGAAATGACTGGTTTCTCATGGAGGATTGTCTTGTGACTGACTGGTTTCTCATGGAGGATTGTCTTGGGACTGACTGGTTTTTCATGGAGGATTGTCTTGTGACTGACTGGTTTTTCATGGAGGATTGTCTTGGGACTGACTGGTTTTTCATGGAGGATTGTCTTGGGACTGACTGGTTTCTCATGGAGGATTGTCTTGTGACTGACTGGTTTCTCATGGAGGATTGTCTTGGGACTGACTGGTTTTTCATGGAGGATTGTCTTGGGACTGACTGGTTTTTCATGGAGGATTGTCTTGGGACTGACTGGTTTTTCATGGAGGATTGTCTTGGGACTGACTGGTTTCTCATTGAGGATTGTCTAGGAAATGACTGGTTTTTCTTGGAGGATTGTCTTGGGACTGACTGGTTTTTCTTGGAGGATTGTCTTGGGACTGACTGGTTTCTCATGGAGGATTGTCTTGGGACTGACTGGTTTCTCATGGAGGATTGTCTTGGGACTGACTGGTTTCTCATGGAGGATTGTCTTGGGACTGACTGGTTTCTCATGGAGGATTGTCTTGGGACTGACTGGTTTTTCATGGAGGATTGTCTTGGGACTGACTGGTTTCTCATTGAGGATTGTCTTGGGACTGACTGGTTTCTCATGGAGGATTGTCTTGGGACTGACTGGTTTCTCATGGAGGATTGTCTTGGGACTGACTGGTTTCTCATGGAGGATTGTCTTGGGACTGACTGGTTTCTCATTGAGGATTGTCTTGGGACTGACTGGTTTCTCATGGAGGATTGTCTTGGGACTGACTGGTTTTTCATGGAGGATTGTCTTGGGACTGACTGGTTTCTCATTGAGGATTGTCTTGGGACTGACTGGTTTCTCATTGAGGATTGTCTTGGGACTGACTGGTTTCTCATGGAGGATTGTCTTGGGACTGACTGGTTTCTCATGGAGGATTGTCTTGGGACTGACTGGTTTCTCATTGAGGATTGTCTTGGGACTGACTGGTTTCTCATGGAGGATTGTCTTGGGACTGACTGGTTTTTCATGGAGGATTGTCTTGGGACTGACTGGTTTCTCATGGAGGATTGTCTTGGGACTGACTGGTTTCTCATGGAGGATTGTCTTGGGACTGACTGGTTTCTCATTGAGGATTGTCTTGTGACTGACTGGTTTCTCATGGAGGATTGTCTTGGGACTGACTGGTTTCTCATGGAGGATTGTCTTGTGACTGACTGGTTTTTCATGGAGGATTGTCTTGGGACTGACTGGTTTCTCATTGAGGATTGTCTTGGGACTGACTGGTTTCTCATTGAGGATTGTCTTGGGACTGACTGGTTTCTCATGGAGGATTGTCTTGGGACTGACTGGTTTCTCATGGAGGATTGTCTTGGGACTGACTGGTTTCTCATTGAGGATTGTCTTGGGACTGACTGGTTTCTCATGGAGGATTGTCTTGGGACTGACTGGTTTTTCATGGAGGATTGTCTTGGGACTGACTGGTTTCTCATGGAGGATTGTCTTGGGACTGACTGGTTTCTCATGGAGGATTGTCTTGGGACTGACTGGTTTCTCATTGAGGATTGTCTTGTGACTGACTGGTTTCTCATGGAGGATTGTCTTGGGACTGACTGGTTTCTCATGGAGGATTGTCTTGGGACTGACTGGTTTTTCATGGAGGATTGTCTTGGGACTGACTGGTTTTTCATGGAGGATTGTCTTGGGACTGACTGGTTTTTCATGGAGGGTTGTCTTGGGACTGACTGGTTTTTCATGGAGGATTGTCTTGTGACTGACTGGTTTCTCATGGAGGATTGTCTTGTGACTGACTGGCTTCTCATGGAGGATTGTCTTGTGACTGACTGGCTTCTCATGGAGGATTGTCTTGGGACTGACTGGTTTTTCATGGAGGATTGTCTTGGGACTGACTGGTTTTTCATGGAGGATTGTCTTGGGACTGACTGGTTTCTCATGGAGGATTGTCTTGGGACTGACTGGTTTCTCATAGAGGATTGTCTTGGGACTGACTGGTTTCTCATGGAGGATTGTCTTGGGACTGACTGGTTTTTCATGGAGGATTGTCTTGTGACTGACTGGTTTCTCATGGAGGATTGTCTTGTGACTGACTGGTTTCTCATGGAGGATTGTCTTGGGACTGACTGGTTTTTCATGGAGGATTGTCTTGGGACTGACTGGTTTTTCAGGGAGGATTGTCTTGGGACTGACTGGTTTCTCATGGAGGATTGTCTTGGGACTGACTGGTTTCTCATAGAGGATTGTCTTGGGACTGACTGGTTTCTCATTGAGGATTGTCTTGGGACTGACTGGTTTCTCATGGAGGATTGTCTTGGGACTGACTGGTTTCTCATGGAGGATTGTCTTGGGACTGACTGGTTTCTCATTGAGGATTGTCTAGGAAATGACTGGTTTCTCATGGAGGATTGTCTTGTGACTGACTGGTTTCTCATGGAGGATTGTCTTGGGACTGACTGGTTTCTCATGGAGGATTGTCTTGGGACTGACTGGTTTCTCATTGAGGATTGTCTTGGGACTGACTGGTTTTTCATGGAGGATTGTCTTGGGACTGACTGGTTTTTCATGGAGGGTTGTCTTGGGACTGACTGGTTTCTCATGGAGGATTGTCTTGGGACTGACTGGTTTCTCATTGAGGATTGTCTTGGGACTGACTGGTTTCTCATTGAGGATTGTCTTGGGACTGACTGTTTTTTCATGGAGGATTGTCTTGGGACTGACTGGTTTCTCATGGAGGATTGTCTTGGGACTGACTGGTTTTTCATGGAGGATTGTCTTGGGACTGACTGGTTTCTCATGGAGGATTGTCTTGGGACTGACTGGTTTCTCATTGAGGATTGTCTAGGAAATGACTGGTTTCTCATGGAGGATTGTCTTGGACTGACTGGTTTCTCATGGAGGATTGTCTTGTGACTGACTGGTTTCTCATGGAGGATTGTCTTGGGACTGACTGGTTTCTCATGGAGGATTGTCTTGGGACTGACTGGTTTTTCATGGAGGATTGTCTTGGGACTGACTGGTTTTTCATGGAGGATTGTCTTGGGACTGACTGGTTTCTCATGGAGGATTGTCTTGGAACTGACTGGTTTCTCATTTAGGATTGTCTAGGAAATGACTGGTTTCTCATGGAGGATTGTCTTGTGACTGACTGGTTTCTCATGGAGGATTGTCTTGGGACTGACTGGTTTTTCATGGAGGATTGTCTTGTGACTGACTGGTTTTTCATGGAGGATTGTCTTGGGACTGACTGGTTTTTCATGGAGGATTGTCTTGGGACTGACTGGTTTCTCATGGAGGATTGTCTTGTGACTGACTGGTTTCTCATGGAGGATTGTCTTGGGACTGACTGGTTTTTCATGGAGGATTGTCTTGGGACTGACTGGTTTTTCATGGAGGATTGTCTTGGGACTGACTGGTTTTTCATGGAGGATTGTCTTGGGACTGACTGGTTTCTCATTGAGGATTGTCTAGGAAATGACTGGTTTTTCTTGGAGGATTGTCTTGGGACTGACTGGTTTTTCTTGGAGGATTGTCTTGGGACTGACTGGTTTCTCATGGAGGATTGTCTTGGGACTGACTGGTTTCTCATGGAGGATTGTCTTGGGACTGACTGGTTTCTCATGGAGGATTGTCTTGGGACTGACTGGTTTCTCATGGAGGATTGTCTTGGGACTGACTGGTTTTTTCATGGAGGATTGTCTTGGGACTGACTGGTTTCTCATTGAGGATTGTCTTGGGACTGACTGGTTTTCTCATGGAGGATTGTCTTGGGACTGACTGGTTTCTCATGGAGGATTGTCTTGGGACTGACTGGTTTCTCATGGAGGATTGTCTTGGGACTGACTGGTTTCTCATTGAGGATTGTCTTGGGACTGACTGGTTTCTCATGGAGGATTGTCTTGGGACTGACTGGTTTTTCATGGAGGATTGTCTTGGGACTGACTGGTTTCTCATTGAGGATTGTCTTGGGACTGACTGGTTTCTCATTGAGGATTGTCTTGGACTGACTGGTTTCTCATGGAGGATTGTCTTGGGACTGACTGGTTTCTCATGGAGGATTGTCTTGGGACTGACTGGTTTCTCATTGAGGATTGTCTTGGGACTGACTGGTTTCTCATGGAGGATTGTCTTGGGACTGACTGGTTTTTCATGGAGGATTGTCTTGGGACTGACTGGTTTCTCATGGAGGATTGTCTTGGGACTGACTGGTTTCTCATGGAGGATTGTCTTGGGACTGACTGGTTTCTCATTGAGGATTGTCTTGTGACTGACTGGTTTCTCATGGAGGATTGTCTTGGGACTGACTGGTTTCTCATGGAGGATTGTCTTGTGACTGACTGGTTTTTCATGGAGGATTGTCTTGGGACTGACTGGTTTCTCATTGAGGATTGTCTTGGGACTGACTGGTTTCTCATGGAGGATTGTCTTGGGACTGACTGGTTTTTCATGGAGGATTGTCTTGGGACTGACTGGTTTCTCATGGAGGATTGTCTTGGGACTGACTGGTTTCTCATGGAGGATTGTCTTGGGGACTGACTGGTTTCTCATGGAGGATTGTCTTGTGACTGACTGGTTTCTCATTGAGGATTGTCTTGGGACTGACTGGTTTCTCATGGAGGATTGTCTTGGGACTGACTGGTTTCTCATTGAGGATTGTCTTGTGACTGACTGGTTTCTCATTTAGGATTGTCTAGGAAATGACTGGTTTCTCATGGAGGATTGTCTTGGGACTGACTGGTTTCTCATTGAGGATTGTCTTGGGACTGACTGGTTTCTCATGGAGGATTGTCTTGGGACTGACTGGTTTCTCATTGAGGATTGTCTTGTGACTGACTGGTTTCTCATTTAGGATTGTCCTAGGAAATGACTGGTTTCTCATGGAGGATTGTCTTGTGACTGACTGGTTCTCATGGAGGATTGTCTTGGGACTGACTGGTTTTTCATGGAGGATTGTCTTGTGACTGACTGGTTTTCATGGAGGATTGTCTTGGGACTGACTGGTTTTTCATGGAGGATTGTCTTGGGACTTGGTTTCTCATGGAGGATTGTCTTGTGACTGACTGGTTTCTCATGGAGGATTGTCTTGGGACTGACTGGTTTTTCATGGAGGATTGTCTTGGGACTGACTGGTTTTCATGGAGGATTGTCTTGGGACTGACTGGTTTTTCATGGAGGATTGTCTTGGGACTGACTGGTTTTTCATGGAGGATTGTCTTGGGACTGACTGGTTTTTCTTGGAGGATTGTCTTGGGACTGACTGGTTTCTCATGGAGGATTGTCTTGGGACTGAACTGGTTTCTCATGGAGGATTGTCTTGGGACTGACTGGTTTCTCATGGAGGATTGTCTTGGGACTGACTGGTTTCTCATGGAGGATTGTCTTGGGACTGACTGGTTTTTTCATGGAGGATTGTCTTGGGACTGACTGGTTTCTCATTGAGGATTGTCTTGGGACTGACTGGTTTCTCATGGAGGATTGTCTTGGGACTGACTGGTTTCTCATGGAGGATTGTCTTGGGACTGACTGGTTGGTTTCTCATGGAGGATTGTCTTGGGACTGACTGGTTTCTCATTGAGGATTGTCTTGGAAATGACTGGTTTTTCTTGGAGGATTGTCTTGGACTGACTGGTTTCTCATGGAGGATTGTCTTGGGACTGACTGGTTTCTCATTGAGGATTGTCTTGGACTGACTGTTTTTTCATGGAGGATTGTCTTGGGACTGACTGGTTTCTCATGGAGGATTGTCTTGGGACTGACTGGTTTTTCATGGAGGATTGTCTTGGGACTGACTGGTTTCTCATGGAGGATTGTCTTGGGACTGACTGGTTTCTCATTGAGGATTGTCTAGGAATGACTGGTTTCTCATGGAGGATTGTCTTGGACTGACTGGTTTCTCATGGAGGATTGTCTTGTGACTGACTGGTTTCTCATGGAGGATTGTCTTGGGACTGACTGGTTTCTCATGGAGGATTGTCTTGGGACTGACTGGTTTTTCATGGAGGATTGTCTTGGGACTGACTGGTTTTTCCATGGAGGATTGTCTTGGGACTGACTGGTTTCTCATGGAGGATTGTCTTGGGACTGACTGGTTTCTCATTTAGGATTGTCTAGGAAATGACTGGTTTCTCATGGAGGATTGTCTTGTGACTGACTGGTTTCTCATGGAGGATTGTCTTGGGACTGACTGGTTTTTCATGGAGGATTGTCTTGTGACTGACTGGTTTTTCATGGAGGATTGTCTTGGGACTGACTGGTTTTTCATGGAGGATTGTCTTGGGACTGACTGGTTTCTCATGGAGGATTGTCTTGTGACTGACTGGTTTCTCATGGAGGATTGTCTTGGGACTGACTGGTTTTCATGGAGGATTGTCTTGGGACTGACTGGTTTTTCATGGAGGATTGTCTTGGGACTGACTGGTTTTTCATGGAGGATTGTCTTGGGACTGACTGGTTTTTCATGGAGGATTGTCTTGGGACTGACTGGTTTCTCATGGAGGATTGTCTTGGGACTGACTGGTTTCTCATAGAAGGATTGTCTTGGGACTGACTGGTTTCTCATTGAGGATTGTCTTGGGACTGACTGGTTTCTCATGGAGGATTGTCTTGGGACTGACTGTTTCTCATGGAGGATTGTCTTGGGACTGACTGGTTTCTCATTGAGGATTGTCTAGGAAATGACTGGTTTCTCATGGAGGATTGTCTTGTGACTGACTGGTTTCTCATGGAGGATTGTCTTGGGACTGACTGGTTTCTCATGGAGGATTGTCTTGGGACTGACTGGTTTCTCATGGAGGATTGTCTTGGGACTGACTGGTTTTTCATGGAGGATTGTCTTGGGACTGACTGGTTTCTCATTGAGGATTGTCTTGGGACTGATTGGTTTCTCATTGAGGATTGTCTTGGGACTGACTGTTTTTTCATGGAGGATTGTCTTGGGACTGACTGGTTTCTCATGGAGGATTGTCTTGGGACTGACTGGTTTTTCATGGAGGATTGTCTTGGGACTGACTGGTTTCTCATGGAGGATTGTCTTGGGACTGACTGGTTTCTCATTGAGGATTGTCTAGGAAATGACTGGTTTCTCATGGAGGATTGTCTTGGACTGACTGGTTTCTCATGGAGGATTGTCTTGGGACTGACTGGTTTCTCATTGAGGATTGTCTAGGAAATGACTGGTTTCTCATGGAGGATTGTCTTGGACTGACTGGTTTCTCATGGAGGATTGTCTTGGGACTGACTGGTTTTTCATTGAGGATTGTCTTGGGACTGACTGGTTTTTCATTGAGGATTGTCTTGGGACTGACTGGTTTTTCATTGAGGATTGTCTTGGGACTGACTGGTTTCTCATGGAGGATTGTCTTGGGACTGACTGTTTCTCATGGAGGATTGTCTTGGGACTGACTGGTTTCTCATGGAGGATTGTCTTGGGACTGACTGGTTTTTCATGGAGGATTGTCTTGGGACTGACTGGTTTCTCATGGAGGATTGTCTTGTGACTGACTGGTTTCTCATGGAGGATTGTCTTGGGCTGACTGGTTTCTCATGGAGGATTGTCTTGGGACTGACTGGTTTTTCATGGAGGATTGTCTTGGGACTGACTGGTTTTTTCATGGAGGATTGTCTTGGGACTGACTGGTTTCTCATGGAGGATTGTCTTGGGACTGACTGGTTTCTCATTTAGGATTGTCTAGGAAATGACTGGTTTCTCATGGAGGATTGTCTTGTGACTGACTGGTTTCTCATGGAGGATTGTCTTGGGACTGACTGGTTTTCATGGAGGATTGTCTTGTGACTGACTGGTTTTTCATGGAGGATTGTCTTGGGACTGACTGGTTTTTCATGAGGATTGTCTTGGGACTGACTGGTTTCTCATGGAGGATTGTCCTTGTGACTGACTGGTTTCTCATGGAGGATTGTCTTGGGACTGACTGGTTTTTCATGGAGGATTGTCTTGGGACTGACTGGTTTTCATGGAGGATTGTCTTGGGACTGACTGGTTTTTCATGGAGGATTGTCTTGGGACTGACTGTTTTTCATGGAGGATTGTCTTGGACTGACTGGTTTTTCTTGGAGGATTGTCTTGGGACTGACTGGTTTCTCATGGAGGATTGTCTTGGGACTGACTGGTTTCTCATGGAGGATTGTCTTGGGACTGACTGGTTTCTCATGGAGGATTGGTCTTGGGACTGACTGGTTTCTCATGGAGGATTGTCTTGGGACTGACTGGTTTTTCATGGAGGATTGTCTTGGGGCTGACTGGTTTCTCATTGAGGATTGTCTTGGGACTGACTGGTTTCTCATGGAGGATTGTCTTGGGACTGACTGGTTTCTCATGGAGGATTGTCTTGGGACTGACTGGTTTCTCATGGAGGATTGTCTTGGGACTGACTGGTTTCTCATTGAGGATTGTCTTGGAAATGACTGGTTTTTTCTTGGAGGATTGTCTTGGGACTGACTGGTTTCTCATGGAGGATTGTCTTGGGACTGACTGGTTTCTCATTGAGGATTGTCTTGGGACTGACTGGTTTGGAGGATTGTCTTGGGACTGACTGGTTTTTCATGGAGGATTGTCTTGGGGACTGACTGGTTTTTCATGGAGGATTGTCTTGGGACTGACTGGTTTTTCATGGAGGATTGTCTTGGGACTGACCTGGTTTTTCATGGAGGATTGTCTTGGGACTGACTGGTTTCTCATGGAGGATTGTCTTGGGACTGACTGGTTTCTCATAGAGGATTGTCTTGGGACTGACTGGTTTCTCATTGAGGATTGTCTTGGGACTGACTGGTTTCTCATGGAGGATTGTCTTGGGACTGACTGGTTTCTCATGGAGGATTGTCTTGGGACTGACTGGTTTCTCATTGAGGATTGTCTAGGAAATGACTGGTTTTCTCATGGAGGATTGTCTTGTGACTGACTGGTTTCTCATGGAGGATTGTCTTGGGACTGACTGGTTTCTCATGGAGGATTGTCTTGGGACTGACTGGTTTCTCATGGAGGATTGTCTTGGGACTGACTGGTTTTTCATGGTCTTGGGACTGACTGGTTTCTCATTGAGGATTTGTCTTGGGGACTGATTTGGTTTCTCATTGAGGATTGTCTTGGGGACTGACTGTTTTTTTTCATGAGGATTGTCTTGGGGACTGACTGGTTTATCTCATGGAGGATTGTCTTGGGACTGACTGGTTTTTTCATGGAGGATTGTCTTGGGACTGACTGGTTTCTCATGGAGGATTGTCTTGGGACTGACTGGTTTCTCATTGAGGATTGTCTAGGAAATGACTGGTTTCTCATGGAGGATTGTCTTGGACTGACTGGTTTCTCATAGGAGGATTGTCTTGGGACTGACTGGTTTCTCATTGAGGATTGTCTAGGAAATGACTGGTTTCTCATGGAGGATTGTCTTGGACTGACTGGTTTCTCATGGAGGATTGTCTTGGGACTGACTGGTTTTTCATTGAGGATTGTCTTGGGACTGACTGGTTTTCATTGAGGATTGTCTTGGGACGGACTGGTTTTTCATTGAGGATTGGGACTGACTGGTTTCTCATGGAGGATTGTCTTGGGACTGACTGGTTTCTCATGGAGGATTGTCTTGGGACTGACTGGTTTTCTCATGGAGGATTGTCTTGGGACTGACTGGTTTTTCATGGAGGATTGTCTTGGGACTGACTGGTTTCTCATGGAGGATTGTCTTGTGACTGACTGGTTTCTCATGGAGGATTGTCTTGGGACTGACTGGTTTCTCATGGAGGATTGTCTTGGGACTGACTGGTTTTTCATGGAGGATTGTCTTGGGAACTGACTGGTTTTTCATGGAGGATTGTCTTGGGACTGACTGGTTTCTCATGGAGGATTGTCTTGGGACTGACTGGTTTCTCATTTAGGATTGTCTAGGAAATGACTGGTTTCTCATGGAGGATTGTCTTGTGACTGACTGGTTTCTCATGGAGGATTGTCTTGGGACTGACTGGTTTTTCATGGAGGATTGTCTTGTGACTGACTGGTTTTTCATGGAGGATTGTCTTGGCTGACTGGTTTTTCATGGAGGATTGTCTTGGGACTGACTGTTTTCTCATGGAGGATTGTCTTGTGACTGACTGGGTTTCTCATGGAGGATTGTCTTGGGACTGACTGGTTTTTCATGGAGGATTGTCTTGGGACTGACTGGTTTTTCATGGAGGATTGTCTTGGGACTGACTGGTTTTTCATGGAGGATTGTCTTGGGACTGACTGGTTTTTCATGGAGGATTGTCTTGGGACTGACTGGTTTTTCTTGGAGGATTGTCTTGGGACTGACTGGTTTCTCATGGAGGATTGTCTTGGGACTGACTGGTTTCTCATGGAGGATTGTCTTGGGACTGACTGGTTTCTCATGGAGGATTGTCTTGGGACTGACTGGTTTCCTCATGGAGGATTGTCTTGGGACTGACTGGTTTTTCATGGAGGATTGTCTTGGGGCTGACTGGTTTCTCATTGAGGATTGTCTTGGGACTGACTGGTTTCTCATGGAGGATTGTCTTGGGACTGACTGGTTTCTCATGGAGGATTGTCTTGGGACTGACTGGTTTCTCATGGAGGATTGTCTTGGGACTGACTGGTTTCTCATTGAGGATTGTCTTGGAAATGACTGGTTTTTCTTGGAGGATTGTCTTGGACTGACTGGTTTCTCATGGAGGATTGTCTTGGGACTGACTGGTTTCTCATTGAGGATTGTCTTGGGACTGACTGTTTTTTCATGGAGGATTGTCTTGGGACTGACTGGTTTCTCATGGAGGATTGTCTTGGGACTGACTGGTTTTTCATGGAGGATTGTCTTGGGACTGACTGGTTTCTCATGGAGGATTGTCTTGGGACTGACTGGTTTCTCATTGAGGATTGTCTAGGAAATGACTGGTTTCTCATGGAGGATTGTCTTGGACTGACTGGTTTCTCATGGAGGATTGTCTTGTGACTGACTGGTTTCTCATGGAGGATTGTCTTGGGACTGACTGGTTTCTCATGGAGGATTGTCTTGGGACTGACTGGTTTTTCATGGAGGATTGTCTTGGGACTGACTGGTTTTTCATGGAGGATTGTCTTGGGACTGACTGGTTTCTCATGGAGGATTGTCTTGGGACTGACTGGTTTCTCATTTAGGATTGTCTAGGAAATGACTGGTTTCTCATGGAGGATTGTCTTGTGACTGACTGGTTTCTCATGGAGGATTGTCTTGGGACTGACTGGTTTTTCATGGAGGATTGTCTTGTGACTGACTGGTTTTTCATGGAGGATTGTCTTGGGACTGACTGGTTTTTCATGGAGGATTGTCTTGGGACTGACTGGTTTCTCATGGAGGATTGTCTTGTGACTGACTGGTTTCTCATGGAGGATTGTCTTGGGACTGACTGGTTTTTCATGGAGGATTGTCTTGGGACTGACTGGTTTTTCATGGAGGATTGTCTTGGGACTGACTGGTTTTTCATGGAGGATTGTCTTGGGACTGACTGGTTTTTCATGGAGGATTGTCTTGGGACTGACTGGTTTCTCGGAGGATTGTCTTGGGACTGACTGGTTTCTCATAGAGGATTGTCTTGGGACTGACTGGTTTCTCATTGAGGATTGTCTTGGGACTGACTGGTTTTCTCATGGAGGATTGTCTTGGGACTGACTGGTTTCTCATGGAGGATTGTCTTGGGACTGACTGGTTTCTCATTGAGGATTGTCTAGGAAATGACTGGTTTCTCATGGAGGATTGTCTTGTGACTGACTGGTTTCTCATGGAGGATTGTCTTGGGACTGACTGGTTTCTCATGGAGGATTGTCTTGGGACTGACTGGTTTCTCATGGAGGATTGTCTTGGGACTGACTGGTTTTTCATGGAGGATTGTCTTGGGACTGACTGGTTTCTCATTGAGGATTGTCTTGGGACTGATTGGTTTCTCATTGAGGATTGTCTTGGGACTGACTGTTTTTTCATGGAGGATTGTCTTGGGACTGACTGGTTTCTCATGGAGGATTGTCTTGGGACTGACTGGTTTTTCATGGAGGGAGGATTGTCTTGGGACTGACTGGTTTCTCATGGAGGATTGTCTTGGGACTGACTGGTTTCTCATTGAGGATTGTCTAGGAAATGACTGGTTTCTCATGGAGGATTGTCTTGGACTGACTGGTTTCTCATGGAGGATTGTCTTGGGACTGACTGGTTTCTCATTGAGGATTGTCTAGGAAATGACTGGTTTCTCATGGAGGATTGTCTTGGGACTGACTGGTTTCTCATTGAGGATTGTCTAGGAAATGACTGGTTTCTCATGGAGGATTGTCTTGGGACTGACTGGTTTCTCATTGAGGATTGTCTAGGAAATGACTGGTTTCTCATGGAGGATTGTCTTGGACTGACTGGTTTCTCATGGAGGATTGTCTTGGGACTGACTGGTTTTTCATTGAGGATTGTCTTGGGACTGACTGGTTTTTCATTGAGGATTGTCTTGGGACTGACTGGTTTTTCATGGAGGATTGTCTTGGGACTGACTGGTTTTTCATTGAGGATTTGTCTTGGGACTGACTGGTTTTTCATTGAGGATTGTCTTGGGACTGACTGGTTTCTCATGGAGGATTGTCTTGGGACTGACTGGTTTCTCATGGAGGATTGTCTTGGGACTGACTGGTTTCTCATGGAGGATTGTCTTGGGACTGACTGGTTTTCATGGAGGATTGTCTTGGGACTGACTGGTTTCTCATGGAGGATTGTCTTGTGACTGACTGGTTTCTCATGGAGGATTGTCTTGGGACTGACTGGTTTCTCATGGAGGATTGTCTTGGGACTGACTGGTTTTTCATGGAGGATTGTCTTGGGACTGACTGGTTTTTCATGGAGGATTGTCTTGGGACTGACTGGTTTCTCATGGAGGATTGTCTTGGGACTGACTGGTTTCTCATTTAGGATTGTCTAGGAAATGACTGGTTTCTCATGGAGGATTGTCTTGTGACTGACTGGTTTCTCATGGAGGATTGTCTTGGGACTGACTGGTTTTTCATGGAGGATTGTCTTGTGACTGACTGGTTTTTCATGGAGGATTGTCTTGGGACTGACTGGTTTTTCATGGAGGATTGTCTTGGGACTGACTGGTTTCTCATGGAGGATTGTCTTGTGACTGACTGGTTTCTCATGGAGGATTGTCTTGGGACTGACTGGTTTCTCATTGAAGATTGTCTTGTGACTGACTGGTTTCTCATGGAGGATTGTCTTGGGACTGACTGGTTTCTCATGGAGGATTGTCTTGGGACTGACTGGTTTCTCATTTAGGATTGTCTAGGAAATGACTGGTTTCTCATGGAGGATTGTCTTGTGACTGACTGGTTTCTCATGGAGGATTGTCTTGGGACTGACTGGTTTTTCATGGAGGATTGTCTTGTGACTGACTGGTTTTTCATGGAGGATTGTCTTGGGACTGACTGGTTTTTCATGGAGGATTGTCTTGGGACTGACTGGTTTCTCATGGAGGATTGTCTTGTGACTGACTGGTTTCTCATGGAGGATTGTCTTGGGACTGACTGGTTTCTCATTGAAGATTGTCTTGTGACTGACTGGTTTCTCATGGAGGATTGTCTTGGGACTGACTGGTTTCTCATGGAGGATTGTCTTGGGACTGACTGGTTTCTCATGGAGGATTGTCTTGGGACTGACTGGTTTCTCATGGAGGATTGTCTTGGGACTGACTGGTTTCTCATGGAGGATTGTCTTGGGACTGACTGGTTTCTCATTGAGGATTGTCTTGGGACTGACTGGTTTCTCATGGAGGATTGTCTTGGGACTGACTGGTTTCTCATGGAGGATTGTCTTGGGACTGACTGGTTTCTCATGGAGGATTGTCTTGGGACTGACTGGTTTCTCATTGAGGATTGTCTTGGGACTGACTGGTTTCTCATGGAGGATTGTCTTGGGACTGACTGGTTTTTCATGGAGGATTGTCTTGGGACTGACTGGTTTCTCATTGAGGATTGTCTTGGGACTGACTGGTTTTTCATGGAGGATTGTCTTGGGACTGACTGGTTTCTCATGGAGGATTGTCTTGGGACTGACTGGTTTCTCATGGAGGATTGTCTTGGGACTGACTGGTTTTTCATGGAGGATTGTCTTGGGACTGACTGGTTTTTCATGGAGGATTGTCTTGGGACTGACTGGTTTTTCATGGAGGATTGTCTTGGGACTGACTGGTTTCTCATGGAGGATTGTCTTGGGACTGACTGGTTTCTCATTGAGGATTGTCTTGTGACTGACTGGTTTCTCATGGAGGATTGTCTTGGGACTGACTGGTTTCTCATGGAGGATTGTCTTGGGACTGACTGGTTTCTCATGGAGGATTGTCTTGTGACTGACTGGTTTCTCATTGAGGATTGTCTTGGGACTGACTGGTTTTTCATGGAGGATTGTCTTGGGACTGACTGGTTTCTCATGGAGGATTGTCTTGGGACTGACTGGTTTCTCATGGAGGATTGTCTTGGGACTGACTGGTTTCTCATTGAGGATTGTCTTGGGACTGACTGGTTTCTCATGGAGGATTGTCTTGTGACTGACTGGTTTCTCATTGAGGATTGTCTTGGGACTGACTGGTTTCTCATTGAGGATTGTCTTGGGACTGACTGGTTTCTCATGGAGGATTGTCTTGGGACTGACTGGTTTTTCATGGAGGATTGTCTTGGGACTGACTGGTTTTTCATTGAGGATTGTCTTGGGACTGACTGGTTTCTCATGGAGGATTGTCTTGGGACTGACTGGTTTTTCATTGAGGATTGTCTTGTGACTGACTGGTTTCTCATTGAGGATTGTCTTGTGACTGACTGGTTTCTCATTGAGGATTGTCTTGGGACTGACTGGTTTCTCATGGAGGATTGTCTTGTGACTGACTGGTTTCTCATTGAGGATTGTCTTGGGACTGACTGGTTTCTCATGGAGGATTGTCTTGGGACTGACTGGTTTCTCATGGAGGATTGTCTTGGGACTGACTGGTTTTTCATTGAGGATTGTCTTGGGACTGACTGGTTTCTCATGGAGGATTGTCTTGGGACTGACTGGTTTTTCATGGAGGATTGTCTTGGGACTGACTGGTTTCTCATTGAGGATTGTCTAGGGACTGACTGGTTTCTCATGGAGGATTGTCTTGGGACTGACTGGTTTCTCATTGAGGATTGTCTTGGGACTGACTGGTTTCTCATGGAGGATTGTCTTGGGACTGACTGGTTTTTCATTGAGGATTGTCTTGGGACTGACTGGTTTCTCATGGAGGATTGTCTTGGGACTGACTGGTTTTTCATGGAGGATTGTCTTGGGACTGACTGGTTTCTCATTGAGGATTGTCTAGGGACTGACTGGTTTCTCATGGAGGATTGTCTTGGGACTGACTGGTTTCTCATGGAGGATTGTCTTGGGACTGACTGGTTTTTCATGGAGGATTGTCTTGGGACTGACTGGTTTCTCATGGAGGATTGTCTTGTGACTGACTGGTTTCTCATGGAGGATTGTCTTGGGACTGACTGGTTTCTCATGGAGGATTGTCTTGGGACTGACTGGTTTTTCATGGAGGATTGTCTTGGGACTGACTGGTTTTTCATGGAGGATTGTCTTGGGACTGACTGGTTTCTCATGGAGGATTGTCTTGGGACTGACTGGTTTCTCATTTAGGATTGTCTAGGAAATGACTGGTTTCTCATGGAGGATTGTCTTGTGACTGACTGGTTTCTCATGGAGGATTGTCTTGGGACTGACTGGTTTTTCATGGAGGATTGTCTTGTGACTGACTGGTTTTTCATGGAGGATTGTCTTGGGACTGACTGGTTTTTCATGGAGGATTGTCTTGGGACTGACTGGTTTCTCATGGAGGATTGTCTTGTGACTGACTGGTTTCTCATGGAGGATTGTCTTGGGACTGACTGGTTTCTCATTGAAGATTGTCTTGTGACTGACTGGTTTCTCATGGAGGATTGTCTTGGGACTGACTGGTTTCTCATGGAGGATTGTCTTGGGACTGACTGGTTTCTCATGGAGGATTGTCTTGGGACTGACTGGTTTCTCATGGAGGATTGTCTTGGGACTGACTGGTTTCTCATGGAGGATTGTCTTGGGACTGACTGGTTTTTCATGGAGGATTGTCTTGGGACTGACTGGTTTCTCATTGAGGATTGTCTTGGGACTGACTGGTTTCTCATTGAGGATTGTCTTGGGACTGACTGGTTTTTCATGGAGGATTGTCTTGGGACTGACTGGTTTCTCATGGAGGATTGTCTTGGGACTGACTGGTTTTTCATGGAGGATTGTCTTGGGACTGACTGGTTTCTCATTAAGGATTGTCTTGGGACTGACTGGTTTCTCATTGAGGATTGTCTTGGGACTGACTGGTTTCTCATTAAGGATTGTCTTAGGACTGACTGGTTTCTCATGGAGGATTGTCTTGGGACTGACTGGTTTTTCATGGAGGATTGTCTTGGGACTGACTGGTTTTTCATGGAGGATTGTCTTGGGACTGACTGGTTTTTCATGGAGGATTGTCTTGGGACTGACTGGTTTCTCATGGAGGATTGTCTTGGGACTGACTGGTTTCTCATGGAGGATTGTCTTGGGACTGACTGGTTTTTCATGGAGGATTGTCTTGGGACTGACTGGTTTTTCATGGAGGATTGTCTTGGGACTGACTGGTTTCTCATGGAGGATTGTCTTGGGACTGACTGGTTTCTCATGGAGGATTGTCTTGGGACTGACTGGTTTCTCATGGAGGATTGTCTTGGGACTGACTGGTTTCTCATGGAGGATTGTCTTGGGACTGACTGGTTTCTCATTGAGGATTGTCTTGGGACTGACTGGTTTTTCATTGAGGATTGTCTTGGGACTGACTGGTTTTTCATGGAGGATTGTCTTGGGACTGACTGGTTTTTCATGGAGGATTGTCTTGGGACTGACTGGTTTCTCATGGAGGATTGTCTTGGGACTGACTGGTTTCTCATTGAGGATTGTCTTGGGACTGACTGGTTTCTCATGGAGGATTGTCTTGGGACTGACTGGTTTCTCATGGAGGATTGTCTTGGGACTGACTGGTTTCTCATTGAGGATTGTCTTGGGACTGACTGGTTTTTCATTGAGGATTGTCTTGGGACTGACTGGTTTCTCATTGAGGATTGTCTTGGGACTGACTGGTTTCTCATTGAGGATTGTCTTGGGACTGACTGGTTTCTCATTGAGGATTGTCTTGGGACTGACTGGTTTCTCATTGAGGATTGTCTTGGGACTGACTGGTTTCTCATGGAGGATTGTCTTGGGACTGACTGGTTTCTCATGGAGGATTGTCTTGGGACTGACTGGTTTCTCATGGAGGATTGTCTTGGGACTGACTGGTTTCTCATGGAGGATTGTCTTGGGACTGACTGGTTTCTCATGGAGGATTGTCTTGGGACTGACTGGTTTCTCATTGAGGATTGTCTTGGGACTGACTGGTTTTTCATGGAGGATTGTCTTGGGACTGACTGGTTTTTCATGGAGGATTGTCTTGGGACTGACTGGTTTCTCATGGAGGATTGTCTTGGGACTGACTGGTTTCTCATTGAGGATTGTCTTGGGACTGACTGGTTTTTCATGGAGGATTGTCTTGGGACTGACTGGTTTCTCATGGAGGATTGTCTTGGGACTGACTGGTTTCTCATTGAGGATTGTCTTGGGACTGACTGGTTTCTCATGGAGGATTGTCTTGGGACTGACTGGTTTTTCATTGAGGACTGTCTTGGGACTGACTGGATTTTCATGGAGGATTGTCTTGGGACTGACTGGTTTTTCATGGAGGATTGTCTTGGGACTGACTGGTTTTTCATGGAGGATTGTCTTGGGACTGACTGGTTTTTCATGGAGGATTGTCTTGTGACTGACTGGTTTCTCATGGAGGATTGTCTTGGGACTGACTGGTTTCTCATGGAGGATTGTCTTGGGACTGACTGGTTTTTCATGGAGGATTGTCTTGGGACTGACTGTTTTTTCATGGAGGATTGTCTTGGCACTGACTGGTTTCTCATGGAGGATTGTCTTGGGACTGACTGGTTTCTCATTGAGGATTGTCTAGGAAATGACTGGTTTCTCATGGAGGATTGTCTTGTGACTGACTGGTTTCTCATGGAGGATTGTCTTGGGACTGACTGGTTTCTCATGGAGGATTGTCTTGGGACTGACTGGTTTTTCATGGAGGATTGTCTTGGGACTGACTGGTTTTTCATGGAGGATTGTCTTGGGACTGACTGGTTTTTCATGGAGGATTGTCTTGGGACTGACTGGTTTCTCATGGAGGATTGTCTTGTGACTGACTGGTTTCTCATTGAGGATTGTCTAGGAAATGACTGGTTTCTCATGGAGGATTGTCTTGTGACTGACTGGTTTCTCATGGAGGATTGTCTTGGGACTGACTGGTTTCTCATGGAGGATTGTCTTGGGACTGACTGGTTTTTCATGGAGGATTGTCTTGGGACTGACTGGTTTTTCATGGAGGATTGTCTTGGGACTGACTGGTTTTTCATGGAGGATTGTCTTGGGACTGACTGGTTTTTCATGGAGGATTGTCTTGGGACTGACTGGTTTTTCATGGAGGATTGTCTTGCGACTGACTGGTTTCTCATGGAGGATTGTCTTGGGACTGACTGGTTTCTCATGGAGGATTGTCTTGGGACTGACTGGTTTTTCATGGAGGATTGTCTTGGGACTGACTGGTTTTTCATGGAGGATTGTCTTGGGACTGACTGGTTTCTCATGGAGGATTGTCTTGGGACTGACTGGTTTCTCATTTAGGATTGTCTAGGAAATGACTGGTTTCTCATGGAGGATTGTCTTGTGACTGACTGGTTTCTCATGGAGGATTGTCTTGGGACTGACTGGTTTTTCATGGAGGATTGTCTTGTGACTGACTGGTTTCTCATGGAGGATTGTCTTGTGACTGACTGGTTTCTCATGGAGGATTGTCTTGTGACTGACTGGTTTCTCATGGAGGATTGTCTTGGGACTGACTGATTTTTCATGGAGGATTGTCTTGGGACTGACTGGTTTTTCATGGAGGATTGTCTTGGGACTGACTGGTTTCTCATGGAGGATTGTCTTGGGACTGACTGGTTTCTCATAGAGGATTGTCTTGGGACTGACTGGTTTCTCATGGAGGATTGTCTTGGGACTGACTGGTTTTTCATGGAGGATTGTCTTGTGACTGACTGGTTTCTCATGGAGGATTGTCTTGTGACTGACTGGTTTTTCATGGAGGATTGTCTTGGGACTGACTGGTTTTTCATGGAGGATTGTCTTGGGACTGACTGGTTTCTCATGGAGGATTGTCTTGTGACTGACTGGTTTCTCATGGAGGATTGTCTTGGGACTGACTGGTTTCTCATGGAGGATTGTCTTGTGACTGACTGGTTTCTCATGGAGGATTGTCTTGGGACTGACTGGTTTCTCATGGAGGATTGTCTTGGGACTGACTGGTTTCTCATGGAGGATTGTCTTGGGACTGACTGGTTTCTCATGGAGGATTGTCTTGTGACTGACTGGTTTCTCATTGAGGATTGTCTTGGGACTGACTGGTTTCTCATGGAGGATTGTCTTGTGACTGACTGGTTTCTCATGGAGGATTGTCTTGGGACTGACTGGTTTCTCATGGAGGATTGTCTTGGGACTGACTGGTTTTTCATGGAGGATTGTCTTGGGACTGACTGGTTTTTCATGGAGGATTGTCTTGGGACTGACTGGTTTCTCATGGAGGATTGTCTTGGGACTGACTGGTTTCTCATTTAGGATTGTCTAGGAAATGACTGGTTTCTCATGGAGGATTGTCTTGTGACTGACTGGTTTCTCATGGAGGATTGTCTTGGGACTGACTGGTTTTTCATGGAGGATTGTCTTGTGACTGACTGGTTTTTCATGGAGGATTGTCTTGGGACTGACTGGTTTTTCATGGAGGATTGTCTTGGGACTGACTGGTTTCTCATGGAGGATTGTCTTGTGACTGACTGGTTTCTCATGGAGGATTGTCTTGGGACTGACTGGTTTCTCATTGAAGATTGTCTTGTGACTGACTGGTTTCTCATGGAGGATTGTCTTGGGACTGACTGGTTTCTCATGGAGGATTGTCTTGGGACTGACTGGTTTCTCATGGAGGATTGTCTTGGGACTGACTGGTTTCTCATGGAGGATTGTCTTGGGACTGACTGGTTTCTCATGGAGGATTGTCTTGGGACTGACTGGTTTTTCATGGAGGATTGTCTTGGGACTGACTGGTTTCTCATTGAGGATTGTCTTGGGACTGACTGGTTTCTCATTGAGGATTGTCTTGGGACTGACTGGTTTTTCATGGAGGATTGTCTTGGGACTGACTGGTTTCTCATGGAGGATTGTCTTGGGACTGACTGGTTTTTCATGGAGGATTGTCTTGGGACTGACTGGTTTTTCATGGAGGATTGTCTTGGGACTGACTGGTTTTTCATGGAGGATTGTCTTGGGACTGACTGGTTTTTCATGGAGGATTGTCTTGGGACTGACTGGTTTCTCATGGAGGATTGTCTTGGGACTGACTGGTTTCTCATTGAGGATTGTCTAGGAAATGACTGGTTTCTCATGGAGGATTGTCTTGTGACTGACTGGTTTCTCATGGAGGATTGTCTTGGGACTGACTGGTTTCTCATGGAGGATTGTCTTGGGACTGACTGGTTTCTCATGGAGGATTGTCTTGGGACTGACTGGTTTCTCATTTAGGATTGTCTAGGAAATGACTGGTTTCTCATGGAGGATTGTCTTGTGACTGACTGGTTTCTCATGGAGGATTGTCTTGGGACTGACTGGTTTTTCATGGAGGATTGTCTTGTGACTGACTGGTTTTTCATGGAGGATTGTCTTGGGACTGACTGGTTTTTCATGGAGGATTGTCTTGGGACTGACTGGTTTCTCATTAAGGATTGTCTTGGGACTGACTGGTTTCTCATTGAGGATTGTCTTGGGACTGACTGGTTTCTCATTAAGGATTGTCTTAGGACTGACTGGTTTCTCATGGAGGATTGTCTTGGGACTGACTGGTTTTTCATGGAGGATTGTCTTGGGACTGACTGGTTTTTCATGGAGGATTGTCTTGGGACTGACTGGTTTTTCATGGAGGATTGTCTTGGGACTGACTGGTTTTTCATGGAGGATTGTCTTGGGACTGACTGGTTTCTCATGGAGGATTGTCTTGGGACTGACTGGTTTCTCATGGAGGATTGTCTTGGGACTGACTGGTTTTTCATGGAGGATTGTCTTGGGACTGACTGGTTTTTCATGGAGGATTGTCTTGGGACTGACTGGTTTCTCATGGAGGATTGTCTTGGGACTGACTGGTTTCTCATTGAGGATTGTCTAGGAAATGACTGGTTTCTCATGGAGGATTGTCTTGTGACTGACTGGTTTCTCATGGAGGATTGTCTTGGGACTGACTGGTTTCTCATGGAGGATTGTCTTGGGACTGACTGGTTTTTCATGGAGGATTGTCTTGGGACTGACTGGTTTTTCATGGAGGATTGTCTTGGGACTGACTGGTTTTTCATGGAGGATTGTCTTGGGACTGACTGGTTTCTCATGGAGGATTGTCTTGGGACTGACTGGTTTCTCATTGAGGATTGTCTAGGAAATGACTGGTTTCTCATGGAGGATTGTCTTGTGACTGACTGGTTTCTCATGGAGGATTGTCTTGGGACTGACTGGTTTCTCATGGAGGATTGTCTTGGGACTGACTGGTTTTTCATGGAGGATTGTCTTGGGACTGACTGGTTTTTCATGGAGGATTGTCTTGGGACTGACTGGTTTTTCATGGAGGATTGTCTTGCGACTGACTGGTTTCTCATGGAGGATTGTCTTGGGACTGACTGGTTTCTCATGGAGGATTGTCTTGGGACTGACTGGTTTTTCATGGAGGATTGTCTTGGGACTGACTGGTTTTTCATGGAGGATTGTCTTGGGACTGACTGGTTTCTCATGGAGGATTGTCTTGGGACTGACTGGTTTCTCATTTAGGATTGTCTAGGAAATGACTGGTTTCTCATGGAGGATTGTCTTGTGACTGACTGGTTTCTCATGGAGGATTGTCTTGGGACTGACTGGTTTTTCATGGAGGATTGTCTTGTGACTGACTGGTTTCTCATGGAGGATTGTCTTGTGACTGACTGGTTTCTCATGGAGGATTGTCCTGTGACTGACTGGTTTCTCATGGAGGATTGTCTTGGGACTGACTGGTTTTTCATGGAGGATTGTCTTGGGACTGACTGGTTTTTCATGGAGGATTGTCTTGGGACTGACTGGTTTCTCATGGAGGATTGTCTTGGGACTGACTGGTTTCTCATAGAGGATTGTCTTGGGACTGACTGGTTTTTCATGGAGGATTGTCTTGGGACTGACTGGTTTTTCATGGAGGATTGTCTTGTGACTGACTGGTTTCTCATGGAGGATTGTCTTGTGACTGACTGGTTTCTCATGGAGGATTGTCTTGGGACTGACTGGTTTTTCATGGAGGATTGTCTTGGGACTGACTGGTTTTTCATGGAGGATTGTCTTGGGACTGACTGGTTTCTCATGGAGGATTGTCTTGGGACTGACTGGTTTTTCATGGAGGATTGTCTTGGGACTGACTGGTTTCTCATTGAGGATTGTCTTGGGACTGACTGGTTTCTCATGGAGGATTGTCTTGGGACTGACTGGTTTTTCATGGAGGATTGTCTTGGGACTGACTGGTTTTTCATGGAGGATTGTCTTGGGACTGACTGGTTTTTCATGGAGGATTGTCTTGGGACTGACTGTTTTTCATGGAGGATTGTCTTGGGACTGACTGGTTTTTCATGGAGGATTGTCTTGGGACTGACTGGTTTCTCATGGAGGATTGTCTTGGGACTGACTGGTTTTTCATGGAGGATTGTCTTGGGACTGACTGGTTTCTCATTGAGGATTGTCTTGGGACTGACTGGTTTCTCATTGAGGATTGTCTTGGGACTGACTGGTTTCTCATGGAGGATTGTCTTGGGACTGACTGGTTTTTCATGGAGGATTGTCTTGGGACTGACTGGTTTTTCATGGAGGATTGTCTTGGGACTGACTGGTTTCTCATGGAGGATTGTCTTGGGACTGACTGGTTTCTCATTGAGGATTGTCTAGGAAATGACTGGTTTCTCATGGAGGATTGTCTTGTGACTGACTGGTTTCTCATGGAGGATTGTCTTGGGACTGACTGGTTTCTCATGGAGGATTGTCTTGGGACTGACTGGTTTCTCATTGAGGATTGTCTAGGAAATGACTGGTTTCTCATGGAGGATTGTCTTGGGACTGACTGGTTTTTCATGGAGGATTGTCTTGGGACTGACTGGTTTCTCATTGAGGATTGTCTTGGGACTGACTGGTTTTTCATGGAGGATTGTCTTGGGACTGACTGGTTTCTCATGGAGGATTGTCTTGGGACTGACTGGTTTCTCATGGAGGATTGTCTTGGGACTGACTGGTTTCTCATTGAGGATTGTCTAGGAAATGACTGGTTTCTCATGGAGGATTGTCTTGGGACTGACTGGTTTCTCATGGAGGATTGTCTTGGGACTGACTGGTTTCTCATTGAGGATTGTCTTGGGACTGACTGGTTTTTCATGGAGGATTGTCTTGGGACTGACTGGTTTTTCATGGAGGGTTGTCTTGGGACTGACTGGTTTCTCATGGAGGATTGTCTTGGGACTGACTGGTTTCTCATTGAGGATTGTCTTGGGACTGACTGGTTTCTCATTGAGGATTGTCTTGGGACTGACTGTTTTTTCATGGAGGATTGTCTTGGGACTGACTGGTTTCTCATGGAGGATTGTCTTCGGACTGACTGGTTTCTCATGGAGGATTGTCTTGGGACTGACTGGTTTCTCATTGAGGATTGTCTAGGAAATGACTGGTTTTTCTTGGAGGATTGTCTTGGGACTGACTGGTTTTTCTTGGAGGATTGTCTTGGGACTGACTGGTTTCTCATGGAGGATTGTCTTGGGACTGACTGGTTTCTCATGGAGGATTGTCTTGGGACTGACTGGTTTCTCATGGAGGATTGTCTTGGGACTGACTGGTTTCTCATGGAGGATTGTCTTGGGACTGACTGGTTTTTCATGGAGGATTGTCTTGGGACTGACTGGTTTCTCATGGAGGATTGTCTTGGGACTGACTGGTTTCTCATTGAGGATTGTCTTGGGACTGACTGGTTTCTCATGGAGGATTGTCTTGGGACTGACTGGTTTCTCATGGAGGATTGTCTTGGGACTGACTGGTTTCTCATGGAGGATTGTCTTGGGACTGACTGGTTTCTCATGGAGGATTGTCTTGGGACTGACTGGTTTCTCATGGAGGATTGTCTTGGGACTGACTGGTTTTTCATGGAGGATTGTCTTGGGACTGACTGGTTTTTCATGGAGGATTGTCTTGGGACTGACTGGTTTTTCATGGAGGATTGTCTTGGGACTGACTGGTTTCTCATGGAGGATTGTCTTGGGACTGACTGGTTTTTCATGGAGGATTGTCTTGGGACTGACTGGTTTTTCATGGAGGATTGTCTTGGGACTGACTGGTTTTTCATGGAGGATTGTCTTGGGACTGACTGGTTTTTCATGGAGGATTGTCTTGGGACTGACTGGTTTCTCATGGAGGATTGTCTTGGGACTGACTGGTTTCTCATTGAGGATTGTCTAGGAAATGACTGGTTTCTCATGGAGGATTGTCTTGTGACTGACTGGTTTCTCATGGAGGATTGTCTTGGGACTGACTGGTTTCTCATGGAGGATTGTCTTGTGACTGACTGGTTTCTCATGGAGGATTGTCTAGGAAATGACTGGTTTCTCATGGAGGATTGTCTTGGGACTGACTGGTTTCTCATGGAGGATTGTCTTGGGACTGACTGGTTTTTCATTGAGGATTGTCTTGTGACTGACTGGTTTCTCATGGAGGATTGTCTTGGGACTGACTGGTTTCTCATGGAGGATTGTCTTGGGACTGACTGGTTTCTCATGGAGGATTGTCTTGTGACTGACTGGTTTCTCATGGAGGATTGTCTTGGGACTGACTGGTTTCTCATGGAGGATTGTCTTGGGACTGACTGGTTTCTCATGGAGGATTGTCTTGGGACTGACTGGTTTCTCATGGAGGATTGTCTTGTGACTGACTGGTTTCTCATGGAGGATTGTCTTGGGACTGACTGGTTTCTCATGGAGGATTGTCTTGGGACTGACTGGTTTTTCATGGAGGATTGTCTTGGGACTGACTGGTTTTTCATGGAGGATTGTCTTGGGACTGACTGGTTTCTCATGGAGGATTGTCTTGGGACTGACTGGTTTCTCATGGAGGATTGTCTTGTGACTGACTGGTTTCTCATGGAGGATTGTCTTGGGACTGACTGGTTTCTCATGGAGGATTGTCTTGGGACTGACTGGTTTCTCATTTAGGATTGTCTAGGAAATGACTGGTTTCTCATGGAGGATTGTCTTGTGACTGACTGGTTTCTCATGGAGGATTGTCTTGGGACTGACTGGTTTTTCATGGAGGATTGTCTTGTGACTGACTGGTTTTTCATGGAGGATTGTCTTGGGACTGACTGGTTTTTCATGGAGGATTGTCTTGGGACTGACTGGTTTCTCATGGAGGATTGTCTTGTGACTGACTGGTTTCTCATGGAGGATTGTCTTGGGACTGACTGGTTTCTCATTGAAGATTGTCTTGTGACTGACTGGTTTCTCATGGAGGATTGTCTTGGGACTGACTGGTTTCTCATGGAGGATTGTCTTGGGACTGACTGGTTTCTCATGGAGGATTGTCTTGGGACTGACTGGTTTCTCATGGAGGATTGTCTTGGGACTGACTGGTTTTTCATGGAGGATTGTCTTGGGACTGACTGGTTTCTCATTGAGGATTGTCTTGGGACTGACTGGTTTCTCATTGAGGATTGTCTTGGGACTGACTGGTTTTTCATGGAGGATTGTCTTGGGACTGACTGGTTTCTCATGGAGGATTGTCTTGGGACTGACTGGTTTTTCATGGAGGATTGTCTTGGGACTGACTGGTTTCTCATGGAGGATTGTCTTGGGACTGACTGGTTTCTCATTGAGGATTGTCTTGGGACTGACTGGTTTCTCATTAAGGATTGTCTTAGGACTGACTGGTTTCTCATGGAGGATTGTCTTGGGACTGACTGGATTTTCATGGAGGATTGTCTTGGGACTGACTGGTTTTTCATGGAGGATTGTCTTGGGACTGACTGGTTTTTCATGGAGGATTGTCTTGGGACTGACTGGCTTCTCATGGAGGATTGTCTTGGGACTGACTGGTTTCTCATGGAGGATTGTCTTGGGACTGACTGGTTTTTCATGGAGGATTGTCTTGGGACTGACTGGTTTCTCATGGAGGATTGTCTTGGGACTGACTGGTTTTTCGTGGAGGATTGTCTTGGGACTGACTGGTTTCTCATTAAGGATTGTCTTGGGACTGACTGGTTTCTCATTGAGGATTGTCTTGGGACTGACTGGTTTCTCATTAAGGATTGTCTTAGGACTGACTGGTTTCTCATGGAGGATTGTCTTGGGACTGACTGGTTTTTCATGGAGGATTGTCTTGGGACTGACTGGTTTTTCATGGAGGATTGTCTTGGGACTGACTGGTTTTTCATGGAGGATTGTCTTGGGACTGACTGGCTTCTCATGGAGGATTGTCTTGGGACTGACTGGTTTCTCATGGAGGATTGTCTTGGGACTGACTGGTTTTTCATGGAGGATTGTCTTGGGACTGACTGGTTTTTCATGGAGGATTGTCTTGGGACTGACTGGTTTTTCATGGAGGATTGTCTTGGGACTGACTGGTTTCTCATTGAGGATTGTCTTGGGACTGACTGGTTTCTCATGGAGGATTGTCTTGGGACTGACTGGTTTTTCATTGAGGACTGTCTTGGGACTGACTGGATTTTCATGGAGGATTGTCTTGGGACTGACTGGTTTTTCATGGAGGATTGTCTTGGGACTGACTGGTTTTTCATGGAGGATTGTCTTGGGACTGACTGGTTTCTCATGGAGGATTGTCTTGGGACTGACTGGTTTCTCATGGAGGATTGTCTTGGGACTGACTGGTTTCTCATGGAGGATTGTCTTGGGACTGACTGGTTTCTCATTGAAGATTGTCTTGGGACTGACTGGTTTCTCATGGAGGATTGTCTTGGGACTGACTGGTTTCTCATGGAGGATTGTCTTGGGACTGACTGGTTTCTCATGGAGGATTGTCTTGGGACTGACTGGTTTCTCATGGAGGATTGTCTTGGGACTGACTGGTTTCTCATGGAGGATTGTCTTGGGACTGACTGGTTTCTCATGTAGGATTGTCTTGTGACTGACTGGTTTCTCATGGAGGATTGTCTGGGGACTGACTGGTTTCTCATGGAGGATTGTCTTGGGACTGACTGGTTTCTCATGGAGGATTGTCTTGGGACTGACAGGTTTCTCATGGAGGATTGTCTTGGGACTGACTGGTTTTTCATGGAGGATTGTCTTGGGACTGACTGGTTTCTCATGGAGGATTGTCTTGGGACTGACTGGTTTTTCATGGAGGATTGTCTTGGGACTGACTGGTTTCTCATGGAGGATTGTCTTGGGACTGACTGGTTTCTCATGGAGGATTGTCTTGGGACTGACTGGTTTCTCATTGAGGATTGTCTAGAAAATGACTGGTTTCTCATGGAGGATTGTCTTGTGACTGACTGGTTTCTCATGGAGGATTGTCTTGGGACTGACTGGTTTCTCATGGAGGATTGTCTTGGGACTGACTGGTTTCTCATGGAGGATTGTCTTGGGACTGACTGGTTTTTCATGGAGGATTGTCTTGGGACTGACTGGTTTTTCATGGAGGATTGTCTTGGGACTGACTGGTTTTTCATGGAGGATTGTCTTGCGACTGACTGGTTTCTCATGGAGGATTGTCTTGGGACTGACTGGTTTCTCATTGAGGATTGTCTTGGGACTGACTGGTTTCTCATGGAGGATTGTCTTGGGACTGACTGGTTTTTCATGGAGGATTGTCTTGGGACTGACTGGTTTCTCATGGAGGATTGTCTTGGGACTGACTGGTTTCTCATTGAGGATTGTCTTGGGACTGACTGGTTTTTCATGGAGGATTGTCTTGGGACTGACTGGTTTTTCATGGAGGATTGTCTTGGGACTGACTGGTTTCTCATTGAGGATTGTCTAGGAAATGACTGGTTTTTCATGGAGGATTGTCTTGTGACAGACTGGTTTCTCATGGAGGATTGTCTTGGGACTGACTTGTTTCTCATGGAGGATTGTCTTGGGACTGACTGGTTTCTCATGGAGGATTGTCTTGGGACTGACTGGTTTCTCATGGAGGATTGTCTTGGGACTGACTGGTTTCTCATGGAGGATTGTCTTGGGACTGACTGGTTTCTCATTGAAGATTGTCTTGGGACTGACTGGTTTCTCATGGAGGATTGTCTTGGGACTGACTGGTTTCTCATGGAGGATTGTCTTGGGACTGACTGGTTTCTCATGGAGGATTGTCTTGGGACTGACTGGTTTCTCATGGAGGATTGTCTTGGGACTGACTGGTTTCTCATTGAAGATTGTCTTGGGACTGACTGGTTTCTCATGGAGGATTGTCTTGGGACTGACTGGTTTCTCATGGAGGATTGTCTTGGGACTGACTGGTTTCTCATGGAGGATTGTCTTCGGACTGACTGGTTTCTCATGGAGGATTGTCTTGGGACTGACTGGTTTCTCATGGAGGATTGTCTTGGGACTGACTGGTTTCTCATGTAGGATTGTCTTGTGACTGACTGGTTTCTCATGGAGGATTGTCTTGGGACTGACTGGTTTCTCATGGAGGATTGTCTTGGGACTGACTGGTTTCTCATGGAGGATTGTCTTGGGACTGACAGGTTTCTCATGGAGGATTGTCTTGGGACTGACTGGTTTTTCATGGAGGATTGTCTTGGGACTGACTGGTTTTTCATGGAGGATTGTCTTGGGACTGACTGGTTTTTCATGGAGGATTGTCTTGGGACTGACTGGTTTCTCATGGAGGATTGTCTTGGGACTGACTGGTTTCTCATGGAGGATTGTCTTGGGACTGACTGGTTTCTCATGGAGGATTGTCTTGGGACTGACTGGTTTCTCATTGAGGATTGTCTAGAAAATGACTGGTTTCTCATGGAGGATTGTCTTGTGACTGACTGGTTTCTCATGGAGGATTGTCTTGGGACTGACTGGTTTCTCATGGAGGATTGTCTTGGGACTGACTGGTTTCTCATGGAGGATTGTCTTGGGACTGACTGGTTTTTCATGGAGGATTGTCTTGGGACTGACTGGTTTTTCATGGAGGATTGTCTTGGGACTGACTGGTTTTTCATGGAGGATTGTCTTGGGACTGACTGGTTTCTCATGGAGGATTGTCTTGGGACTGACTGGTTTCTCATGGAGGATTGTCTTGGGACTGACTGGTTTCTCATGGAGGATTGTCTTGGGACTGACTGGTTTCTCATGGAGGATTGTCTTGGGACTGACTGGTTTCTCATGGAGGATTGTCTTGGGACTGACTGGTTTCTCATTGAAGATTGTCTTGTGACTGACTGGTTTCTCATGGAGGATTGTCTTGGGACTGACTGGTTTCTCATTGAGGATTGTCTTGGGACTGAGTGGTTTCTCATGGAGGATTGTCTTGGGACTGACTGGTTTCTCATGGAGGATTGTCTTGGGACTGACTGGTTTCTCATTGAGGATTGTCTTGGGACTGACTGGTTTCTCATGGAGGATTGTCTTGGGACTGACTGGTTTCTCATGGAGGATTGTCTTGGGACTGACTGGTTTTTCATGGAGGATTGTCTTGGGACTGACTGGTTTCTCATTGAGGATTGTCTAGGAAATGACTGGTTTCTCATGGAGGATTGTCTTGTGACTGACTGGTTTCTCATGGAGGATTGTCTTGGGACTGACTGGTTTCTCACGGAGGATTGTCTTGGGACTGACTGGTTTCTCATTGAGGATTGTCTAGGAAATGTCTGGTTTTTCATGGAGGATTGTCTTGCGACTGACTGGTTTCTCATGGAGGATTGTCTTGGGACTGACTGGTTTCTCATGGAGGATTGTCTTGGGACTGACTGGTTTCTCATGGAGGATTGTCTTGGGACTGACTGGTTTCTCATTGAGGATTGTCTTGGGACTGACTGGTTTCTCATGGAGGATTGTCTTGGGACTGACTGGTTTCTCATGGAGGATTGTCTTGGGACTGACTGGTTTCTCATGGAGGATTGTCTTGGGACTGACTGGTTTCTCATTGAAGATTGTCTTGGGACTGACTGGTTTCTCATGGAGGATTGTCTTGGGACTGACTGGTTTCTCATGGAGGATTGTCTTGGGACTGACTGGTTTCTCATGGAGGATTGTCTTGGGACTGACTGGTTTCTCATGGAGGATTGTCTTGGGACTGACTGGTTTCTCATTGAAGATTGTCTTGGGACTGACTGGTTTCTCATGGAGGATTGTCTTGGGACTGACTGGTTTCTCATGGAGGATTGTCTTGGGACTGACTGGTTTCTCATGGAGGATTGTCTTGGGACTGACTGGTTTCTCATGGAGGATTGTCTTGGGACTGACTGGTTTCTCATGGAGGATTGTCTTGGGACTGACTGGTTTCTCATGTAGGATTGTCTTGTGACTGACTGGTTTCTCATGGAGGATTGTCTTGGGACTGACTGGTTTCTCATGGAGGATTGTCTTGGGACTGACTGGTTTCTCATGGAGGATTGTCTTGGGACTGACAGGTTTCTCATGGAGGATTGTCTTGGGACTGACTGGTTTTTCATGGAGGATTGTCTTGGGACTGACTGGTTTTTCATGGAGGATTGTCTTGGGACTGACTGGTTTTTCATGGAGGATTGTCTTGGGACTGACTGGTTTCTCATGGAGGATTGTCTTGGGACTGACTGGTTTCTCATGGAGGATTGTCTTGGGACTGACTGGTTTCTCATTCAGGATTGTCTAGAAAATGACTGGTTTCTCATGGAGGATTGTCTTGTGACTGACTGGTTTCTCATGGAGGATTGTCTTGGGACTGACTGGTTTCTCATGGAGGATTGTCTTGGGACTGACTGGTTTCTCATGGAGGATTGTCTTGGGACTGACTGGTTTTTCATGGAGGATTGTCTTGGGACTGACTGGTTTTTCATGGAGGATTGTCTTGGGACTGACTGGTTTTTCATGGAGGATTGTCTTGGGACTGACTGGTTTCTCATGGAGGATTGTCTTGGGACTGACTGGTTTCTCATGGAGGATTGTCTTGGGACTGACTGGTTTCTCATGGAGGATTGTCTTGGGACTGACTGGTTTCTCATGGAGGATTGTCTTGGGACTGACTGGTTTCTCATGGAGGATTGTCTTGGGACTGACTGGTTTCTCATTGAAGATTGTCTTGTGACTGACTGGTTTCTCATGGAGGATTGTCTTGGGACTGACTGGTTTCTCATTGAGGATTGTCTTGGGACTGAGTGGTTTCTCATGGAGGATTGTCTTGGGACTGACTGGTTTCTCATGGAGGATTGTCTTGGGACTGACTGGTTTCTCATTGAGGATTGTCTTGGGACTGACTGGTTTCTCATGGAGGATTGTCTTGGGACTGACTGGTTTCTCATGGAGGATTGTCTTGGGACTGACTGGTTTTTCATGGAGGATTGTCTTGGGACTGACTGGTTTCTCATTGAGGATTGTCTAGGAAATGACTGGTTTCTCATGGAGGATTGTCTTGTGACTGACTGGTTTCTCATGGAGGATTGTCTTGGGACTGACTGGTTTCTCACGGAGGATTGTCTTGGGACTGACTGGTTTCTCATTGAGGATTGTCTAGGAAATGACTGGTTTCTCATGGAGGATTGTCTTGTGACTGACTGGTTTCTCATGGAGGATTGTCTTGGGACTGACTGGTTTCTCATTGAGGATTGTCTAGGAAATGACTGGTTTCTCATGGAGGATTGTCTTGTGACTGACTGGTTTCTCATGGAGGATTGTCTTGGGACTGACTGGTTTCTCATGGAGGATTGTCTTGGGACTGACTGGTTTCTCATGGAGGATTGTCTTGGGACTGACTGGTTTTTCATGGAGGATTGTCTTGGGACTGACTGGTTTCTCATGGAGGATTGTCTTGGGACTGACTGGTTTCTCATTGAGGATTGTCTTGGGACTGACTGGTTTCTCATGGAGGATTGTCTTGGGACTGACTGGTTTTTCATGGAGGATTGTCTTGGGACTGACTGGTTTTTCATGGAGGATTGTCTTGGGACTGACTGGTTTTTCATGGAGGATTGTCTTGGGACTGACTGGTTTTTCATGGAGGATTGTCTTGGGACTGACTGGTTTCTCATGGAGGATTGTCTTGGGACTGACTGGTTTCTCATTGAGGATTGTCTTGGGACTGACTGGTTTCTCATGGAGGATTGTCTTGGGACTGACTGGTTTTTCATGGAGGATTGTCTTGGGACTGACTGGTTTTTCATGGAGGATTGTCTTGGGACTGACTGGTTTCTCATGGAGGATTGTCTTGGGACTGACTGGTTTTTCATGGAGGATTGTCTTGGGACTGACTGGTTTTTCATGGAGGATTGTCTTGGGACTGACTGGTTTTTCATGGAGGATTGTCTTGGGACTGACTGGTTTTTCATGGAGGATTGTCTTGGGACTGACTGGTTTCTCATGGAGGATTGTCTTGGGACTGACTGGTTTCTCATGGAGGATTGTCTTGGGACTGACTGGTTTTTCATGGAGGATTGTCTTGGGACTGACTGGTTTTTCATGGAGGATTGTCTTGGGACTGACTGGTTTCTCATGGAGGATTGTCTTGGGACTGACTGGTTTCTCATTGAAGATTGTCTAGGAAATGACTGGTTTCTCATGGAGGATTGTCTTGTGACTGACTGGTTTCTCATGGAGGATTGTCTTGGGACTGACTGGTTTCTCATGGAGGATTGTCTTGGGACTGACTGGTTTTTCATGGAGGATTGTCTTGGGACTGACTGGTTTTTCATGGAGGATTGTCTTGGGACTGACTGGTTTTTCATGGAGGATTGTCTTGGGACTGACTGGTTTCTCATGGAGGATTGTCTTGGGACTGACTGGTTTCTCATGGAGGATTGTCTTGGGACTGACTGGTTTCTCATGGAGGATTGTCTTGGGACTGACTGGTTTCTCATTGAAGATTGTCTTGTGACTGACTGGTTTCTCATGGAGGATTGTCTTGGGACTGACTGGTTTCTCATTGAAGATTGTCTTGTGACTGACTGGTTTCTCATGGAGGATTGTCTTGGGACTGACTGGTTTCTCATGGAGGATTGTCTTGGGACTGACTGGTTTCTCATGGAGGATTGTCTTGGGACTGACTGGCTTTTCATGGAGGATTGTCTTGGGACTGACTGGCTTTTCATGGAGGATTGTCTTGGGACTGACTGGTTTCTCATTGAGGATTGTCTTGGGACTGACTGGTTTCTCATGGAGGATTGTCTTGGGACTGACTGGTTTCTCATGGAGGATTGTCTTGGGACTGACTGGCTTTTCATGGAGGATTGTCTTGGGACTGACTGGTTTCTCATTGAGGATTGTCTTGGGACTGACTGGTTTCTCATGGAGGATTGTCTTGGGACTGACTGGCTTTTCATGGAGGATTGTCTTGGGACTGACTGGCTTTTCATGGAGGATTGTCTTGGGACTGACTGGTTTCTCATTGAGGATTGTCTTGGGACTGACTGGTTTCTCATGGAGGATTGTCTTGGGACTGACTGGTTTCTCATGGAGGATTGTCTTGGGACTGACTGGTTTCTCATTGAGGATTGTCTTGGGACTGACTGGTTTCTCATGGAGGATTGTCTTGGGACTGACTGGTTTCTCATTGAGGATTGTCTTGGGACTGACTGGTTTCTCATTGAGGATTGTCTTGGGACTGACTGGTTTCTCATTGAGGATTGTCTTGGGACTGACTGGTTTCTCATGGAGGATTGTCTTGGGACAGACTGGTTTTTCATGGAGGATTGTCTTGGGACTGACTGGCTTTTCATGGAGGATTGTCTTGGGACTGACTGGTTTCTCATGGAGGATTGTCTTGGGACTGACTGGTTTCTCATTGAGGACTGTCTTGGGACTGACTGGTTTCTCATTGAGGATTGTCTTGGGACTGACTGGTTTTTCATGGAGGATTGTCTTGGGACTGACTGGTTTCTCATTGAGGACTGTCTTGGGACTGACTGGTTTCTCATTGAAGATTGTCTTGTGAAGAGACCGCATTATTAAATTATGGTACAATTCAATATTTAGGCTTCAGTTAAAACTTGCTCACTCTTGAGACTTACTTGAGCAAAGAGGAAAAGCAAATACCTTTGAGCACAGAGTACAGTAGTGAGTCTGCTCGTGGCGGTCGTGCTCACACCGTTTCCATAGTGGCATGAGCATGAGCATGAGCACAGAATAGGCACAATATGCACGGCAGATATGCGCTTTGCAGTAATGTGCGTCCAAGCATTAGCTTGGAGTGTGAGGTGGCTTAGTTGCTCAATTCAAGAGGACCATTGTGCGTACAGAAAGTGAGCAATTTAAATCGTAGGAAAAGATGCTGAGTATAAGCCTATATATTAACATTTTTTTAGACCTTCTTCATCTCTTCTACATCAAGAAATTTGCTGACATCTCTCTGAAAACTAATACTTTTTTCGCATCACTTGCGGAGTGACATCAAAGTAGAATTGGTGAGCAGAAATTTATGAATTCATCTCTTTTTAATTGAACTCTGAATTTGGAAAATATAACGGCCTATTTCTGCATGTCCAATATTGTTGCCAGACAGGCAGACTAGCTTCGGTACTTTCAAATACTAAAATATTCATGACCAATAGATGTCTGTGTTTAAGTCCATTCTTGATACTAGCTCGTGCACTCTAAATTTAAATTGGCTGAAATTCGTTTCTAGTCTCAACTCACAGTAATCCTAAACCAGTCAATTATTTGCTTCTGGATGAGCTCATTTCATTCTTCAAGATGAGCTCATTACATTCTTCTAGATGAGCTCATTACATGCTTCTAGATGAGCTCATTACATTCTTCTAGATGAGTTCATTACATTCTTCTAGATGAGTTCATTACATGCTTCTAGATGGGCTCATTACATTCTTCTAGATGAGTTCATTACATGCTTCTAGATGAGTTCATTACATGCTTCTAGATGAGCTCATTACATGCTTCTAGATGAGTTCATTACATGCTTCTAGATGAGCTCATTACATGCTTCTAGATGAGCTCATTACATTCTTCTAGATGAGCTCATTACATTCTTCTAGATGAGTTCATTACATTCTTCTAGATGAGCTCATTACATTCTTCAAGATGAGCTCATTACATTCTTCTAGATGAGCTCAGTACATTCTTCAAGATGAGCTCATTACATTCTTCTAGATGAGCTCATTACATGCTTCTAGATGAGCTCATTACATTCTTCTAGATGAGCTCATTACATTCTTCTAGATGAGCTCATTACATGCTTCTAGATGAGCTCATTACATTCTTCTAGATGAGTTCATTACATTCTTCTAGATGAGTTCATTACATGCTTCTAGATGGGCTCATTACATTCTTCTAGATGAGTTCATTACATGCTTCTAGATGAGCTCATTACATGCTTCTAGATGAGCTCATTACATTCTTCTAGATGAGCTCATTACATTCTTCTAGATGAGCTCATTACATTCTTCTAGATGAGCTCATTACATTCTTCAAGATGAGCTCATTACATTCTTCTAGATGAGCTCATTACATGCTTCTAGATGAGCTCATTACATGCTTCTAGATGGGCTCATTACATTCTTCTAGATGAGTTCATTACATGCTTCTAGATGAGCTCATTACATGCTTCTAGATGAGCTCATTACATGCTTCTAGATGAGCTCATTACATGCTTCTAGATGAGCTCATTACATTCTTCTAGATGAGCTCATTACATTCTTCTAGATGAGCTCATTACATTCTTCTAGATGAGCTCATTACATGCTTCTAGATGAGCTCATTACATGCTTCTAGATGAGCTCATTACATTCTTCTAGATGAGTTCATTACATGCTTCTAGATGAGTTCATTACATGCTTCTAGATGAGCTCATTACATTATTCTAGATGAGTTCATTACATTCTTCTAGATGAGCTCATTACATGCTTCTAGATGAGCTCATTACATGCTTCTAGATGGGCTCATTACATTCTTCTAGATGAGTTCATTACATGCTTCTAGATGAGCTCATTACATGCTTCTAGATGAGTTCATTACATGCTTCTAGATGGGCTCATTAAATTCTTCTCGATGAGTTCATTACATGCTTCTAGATGACCTCATTACATGCATGTACATCAGTTGATTATATGCCTGTACATCAGTTGATTATATGCCTGTACATCAGTTGATTATATGCCTGTACATCAGTTGATTATATGCCTGTACATCAGTTGATTATATGCCTGTACATCAGTTGATTATATGCCTGTACATCAGTTGATTATATGCCTGTACATTAGTTTATTACACGCCTGTACATTAGTCAATTATATGCCTGTACATGAGTCCACTTAACTTCTCCCATCTAAAACCCGGAGCACAGTGAGTTAGCCTGTCGATGGGCACAGCAGCCGGCAAGGAGGAGCCGCCGCCGCCTCGGTGGCGCGAGGCCGGCCGCACGGTGCCGGATCCCCGCGATCCGCCCGACGAGGAAGGCATCGGCCGCGACTTCGACTTCGGCGAAAGGCAGCGCCGGCAGGCCCCGGAGCGCGCTGCACCAACTGGTGAGCGCGGCGCACGCGGTCGCGGCGTCGGCGACGTCGTTGGCGATCAGCCGCCGGGCGGCGGCGAGCGCGAGTTCATCCGGGTCGGCGATCGGCTGGACAACAAGCCGATGGACAAGGTGCAGTACGGACTGAGCGACCCCAAGCGGGAGCAGTTCAAGGCGCCGGTGGACAAGCGAAAGCTTCGCGGCACGGTGGCCACGCAGAAGCAGCCGGGCGCCAAGGCGGGCCGCCGGGTCCTCAACTGGGAGGAGGTGGACAGCAACAGCGCCTACGTTTTGATCTCCAAGCCGCAGCTTCTGACGGAGGACGCTGAGCCGTACAACAAGCGTCCGCTGCCCACCTTTCGCCGCGGCGCCGACGTCGCTGAGCTGGACGACGAGGAGCTGCAGGCCCGGAAGGAGGCGGAGCGGCGGCCCTTGGAGCAGCAAGTAGATCCGGGTGTCAACATCGACGGAATGGACATCGACGCCGTTGGCTATCAGCCCCGCCTGGACCCGCTGCCGCTGCTGCTGCCGCGCAAGGCCACGGTGCCGAGGGAGGACTACCTGGGCACCGCCTGCGGCCAGGACGCGCTCGGCGTGGAAGACGACGGCTACGCCAGGGACGTAGGGCGACTGCCGAACGGCGAGAGAATAAACATGCTGCGCATCATTAGCCAGTTCTGACCCGATGGAGGCTTCAGGAACGCTGCCGATTCTAGTCTGGGATGTATCAAATAGCTCTCTGGTTGCTTCATAATGTTGATTTAGATTCTGTTATTTGTTGCCATGGCAACGAACAGTGCGCGGTGATTCACAAGGTTACGAGTTTGCTGATGTACATATCCTGGCGATTCTGGATAACAAATGCTGGTGAATTTGCACGACAAGGCACCAAGCCTTCTCTCCGCTGCTGCGCCCCAATCGCGATCTCCCACTCACCACATTGTCTTTGGAACGCTGGCATTGTTGATACTTATCTTAAGTAATATTAGCTAGCTTTCGCATTTTATATTACGCGATCAGCACTTGTAGAAATCTTGCTTGCTTTTAATTTGTTTCTTCCCATACGGAATTCAGCATTCATTGTCCATAAATAAACATGGCTTGTTATGGTGGACTTCAGTGTCGTAATCAAGAACTAACAATTTTGATAGTGCATTTGTATTTGAATTTTATTTGAACATTACTAACACAGGCTTGCACTTCGTTGCTTGAGATTGTGCCCAGAACTTTCAGTTATGATTCTTATTCTTGTCCTGGAACACCGGATGTGTGCTCATGGGCTCATTGCACGCCGAAGCTGCTTTCGTGCCGTCGACCTTGCAGGTTCTTTGCTAGCTGCAGTGAAGGAGGAAGGGAAGGGGTTGGCTGCCGTCATTCACGATTCTCTTATGAAACTTCTAGCTTCTTCTCGAGCTGATCTCTAAAGAAACTGTCCAACTGGAGAGAAAAACCGGCTGCTATTCTGATGGTCGAAGATGAATGGCTTGCTTTGGCCCTAAATTGAGAAGAAACATTATACACAGCTTTAAATAAAACATTGTATGTGGTCAGTATACCCTGTGTTGTGGCTTTGGGTTCACGAGGCATTACTAGACTAGTATAGGCAGGCGAGGCAGTAGTTAAGCAGGTGAGGCAGCATAGATATGTAGGTGAGGGAGTAAAAAAAGCAGGTGAGGCAGTAAAAAAAGCAGGTGAGGCAGTAAAAAAGCAGGTGAGGCAGTATAGACAAGCAGTTAAGGGAGTAGATAAGCAGGTGAGGCAGAATAGACAAGCAGTTAAGGGAGTAGATAAGCAGGTGAGGCAGTATAGACAAGCAGTTAAGGGAGTAGATAAGCAGGTGAGGCAGTATAGACAAGCAGATGAGACAGTAGATAAGCAGGTGAGGCAGAATAGACAAGCAGTTAAGGGAGTAGATAAGCAGGTGACGCAGTATAGACAAGCAGTTAAGGGAGTAGATAAGCAGGTGAGGCAGTATAGACAAGCAGTTAAGGGAGTAGATAAGCAGGTGAGGCAGTATAGACAAGCAGTTAAGGGAGTAGATAAGCAGGTGAGGCAGAATAGACAAGCAGTTAAGGGAGTAGATAAGCAGGTGAGGCAGTATAGACAAGCAGGTGAGACAGTAGATAAGCAGGTGAGGCAGTATAGACAAGCAGTTAAGGGAGTAGATAAGCAGGTGAGGCAGAATAGACAAGCAGTTAAGGGAGTAGATAAGCAGGTGAGGCAGTATAGACAAGCAGGTGAGACAGTAGATAAGCAGGTGAGGCAGTATAGACAAGCAGTTAAGGGAGTAGATAAGCAGGTGAGGCAGTATAGACAAGCAGTTAAGGGAGTAGATAAGCAGGTGAGGCAGTATAGACAAGCAGTTAAGGGAGTAGATAAGCAGGTGAGGCAGAATAGACAAGCAGTTAAGGGAGTAGATAAGCAGGTGAGGCAGTATAGACAAGCAGGTGAGACAGTAGATAAGCAGGTGAGGCAGTATAGACAAGCAGGTGAGACAGTAGATAAGCAGGTGAGGCAGAATAGACAAGCAGTTAAGGGAGTAGATAAGCAGGTGAGGCAGTATAGACAAGCAGGTGAGACAGTAGATAAGCAGGTGAGGCAGTATAGACAAGCAGGTGAGACAGTAGATAAGCAGGTGAGGCAGTATAGACAAGCAGGTGAGACAGTAGATAAGCAGGTGAGGCAGTATAGACAAGCAGGTGAGACAGTAGATAAGCAGGTGAGGTAGCATAGATTTGCAGGTCAGTCAGTATTGATTAGCAGGTGAGTCAGTATTGATTAGCAGGTGAGTCAGTGTTGATTAGCAGGTGATCAGTTTTGATTAGCAGGTGAGTCAGTATTGATTAGCAGGTGAGTCAGTATTGATTAGCAGGTGAGTCAGTATTGATTAGCAGGTGATCAGTTTTGATTAGCAGGTGAGTCAGTATTGATTAGCAGGTGAGTCAGTATTGATTAGCAGGTGAGTGTTGATTAGCAGGTGATCAGTATTGATTAGCAGATGAGTCAGTATTGATTAGCAGGTGAGTCAGTATTGATTAGCAGGTGAGTCAGTATTGATTAGCAGGTGATCAGTTTTGATTAGCAGGTGAGTCAGTATTGATAAGCAGGTGAGTCAGTATTTATTAGCAGGTGAGTCAGTATTGATTAGCAGGTGAGTCAGTATTGATTAGCAGGTGAGTCAGTATTGATTAGCAGGTGAGTCAGTATAGCTAAGAAGGGAGACAGTTTAGCTAAAAAAAGGTTAAGAGAGAGGATAAAGACGGGAGACAGCATATCGTATGCAGGTAAGACAGTAGGTAAGCAAGTGAGATAGGGCAGTAGATTAACAGGTAAAACAGTTGTGTTCCCCTGCTGAGGGACTTGGTGCATAATTGAGACCTTGAGATTGAAGAAAGGCACTTGGGAAAAAGACACATCGAAGCAAATTTAGTGGCAATTATCAGCAGCAAATGAGTCCCATAGAAGCAAGGATTTATCGATCGCGTGCCAACGGGCCAGTTTAAGCAGCTGCCAGACTTCTCAGGCCTTGCGGCTGCGCTGATTTGAATTTTTTTTACATTCTGCTACTGAAAACATTAGACCCGTGCTTAAATGTGGCAATCAGGTGTCGCAATTAAACCTTTGATGACTGGAGATTTTAAAATGCTACGAGTATAATAATTAATAGCCTATAGCGTGACTTGCCTCGAAGGTACGGAATTATATATTAGTTTATTTTATTGACAAAAACTTTACTGATTGCTCAGATACGCACTTGCTAAGTTTCTGAGATGCAGCGACAGGTTCGATACCGACACCTCTGTGACAGGTCAGCACCTCTGTGACAGGTTCGATACCGACAGCTCTGTGACAGGTTCGATACCGACACCCCTGTGACAGGTTCGATACCGACACCCCTGTGACAGGTTCGATACCGACACCCCTGTGATAGGTTCGATACCGACACCTCTGTGACAGGTTCGATACCGACACCCCTGTGACAGGTTCGATACCGACACCCCTGTGACAGTTTCGATACCGACACCCCTGTGACAGGTTCGATACCGACACCCCTGTGACAGGTTCGATACCGACACCCCTGTGACAGGTTCGATACCGACACCCCTGTGACAAGTTCGATACCGACACCTCTGTGACAGGTTCGATACCGACACCCCTGTGACAGGTTCGATACCGACACCCCTGTGACAGGTTCGATACCGACACCCCTGTGACAGGTTCGATACCGACACCCCTGTGATAGGTTCGATACCGACACCTCTGTTACAGGTTCGATACCGACACCCCTGTGACAGGTTCGATACCGACACCCCTGTGACAGGTTCGATACCGACACCCCTGTGACAGGTTCGATACCGACACCCCTGTGACAGGTTCGATACCGACACCCCTGTGACAGGTTCGATACCGACACCCCTGTGACAGGTTCGATACCGACACCCCTGTGATAGGTTCGATACTGACACCTCTGTGACAGGTTCGATACCGACACAGCAGAGAAAAGCCGTGTTTTAGTTTTCACAGGGAAATCATTTGTTTTTAATAGGTAGTTTCGAGCATTCTAGGCAAATTTTAATTTTGAAATATCTTTTTTGTTTCTTTCACAGCTTTTTTTCGTCTTGTAACACAATGGACTACAATTTTCATATCCGTTTAGTTTATGAAAAGTCTTGGGCCACGAAACCAGTTGCATACAGTTGAAAATTAATTTATTGGTTTTTCATTTCCGTTCTAAAATTATAGTTAGCTCCAAACATCCATCAGCATGTTTAACACTTCACTGTACAGAAATAGAGGTCGAAACATGTAAGTGACATTAAATGGAGCTATTAATTGTTTTGCCGTAAACAAAGAACAAGTTCAGGGGTCAACCAATAGTTACAAATCTGTTTTGTCTAGCTCAGTATTAAGAAAGCGACGACAAATCATTGTGACTCATGTTCGTGACAACAAAATGGATGGAGCCATTCTGATTACTTAAGGTTCCGAGGATTACATGCGTATATATAGCTGCCGGATGCTGAGATCGATTCAGCAGTGGCAGAGCACGGCAGCATGCTCCTTCCTAATTGTCCGGAAATCTATGATGGCAATATTGTGGTCATCATGCTTATATTTAGAGTCAGATCGGATTAGACAAGCAATTCGTTAGAATTTGTGAGCCAGTTAAGCTGAATGGTCGTGCATGCTTGGTCGGAATGTTAAAATTTTTGTTTGATCACTCGATCGATAAGTTTCTATCGAGCAAATTCATCGTCATATCGTGGGCAGAGCTCTTTCAGACTCTTAAACTAATATACATATATTTCTACTGTGTATATATTAATAAAATTCCTATCCTGCAACGTCAAGCTGTGTGATTTATATTCAAATTCATCTTTCTCTTGCTCCTCTCTGCTTTCTATCTTAATTCAGCGCAATTGCTGGCCCACGGAAGTATCCTCTTCACCACGCGGCTCTGTACTCTGAAGTCTTGCTCAGTTAGAAGTGTTCATTAATCAAGCGTGTCTAGTTTATTTATTAATTTAAGTAATAACTTAGTCTTCCTCCAAAAAGGCCAAGCTTGCAGCTTGAAGAATCTTTTACGCTAGAAGGTGAATTGAGAATGCGGAAGAAAATTAAATAATATAATATCAACCGCGTACGACTGTCAATTTCAAGAATGCTTGAAATCTAAGACGTGACTCAATCATTTTTTCGCAAATCGACACGCAAATATCCAAAATATCCAAAAAATTTGCGCAAACAAATTTGCATATGTACTTTCCATTGTCTTTTCTTGAGTTAAAAAGTTTCACTAAAAAGAGCAGTTACAAGAAAATTGTCGGTGAGTTTTTTTGATTTGCGATACTAAAACGTGCAAGAAGTCGAAAGTTAACTTTCGTTGTTATGGATTCTCTAGGACGTTTACTGTAACAGATTTAGACGCTTTTCGAGAGCGCAAGTTGATTGATCAAAAGACTTCAAAATTTGAGTAATAAAATCAGAAGTAAAAAATATTACACAGAAGAACCAGTAGGAGTAGTCCTGGTCCTTGTCCTAGTCCTATACCTACTCATAATCGTCTTTGATTATACATTTCCCGTTCACAATATTGACATTGAATATTCACAACCGTACTGAAATTACAAAACAAATGGAAAATAGCTGAGAGGGAATACGAAATTACGGCCTTTAAGAATCCAGAACATTATAACACAGAAAAATGTGTTTTTATGTTTTTAGTAAGAAAAGCGGAAATAAAATTATGAATTGCTAGTTTTTTTTCTATATGTATTCTTAACTATTATGGAGTTAAAAGCAGTAATAAAATTAATATTTATTCAAACATTGACAAAAAAACAAAAAGTCCCAGATTTATTAGGAGCTGCTTCCATAAAAGTCAGGCGGTCTAATTTTTTACTGAGGGAAATATATTAATTTTAGGGATACAGAATTAGTCTTTACTTCTATTAGGTCTATATATTATTTTTGCCAAAGGCCAATTATTCTTTTCCATTGGTAAATTAGTTTAGTTAAAAAGTGAACATTGTGACATAGCCTCATTGTGATGAAAAGAAATACAATAAGTCCTTTGTTTTTTAATTACAGGATATATACTACTAAAGATTATGGTTGTAAATTTGTATTCATAAATGTATATTAGTGCTTTTGTCTATATTCATGTGCGAAAAAAGAAATATATATAATTTCTTATTGATTAAATTATAAAAAGTCTCCGTAAAACTGCGCTTTAATGGGACAAAATTAACTAGAGACGAACTTCTAGGTGACACTTTAGTTTTCTGAAAATTAATATATGATTTTATTTCGATAATTTACCATCAACATAGCTCGTAGTATAAGAAATTTAAGATAATTAGATAAATACTAGTTATAGTTTTTGTTTCTTTTCACTGCATAGTAAGACTAGATATATGTACATATTAAAAAAATTGTTAAAAATCGAAACAAGTTTGCGATCTTCTACAATTAGTTATTTGTCTTTCTTTCTTATATTATGTTTACTCAACTTTTTATTTTTTAAGTTATTTTTTCTAAGTAAGAACCAAAATATTTTGATGGTTAAAAACACTTTAAGTTTTCAAAAGTTTGGTATATTCTTTCTTCTATGTCTTGAATATTTCACCAGAAAAGCTGAAAAAAATTACTCTTGTCTTATGACTTACTTAAAATTGTGATTTTCATGATATATTATTTTTTAAATACACATCATTAATCTAAGTTTTTTTCTACCTGCAAAATAATTCACTAGCACTCAACATAGGAAAGCATTTTACTGGGCTAAAATAATGAACAGTGTTGAGCAGTTGGGTAGGCCTATTTTTCAGAAAGCGCTACTTCTCACTGAAAACTGTTACTAGAACTCGCAATACTAGTTTGTTGGAGCTGATTTATTTTTTCGAACGTTTAGATCGCGAACAGAGCAGATGAGGTCCATCAGCCACGAAAAAGCCAATCAGTCATAATTAGATCTTCCAGTCGGCAATGCCTGGCTCTGGGGGCAGCCGCAAGCTGGACTCGGACCTCGCCGCCAAGCTGGCCCGCCGTCTAATGCGCTGCGAGGGCCGGCCATGTCGACACGCCTCCGCTTCGGACGCGCCCGCAAACATCGCAGCCGACAGCGAAGCCAACGACGACGACATCGATTCACAGATTCGTCGTCGGCGTCCCGACGCCGAAGGTGGAAACGGTGGCAGCAGCTGCGGACACCTCTGCCCGCAGCTGGCCCTGAAACTGGCAAGCCGACTTGAGAAGTCCGAGTCCTGCGACAGCGGTGTCTCCGTTGCATCGTCATCGTTTTGCCTAACCGCTGCTCCTGCGCGAGTGGTCAAGGGCCCTGGCGTCACGGGTGATGCCGACGCCAGCCGATCGCTGCCCGCCAGCCGGCGCGGCTCCCTTGAGGCCGAATTTCCTGCCCTGCCGCGCCGGGAGTTGCTACGACTTCGAGACCTTTTTGTAGCTCAAGGCGCTTCGTCTGGTGATAGCCATCGCCTGCCGACTGAGACTGTCGGTCGCCTGCTGGAGCGTTTGGGCGTGCCGCTGACTCATCTGGCGCTGCGCTCCGCACTGCGCGAGCTCGATGCCGCGGACCCCGATGGTCGGGTTGGATTTCGCGGCTTTTTAGCGCTCCTTGATCGGGCTCGCTCTGTAGCCGCGGCCGCTGCGGCCGTCGTTGCCGCAGCCGCCTCCGCTGACGACGCTGAAGACGGCCTCCTGCCAGCTTGGATCGACGCCAGCGCCGATGTGGCCTCAGTATCCGTGGAGGAGGTTGGCGTTCGGGAGGCGCGCGGCTTCTTCGAGTCGCAGATCGCCGCCCTGCGCGGCTCGGGCCCAGCCACCCCTGTGGCCGGCCGTTCGGCCTCCAGCGGCGAGGGGGCCCGCCCTCGCCGCCCAATGCCGCCGCTGGCCCGCGAAGAAGTGGACGCTGATTCCGGCTGACAAAAAATCTACTTAAGTTTTCTGGTTAGCGAACTTTGGTTGTTAATTCTCACTTGACAATCATCTGCAGCTGTATGACAAGGGCAGAATCAGTTTTTGACGATCTGAAGAATAATTTCTGTTTGGTTTTCCGCCCGTTTCCTGCCTATGTCCATTGCCATCCCTCCCGCACCCTTCCCAAATTAACCAAGGATTGCTTGTTAACATTTTGTTCAACTTTTACACCCATCTACGAGCGTATTCGTGATCCTTGCCCATGCAGTCTTTAATATATCGCACAGTGTGCTGTGAAATTTCAATTCGTTTGCAGTGCCTTTCTGTTCGACCTTTTTCGGCAATTTTTCGTTAGTTTTTTTTGCTGTAAAAACATTACATATTTTGCAAACTTCTCCTTATAAAGTTAAAAAAATGCCTAATTACTCTATAATTTACAGTTTATAGAGCATAATCTTAACCCCACTCCAGGGTTACAATTAATAGAACTTGTAAGTACATATAGACGTTTTCAGGACGTATCCAAAGTTTGTAGGCTTTTTCGGTAAATGTTTCTGAAATTTTGTAAAATCCTTTGTGGTTTCTTAAAGCCACAGTGTAAGTGTTTCTTTCCCTTATGTAAGCGTGTGAAAGCTAAGGGCAATGCAAAAGCATAGGGGTTTGTGAAAGTATAGGGGTTTGTGAAAGTATAGGGGTTTGTGAATGCATAGGGGTTTGTGAAAGTATAGGGGTTTGTGAATGCATAGGGGTTTGTGAAAGCATAGGGGTTTGTGAATGCATAGGGGTTTGTGAAAGTATAGGGGTTTGTGAATGCATAGGGGTTTGTGAATGCATAGGGGTTTGTGAAAGTATAGGGGTTTGTGAATGCATAGGGGTTTGTGAAAGCATAGGGGTTTGTGAATGCATAGGGGTTTGTGAATGCATAGGGGTTTGTGAAAGCATAGGGGTTTGTGAAAGCATAGGGGTTTGTGAATGCATAGGGGTTTGTGAATGCATATAGGGGTTTGTGAAAGTATAGGGGTTTGTAAATGCATAGGGGTTTGTGAATGCATAGGGGTTTGTGAAAGCATAGGGGTTTGTGAATGCATAGGGGTTTGTGAATGCATAGGGGTTTGTGAATGCATAGGGGTTTGTGAATGCATAGGGGTTTGTGAAAGCCCTGGGTTTGTGCATTTTTTGGATTTTCTTTCAGTTCAGTGGTATTAGTTTAACTGCAGCTGACTAGATGTACATCTCTTACAAACTACGTCAGTATGTGCGAAATTCTTTAATCAATTTGACCAAGCTTGCGCATTTGCGTTTAACAGAAAAATGGCCCATATCGAAGTTAACAAATTTGTGTTAAATGACTCTTGTTGCTATGCAAAAATATGTAAAGCCTGTTGTTGTAAATTGTGTACTATTCGTGACGCAATTTTCTCGCCTTTTATCATGTTTACCTAGCCAATACAGTGAATGTATTGAGTATCGATTTTTAACTGAACTTCAACCCATCAATTCTTATTGATTTATCTTGCAGTGGCATTTGTTAACCGTTATTAACCCTTCTTTCATAAACAATAACACCAGCGACACAATGCATTGGCTGGAATACGGCTTCCAGGAGCTTTATTCAGAGAGTACTACTAAAGTACTTCCCAAATAAACATTTACACATTTTTTCTGTCACTTAATAATTTGCCTATTTTCTTCCGATTTGAATTATAAATAACTTAAGAACATACAGTTGCATTTCTTATATCCAGTTTTTTTATTACATCTATGCTAATTGTATTTTAGTATTACTGTATTATTACACAAACACTCAACTTATGTAAAACAGGCATTTAAATTTTACTGATCGAAAAGTGGTACAGTGCTTAGAAATTTTTGTGGGTAATGCCATGCAAGAAAACTGGGACGTATTTGGACTAATGAAATTCCGAGTTAAATTATTGTAGAGTTTAAGACACGACTACAGAAAATGTAACAATAAAAAAATTAAATAGCAATTTTTGGAAAACCAAGTGGACCGCCATTGTGTACGCAGTCAAGATATGCAACCGTAGTCCGCAATATATTTCAAGTTTTACCATATAGCAAAATTGCTGTGATTTACAGATTACCTGCCTTTTTAAACAAGCAAACAATCATCATATCGACAGAAATCGTAAACAACACAGATTGACAATTTTAGACAGGTGTCTTTCTAACCGACTTGAGCACAAGTCAAATCAATTATTATCACTCGCTTGAAAATATAGCAACAACAATAGAAACAGGAATATTATAAAGCGGGAGATAATAACAAAAATAGAAACTTTTCCATCATGTAAGTAAAACAAGTTTGCCACTGGATGGTTAGCGTAGTTTATATCGGTAATTGTAAGCTTCATAAAACTGAAAAGTACAGCTGTTTCAAAGCATTATTAAGAAATCAATAGGGGTTTAATACAGTTAGACTAAACTCCTAAAGCATCGTTATCCAATTTAATCCTTAATCCAACTTAAAACTTAATCCGTAATAAAAAACGAAGTTGACGAATACACCAGTTTTCCTGATCCTTATATAGTATGCATGGATAGAATGTTGCTACATACTAAAAGTACTTGGTACTTGAACTGTTAGACATAAGCTTAAACAACAGGTCTTCAACCGGACTTAAACAGCAGGATGGCCACCTGGCCCAAGTAGAAGTAGATAAAGTGCTTGGTCTCGTGAGTCACGTAGGAGCCGAAGTTTCGGCCAACAATGCAGTGCCAGGTCGGATTGTACTTCTTGTCGAACTCCTTCTTAATGTAGGCGGCGATATCCTTCTCGATGTTAAACTTCTCCATGGCCTGGGTGGCGCACTCCACAGCGTCCTGCTGCATCTCCTCCGACATGTCGGCGTTCTTGATGACGGCCTTCCTTTCGCTCATTGTGATAGATTAGTAGATTTCAAGTGGAAATGAAAAACAAACGAATATCTGAGACAGCCAAGTTAGACTAGTTTGTGCCGCGACTGCTGGCTGGCTTGGGTGTAATCGCATGATCATATACATGTTTTGAGCTGTGGGCGGCTATCTAGCAGTTTAGCTTCACTCGATTTTTCATTGGTTGTTTACTGGTGTTTTACGCGCAAGCATTTAGCTTCAAAACGTCAGCCATTGGCTGATGTCCTTTTGGAGTTTTACGCGCAAGAATTTAGCTTTAAGTCGTCAGCCATTGGCTGATGGCCTCTAGGAGTTTAGCTTCAATGTTCTCTCCTAGCTGTATTAGTTAAGTAAGAGAGGAAGAGGGAGGAAGGGAGGGAGGTTGGCAAGGAAAAATTCCACGTCTCCTTGGCGGCTGCGCAACAACCCCATCCTCCCCAGTGCGTTGGAGAGGTTGGCCATGACAGCGGCCCAAAAAGAAACCCTCAAATTAACTTCAATAGACTACCCAAAACCCACGAGCTGACGCCAATTTCTTATGTTTGAGCCGAAAAGGATCAGCTTATTTCTCCTGTTCTGTCTATTGGTTGAACCGTGGCTGATTATGAGGGACTAATATGTCTTATGTCAATGTCAATGTACAATGTATGTACAATGTCAAAGTCTAAAATTTATATAATGTATAATATATCAAGATCATAAAACATTATAATATATAATGTTAATGCTTGGACTTCTGACCACAAAGATTGTAGGCAGATAATAATCTTGCAGTAAATAATCTAGTTGGCAGATTAAAACAAACTTTAAGATGAATCGCAAAAAAAGAAGTTTTTTATTAACATTAATTGAGAAAAAGGTTGTTAAACTCATTAAACTCACAGGTCATTCAGATTCAGCTCATTAGGAGCCGAAAGTCAGGACGTTTAATTTATTACCGCCTGAAGTATCATGTCAATACATGTAGACAAGAACTAACGAATGAAAGGTAAGTTCAGTCTGACGCGTTGCCCTTCTTTATATGGTGGCTTCTTAAAAGTGACGGGACACAGCACGCAGCTGGTTGCACTTTCTGTGGAAGAGCGTGTGAAAATTAGTCTACCAGGCGCAACAGCTTACAGAAGCTAACAAATGGACTGAAAAGATGACGAACAGTTCAGCATTTGAATATCAAAATCTACCAACAAGTAGCGCATCAGTCTACTGACAGTAGGAAGAGGGAACTATTATAATTCCTTCATCCAATTCAATGTAAACTGAAATGATTTTTCTGGGTAATATTAATCTGCAGTCTTAATAAACGAAATAAGTAATAGGCCGGAATAAACTCCATGCTCGAACCAAGCGGCTTCCAGGCCCGCCGGTTCGACGGCGTCACAGTCACGGCCTTCGAGCGGCACCGGCCGAAGGGCTGAGTCGTGCACCAACATTCATACTTGCGTCCCACGCCACTGCCGGCTAACTGTCGCTGCTGCCAGTGCTGCCGCTGCCCAGGATCAGGCCGGGAAATATGCCAATCTGAGCGACCCGCTCAATGTCTGTCCCTTCGGCGTCGAGAAACTTTGGGGCATTTTTTAGCCCCCCCGCCTTTGATCTGGTCGACACGCGCGCGTATGCAGTTCGACTATGCATACCACCGTAGTTCAAGCTGGTAACGTGCGGCCAATCCTTCGAGCACAATCCTTGTCGATAATGTTACAAGATTGCTCTTTGTCAAGTCATTTTTTGACATAAATATTGCGTCATAATATGCCTTTTTATTTTTTGATTTACGTGCTACTTTTTTTCCTCACAGTTATGTAATCAACGTTGACCTGACTATTGCTCTCAACTGTGCTCGACTCTCTCCCCCCTCCACGCCCTCCTCTCTACTCCCCGATCTCTTTACTCTCTCCTACCCACTCTGGCCCCCATAAATGCTTCCTCTCTACCTTCAGTACTTTTATTTCTATTCATTTATAGACCTGAACGTCTCTTCCTGCTTCATTAGATGGGAGGCCTAGCACTTAGTGAAAAGCACAAAGGTTCTAAGCAGTGTAATCTGAATATATTATATGTATACATCGCCTTAGCATGCATAATCGACCTGTACTTACACAAGAGAGCATTCATTGTCAAAGAACCCAACCGGCTGTGTACGTCAAGCTGCTACACTGCTCAGCTGAAACCGCGCGTATCGTCGTGCATCGGAATAGGAATAGGAATAGGAATCGTCCAGCGCTGAGTGTGCAGGCAGTTCAGAAATAGAAGTTTTGTTTTACCTTTGTACTTTTCATTGCTGAGCGAGGGAGAGAACAGGAGGAGAGCATGCTAGAGTACAGTATTGTGACGTGAGTAAAAGCTCGTTTAGGTTGAGCATATAGGCTTTTTACATTTAAACAACAAATATTGCTTCTAAATTGTAATCGCGATTAGAAACTCATAGTTTCTAACTCATAGTCAAACCTAAAATTTGACAAATGTATTATAATTTATATCAGTGTAACAAAAATTTGGATTTTTTATTGTAACAATTTAAAATAAATAAATAAACCACTTCAGAGGCAGTGCCAAAACGCTTATTGTTTATCTTGGTCGCGCTGGTCACCGGGCGGTAATACAATTGCAAGGATGTTCATTCTAGCTTCAAGAACCAGGACTTACACTTTTATCAAAGTGGTGCTTTTGTTATCTCATCAATATTATGCAATCGCTAGCACAGGTAAGAACCTGCGTACCTGCTGCGCATTTAAAATTTTTTGCTTTTCTGTGAGCATCGATTCAGCTGCAATGATTCGTTAATCTGCTCAAGGCTCTTGTCCGCGAGCACTTTTACACTCTTTAGAGTACTCTTAAATAAGCAGTACTTGATATGTCACTCTAGAATGCAATTTCACACGATATTTGTAATTTGGCAGGAAAAGTGCATAGGTCTTCATTTTTCTAAATTTTACTAATAAGATATGTTTATTTAAAGCGAATGCTGTCTTCTTAAAAATACTAGGTCATATAAGGTTAACTTTTATAGTTTATAAAGAGTGTACAATTTACTTTGGATTAATTTAATTATAAATCTACTGAGACTAATTACTCCAAAGAGCTCCATCTTCAAACACTTTAAGTAGCTCAAACGACTCGCCATTCAATCTAGATCAAAGAGGATCAGCCTGCAACAGGGCCAGCTATACAGGCGAATGTGACCCACCAGCTTGTCCTAAAGCCAATCACTACTTTGATTTGGCCTGCTTCTGTGAGCCCTGCCCGACTGACCTGCAAGCCACCAGCTGCCTCGCGATCCTCGGCCTGTGTCCGCACCATTCGTCAGACAGCTTATACAAGTCGCAATCCGGCCAAGATCGCCTACCAGATGCCGGTCTGATCATTGTTGACAAAAAACTGGCTTCACCAGGTTACTATTTTGAATCATTTATAATCATTAACTTCTTAGCTTCTCGCACTATTAATAATTGTGACCGCCAATCAGCAGCCAGATAGAAGTAGATTCCATCTATAATACTGACACTTCAACACACACACACGCCCACATGCCTTTACGTCTGCCCTGACTTTCTTATCGTCAGGCAGAATGCATGCGCTCTCATTAAGCCTTCGCTGTAATTATAAGTATAAATAATTCTTGACTTTTTGCTCAAATGGCCTTAAAATGCTTGCCAATAGTTTTCTGTGGTACTTATTGAATTATTTTAGACATTAGGATTTCCTTTGAGGGGGCCTGTCGAATGTGTCAATGGTTTGTTTCTTGGCGATTTCAGGCGGTCCCTCTGATATCGGAGTGCCTGCGAAGATCGCTATTTCTAGCACTGTCTTGGTCTTGGTTTGCATAATCATCGTCGCAGTGCTCCTTCTATTAAAATGGCGCAACAAAGAGCGAAGGAGGCGTCGCAGTCGGCATGCCGCGAGCAGCGAGCCAGAGAGCCAGCCGCTGCAGCTGCCGCTTTCGCTGCCGATCACACCGAGTCAGGATGAATCAGCTAGACTGGACATTGATCCAGCCCCAGTAGAACCTTTGCTTGACTTTGGTGATCCCCTCAATCGATGTCCCCAGCCAAATTCTATTCCGGTCAGCGATGATGTTGGGCAATTCGATGTTTAAGCTTCTCAAAAATTGCTTTCTTTTTCTTCTTTAAGTAACCACACAGCTCTGCCTCTGTTGCATTATTGCTGCTTATAATCTGCTCGTTATTCTGAATCGAGAATATAGCTTTTGTGCTATATTTATCAGTTAAATATTCTTCACATAGTTTTTAAAGAATTTTCCGTTACATTCGTTCTTTTCCTGATGTTTATTCAGTCGCCTTTGAAGTCAGACAAGGGAAATTTTATACTATACTCGTATTTTCTACCTATAATTAACGTATCGTTTAACTTGGAAACATTCCTACCTATACCCTTACTGTACAACTGCGTTATTTTCTAGATTTTTTGCTTCTACTTTTTGTTTGGCTGTTTGCATTTCAAACGCAGGCCGCTCTACTTGTCAGCTACAACTACTTGCTATTTAAGTCATCAGTCATGAGCTCTGCAGGCATGATGGCAGACAATATGCCTCTTAAGAACCTCTTAAATTTTTTATCCAGAATCGTTCAGTACGTCACAGTCTCGTGGCTTTTTTGCAATTTTCGCAATTTTCCATGAAAAAACTCGATTATATTTGCACTTTAGCAAGCCAAACACATCTGATTGCGTTATGATCAAGTGATAAAAAATGCAAAAAATAAAAAAACTATAAAATAAAATAAAATAAAATACTATTCAGAAGCTGCTAACAGAGTTGAAAATTACAAAACTGAACTCAAGGAACGAGTGAATGAATAAATGAATAAAATAATGAACGAACGACTGAATGAGTTAATGAACAGATGCAACGATAAATGAGTAACTTTAGCTTTTCGAGAATTCCAGAACTCACAAGCTAGAGGGGGCATACAAACTACCATCAGTCTTCTTAAGTGTATAGTAGAAAAAGCGCAGATATTCGTTCAGCGTCAAGGCCTAAATCTTTGTCTATGGCCCACTGCAGCAAAGCCTGAAAGTTTGTCTATGGTCGACTGGTTGCCTAATTTTAGTAGCATTAAGTAATGACAGATCTATAGGCAGAGTTAAGCAATGACAAAAGTTGTCATTGCTCAACTCATATAAATTATTATAATTGGCTACTGGTATGCTATATATACAATGCAATTATATAGTATGTTTCGGCGTTAAATAATGGCCATAGACACTCGTGCGCATTATATATATAATCTACCATGGACAAATTTTCCATAAATTTAAGACAATATTAGCTAGACGAAATCCGAATTACTTTCTTTTGTAGCTTTCTATTAAACCACACCACGATGGAAGAATAATTTGATAGCGACAATTATATTTACGGTTAGAATGGTTAGAATGGCTCTAATAAGAATGAAATTCATGAACGCTTACTCGTGCGTCAATGACGCATTGACGACGCATATGTCCCATTGACGCACTCGTAAGCGTTCAAGCTAGAATTATACATTCTGTGGGTGCTTGTTTATTTTGATTTTCCGTAAGCACTGACCATTGCTCAAAGTACCTAAATTGAATTTCCGCTAGTCTTTTTAGAACTGGAGTTTGATCAAAATTGAACGTCAAAAGGTTTAGTAGTTAGCATTAGTCTACTTTAGTCTACCACTTGTAGTTACTAGTATAGCTTTTGCCATTCAATCTCAGTGTTTTGTCATTCATACTCAGCCCCATAGAATTAATCCAGCCAGTTGGCGCCGTTTGGCCCATAGACTATCGCTCTGTGCCATTCAATCTCGGGTTTTGTCATTCAAACTCAGGCTTTATATTAGCTCGGTCTCTCAAACGCAGTCCTCCCAAAGACAGCTAAATTACAAATTTCTTCCATTGCATTTGCTTACATGGCCCAACTTACATGGGCCATATGCTTACATGGAGCGCCTGGGCCACGTTGCACTGGACACTCTGAAGGCCGCAAACTGGGAGATTGCCTGCAGCCGACTGTATCCACGGTGCATTATGCAAATTCCTTTTCTCTGAGTCACTATTCTGATCCAAGACATTAACAATTCCGTATTCCGTATGTTCCTCACTATGATGCTAGAGGTGTTTGACTTGTAATGTGTATGGACTGGATTATGTTTAACAAGTTTAACAAGTCTGTTTTTCGGTCCTGTGTTACATGAGCCGAGCTGAGGAATAATAACCTGTTCATTCCTTCCACATTCCACATTCCACATTCCTTCTCCACATTAAAGCCTGAGTTTGAATGACAAAACCCGAGATTGAATGGCACAGAGCGATAGTCTATGGACCAAACGGCGCCAACTGGCTGGATAAACTCTATGGGGGCTGAGTATGAATGACAAAACACTGAGATTGAATGGCAAAAGCTATAGCACTACATGTAGTAGTTGTTAGCTTAAATTTAGTCTACTTTTGCAGTCCAGGCTGTTCAGTCCATGTTCAGTACAATTCCCTAAAATACCTCAGAAAATGCTTGTAACCATTTGACAGCTGGTTGAACTGAAGCAGTGCAGGATTAAACGTTTCGCTAATGAAACATATTTTTCAATTATAGTCGGGAACCGAAACCAAGACCTTCGAGTCGGTGGTCTCCTTGATGGTCTCAAATTTTATCAGATCAGACAAGTTTTTTGTGGTATTCATGTATACAAGTTTCTGGAACATATAAAAGTACAAAAATACATGCAGTGGCATTTCAATAGCCCCGGAATTTCGCCGACAGCTACAGATTGAGAAGACCAGCCATGCGGCATTGTTTTTTTTGGGTAAATAAGACGCGATTGGCACGGGATCTAGGGATTGGGGATTTCGCTGCTAAATAACACGCAAATGTACTAAATTGCAGTGTGTGTGTATATAGGAAAAGAAAAATGGCGAAATCTGTATGCTTGCTTTTGTGGCCAAGGCCGCAATCAATATTATAGGTAACAGTGTTTCTATTTTGTAAGAAAGCAACTTCAACTTCGACAAATACACGAGTATATTCAACACCAGAGGAGCATGGAAGCTGCTGAGACAACATCCCAACCTCACGACGAGACGCAATCGAACTATTCGCCAGAATCCACTGAAATGTAAAAATAACTTTACTTTTCGAAGACGATTATATTTCAAGCTGATTAAAAAGCATATCAAGTTTGATCTTACTTTCAGACTATATTCCAGAGACGAGCAACAGCAGCAGCCGCAGAATCATCAGTTGCATCGGCACTCGACGGCCGGCGAGCCGCAACGATGTGGCGACGATGACACGGCAGCCAGCAGTGGCGTCTGGCGATTCGTGGACCGACTGATTGCCCTGATCAGCAGCGTGTATGAGACCATACTCAGTCACGTCTGTTTTGTATTCGTTGCCTATAGTGGCCGTCGCAGGCCAAGCCGCTACAGCAGCAACTACGGTGACGAGGTTGATAGCGAATTTGCCGCCGAGTTCTGAATTATTTGAAGAAATTGTTTGCAAATGCAGATCTTTTACTAATCTGGTTTTTGCTATTGTAAGTCCAGTTGTGTCTGCTTGACCAATATAGATTGTCTTAATATGTCTTTACTTTACATAAATATTTTACTTCAATGGGGATAACTTTGGGTTGAATCAAAGCTCGGTCAAGAACCGCGCGGGAATATTTCATCACTGTACTCTTCAACTTTGACCCAGTTGTTTACGTTGCCATATGGAGCTTCGATCTTGTCAGAACCAAATAGTAAAAAGAAATTCAATATTAAACTGCTTTACTACACCCTTTTGCACTCAAATTCGTTATTTCTGCAATCAAGTTAAATAAAGCTGCATTCATATTCGGACAAACTCTATGGCTATACTTGTGAACTGCAAGCAAATTCGGCAAACTGCATTCAAGTTCGGCAAAATGCATTCAAATTCGGCAAAATGCATTCAAATTCGGCAAAATACATTCAAATTCGGCAGCAGAAGTATAAGAGAAGGAATGGGGTGGAGTTGCTAATATGGCTAAGCTTGTTTTTACCCGAGAAAAGTTTTACCCTAGACATTTAGATTCTCATTGCACCCCTGTACCTGTGAATGAATGACCGGATCATTTTGTCTATGGCAATCAGCAGTCACTGAAAGTACACGGGAAAGGGAAGTTACGTGTTGATCTCGTAAAAACACCCCTTTTTCCTTACTCCATGCAACACCAGCATCAATCATGGCAGCCCAAAACTACAAGCGAATCTCGAATGATGACAGGCATCGCCTGCTTGCAGCTCATCAGACAGGTGAGGACTACCAGACTCTGGCAAGACAGCTAGGGATATCAAGATCGACGGCGTACTCCATCGTGCAGTCTGGGCGTGGTGAGAAGCGTCCACAGGGAGGCCGACGAGTCAAGAAGTTTGACGAGGAAATGGAAGATTTCTGCCGTGAATTGCTTGACCTGAACTCACTTCTAACGAGCTTGATGGAATGCTGTGCACAATCCAATTGGTACGGGACTGTCCTGCTGCCCGCAATTCTCAGCAAATTCTTAGCAACTCAGCAAATGACCATTTTCGCATTGTTCGAACTTTTTTGAATTGCTCACCAAAATGTTTCAAATTTTTCGGTTTAAATCTTGTCTGTGGTTCTTATTGGTCTATTTAAGTACTTTTCATTGTTTCACATATGAACTGTGTTACAAAAAACTCTGTCATTACAAAATTGTTTATTCAGTACTTTGGCACAGCACAATACACCCCATTCCTTCTCTCATACTTCTGCTGCCGAATTTGCTTGCAGTTTGGCGAATTTGAATGCAGTTGGATCAATATGATGGGCTTGTGCCATAGATATTTTTGTATCTGGTTGAGCTGGTGCCGAATTTGAATGTATTTTGCCGAATTTGAATGCATTTTGCCGAATTTGAATGCATTTTGCCGAACTTGAATGCAGTTTGCCGAATTTGCTTGCAGTTCACAAGTATAGCCATAGAGTTTGTCCGAATATGAATGCAGTTTTATTGAACTTGATTGCAGAAATAACGAATTGATGGTAAAATGGTGTAGTAGCTACTTCTACTGAAAGTTATAAAAAAATTGGTTTAAAAAAAGCGAATCTAAGCAATTTTACAAAACGTACAAAGAAGACAATAGCCTATGTAGATGAGTATTTATTGATATTAAAGATTAATTACCTGCCATCAAAGCTAATGCATCTTGGCTGAACATAAATTATTGCTAAAAATGCTAAAGTTCACGAACGCGAGAATGCGAAAATGTTTGCCCCGAAAATGCTAAACATCAAAATTTGAGTCCTTGAATAGCTCGTCGATGCTGAATAATTGGGCCACGCTTGTCTCAGGCGCGGAACCGGGGGCGGATTTAGCGACGAGCGGAGCGGATCCGGGGGCGGGTTTGGCGATGGGCGGAGCGGCTCCGGGGGCGGATTTGGCGACGGGCGGAGCGGATCCGGGGGTGGATTTGTCGACGGGCGGAGCGGATCCGGGGCCGGATTTGTCGACGACCAACGAAGCGGATCCAGCAGCAGCGGTTGAGTGTTCAGCAGGGAAGGCCTTTCGCGGATCCTGTGAGCATTCGAAATCGCGCAATTTAGCCAGAGTCTCTCCAGCAACCAGGCGACCAGCAACGCCGACGTTCGCGTTGACAGCCTTAGCAGAGGCTGCAGCCGTATTGGCTGAACTAGCGGCCAAGCGTTTAAAGGAAAACCTTTGACTTGGCTGACTCGGCGGCGGCAGCATCGGAACAATCGGAGCATCGGCTAGATTTCGTTGCCGAAACCGCTGCTGCTGTTGCTGCTGCTGCTGCAGACACATTATTGATGTCCGCCTGCATCGGGGTGTCTGCATCGATGCCCGGCAATTCAAAATCGTCAATAGAGAAGACTGGCAACTGCGAGCTCACGTTGCCAGCGGACGTTTTTTCACTGGAAGCAGCCGAACTACCTTTTCTTGGAACGGAAGCTGCTGGACCGGAAGCAGTAGGAACGGAAGCTGCTGGACCGGAAGCAGTCGGAACGGAAGATGCTGGACCGGAAGCAGTCGGACCGGAAGCAGTCGGAACGGAAGCAGTCGGAATGGAAGCAGTCGGAATGGAAGCAGTCGGAACGGAAGCAGTCGGACCGGAAGCAGTCGGACCGTAAGCGACATGGCCCACCACAATGGGCGCGTCCTGAAACCAGTCAGTCTGAATATTGAACTGATGGGCAGCAAACGAAGCTGAAGAAATTGAATCAGCGAAAATGTTCGTCGCGTCATTGACGTCCAGCATCGATTTGGCGTTCTCCCAGCGGGTGCTCTCGCCTCCGGCTTCGCCGTCGTCGTCGTGGATTACGTCGGCTACGATGCGTCGACGTTTCACCGCCGATATCGACAGGTTAGGCGTAGTCGAGGAAGTCGACAGAAAGGATTTACCGCCGCCAGCGCCCCGAAATTCGAGACGCGACAGAGCGAGAATGGGCCGTCCTGTCGACGGCGGCGGCTCAGCAATGCCATCGCAATGAGCAGCGCCATCGGCGGTGTAAGTAAGATGATCCAAGCCCAGTGCGGCCAACAGTTGGCGAGCCTCTCGACCAAAATCAGCGTCCGGCTGCTCCGGAAAGCCAGCCAGAGGGCCAACGCCGACGCCGCCGCCGCCTCCGCTACCACCAATCAAGGCGGCGCCAACCATCGAGGCCTCAACAACGGAGGCGGCCATTAGGGCGTCCTGCAGAGTGACAGACGAGCGCATCATCAGGCGAGCGTGAGCTTCGGCCAGCCGGATACAGCTCTCCAGCAGGCGAGTGGTGGTTCGAGAGCCGACGCCGCGCTCAGCGCCGAGCCGGTCGGGCGCCGTGGCCGCTCTCTGCCGCTGATAATAGGCGGTGAGGACTGCGCCAGCCTCCGGCCCGATGCTCGGATTGAAGCTGCGGATATAGGCGAAATAGGCTTGCAACCGCTCCAGGCTCCAATGCTGCTGCTGCTGCTGCTTCTGTTTCTCGCCTGAATCTAGTGCACCTGCTGTCCCATCTTGCTGCGCAGCGGGTAGATTCTCTTTCACGTCAGTATCGATATCGTCGGAGTCAGAATCGTCACTGCGGTGAGGAAGCGGAGAGAAAAGCATACATTTAGTGCCCATCGGTTTAGATCGATTACAAATTTTAAACTGGATACAGTTTTTTACAGTGTCAAATGGTTCCAGTGTCAAATTGGTTCCAGTGTCAAATGGTTACAGTGTCAAATGGTTCCAGTATAAATTGGTTCCAGTGTCAAATGGTTACAGTGTCAAATGGTTCCAGTGTCAAATGGTTCCAGTGTCAGATGGTTCCAGTGTCAAATGGTTCCAGCATAAATTGGTTCCAGTGTCAAATGGTTCCAGCATAAATTGGTTCCAGTGTCAAATTGGTTCCAGTGTCAAATGGTTACAGTGTCAAATGGTTACAGTGTCAAATGGTTACAGTGTCAAATGGTTACTGTGTCGAATGGTTCCAGTATAAATTGGTTCCAGTGTCAAATGGTTACAGTGTCGAATGGTTCCAGTGTCAAATGGTTCCAGTGTCAGATGGTTCCAGTGTCAAATGGTTCCAGCATAAATTGGTTCCAGTGTCAAATGGTTCCAGCATAAATTGGTTCCAGTGTCAAATGGTTCCAGTGTCAAATGGTTCCAGTGTCAAATGGTTACAGTGTCGAATGGTTCCAGTGTCAAATGGTTCCAGTGTCAGATGGTTCCAGTGTCAAATGGTTCCAGTATAAATTGGTTACAGTGTCGAATGGTTACAGTGTCGAATGGTTCCAGTGTCAAATGGTTCCAGTGTCAAATGGTTACAGTGTCGAATGGTTCCAGTGTCAAATGGTTCCAGTGTCATATGGTTACTGTGTCGAATGGTTCCAGTGTCAAATGGTTCCAGTGTCAAATGGTTCCAGTGTCAAATGGTTACTGTGTCGAATGGTTCCAGTGTCAAATGGTTCCAGTGTCAAATGGTTCCAGTGTCAAATGGTTCCAGTGTCAAATGGTTCCAGTGTCAAATGGTTCCAGTGTCAAATGGTTCCAGTGTCAAATGGTTCCAGTGTCAAATGGTTACAGTGTCAAATGGTTCCAGTGTCAAATGGTTCCAGTGTCAAATGGTTACTGTGTCGAATGGTTCCAGTGTCAAATGGTTCCAGTGTCAGATGGTTCCAGTGTCAAATGGTTCCAGCATAAATTGGTTCCAGTGTCAAATGGTTCCAGCATAAATTGGTTCCAGTGTCAAATGGTTCCAGCATAAATTGGTTCCAGTGTCAAATGGTTCCAGCATAAATTGGTTCCAGTGTCAAATGGTTCCAGTGTCGAATGGTTCCAGTGTCAAATGGTTCCAGTGTCAAATGGTTCCAGTGTCAAATGGTTACAGTGTCAAATGGTTCCAGTGTCAAATGGTTCCAGTGTCAAATGGTTACTGTGTCGAATGGTTCCAGTGTCAAATGGTTCCAGTGTCAGATGGTTCCAGTGTCAAATGGTTCCAGCATAAATTGGTTCCAGTGTCAAATGGTTCCAGCATAAATTGGTTCCAGTGTCAAATGGTTCCAGCATAAATTGGTTCCAGTGTCAAATGGTTCCAGCATAAATTGGTTCCAGTGTCAAATGGTTCCAGTGTCGAATGGTTCCAGGGTCGAATGGTTCCAGTGTCAAATGGTTCCAGTGTCAAATGGTTCCAGTGTCAAATGGTTACAGTGTCGAATGGTTCCAGTGTCAAATGGTTCCAGTGTCAGATGGTTCCAGTGTCAAATGGTTCCAGTATAAATTGGTTACAGTGTCGAATGGTTACAGTGTCGAATGGTTCCAGTGTCAAATGGTTCCAGTGTCAAATGGTTCCAGTGTCAAATGGTTCCAGCATAAATTGGTTCCAGTGTCAAATGGTTACAGTGTCAAATGGTTCCAGTGTCAAATGGTTCCAGTGTCAAATGGTTACAGTGTCAAATGGTTCCAGTGTCAAATGGTTCCAGTGTCAAATGGTTCCAGTGTCAAATGGTTCCAGTGTCAAATGGTTCCAGTGTCAAATGGTTACAGTGTCGAATGGTTCCAGTGTCAAATGGTTCCAGTGTCAGATGGTTCCAGTGTCAAATGGTTCCAGTATAAATTGGTTACAGTGTCGAATGGTTACAGTGTCGAATGGTTCCAGTGTCAAATGGTTCCAGTGTCAAATGGTTCCAGTGTCAAATGGTTCCAGCATAAATTGGTTCCAGTGTCAAATGGTTACAGTGTCAAATGGTTCCAGTGTCAAATGGTTCCAGTGTCAAATGGTTACAGTGTCAAATGGTTCCAGTGTCAAATGGTTCCAGTGTCAAATGGTTCCAGTGTCAAATGGTTCCAGTGTCAAATGGTTCCAGTGTCAAATGGTTACAGTGTCAAATGGTTCCAGTGTCAAATGGTTCCAGTGTCAAATGGTTACAGTGTCGAATGGTTCCAGTGTCAAATGGTTCCAGTGTCAAATGGTTCCAGTGTCAAATGGTTCCAGTATAAATTGGTTACAGTGTCGAATGGTTACAGTGTCGAATGGTTCCAGTGTCAAATGGTTCCAGTGTCAAATGGTTCCAGTGTCAAATGGTTCCAGCATAAATTGGTTCCAGTGTCAAATGGTTACAGTGTCAAATGGTTCCAGTGTCAAATGGTTCCAGTGTCAAATGGTTACAGTGTCAAATGGTTCCAGTGTCAAATGGTTCCAGTGTCAAATGGTTCCAGTGTCAAATGGTTCCAGTGTCAAATGGTTCCAGTGTCAAATGGTTACAGTGTCGAATGGTTCCAGTGTCAAATGGTTCCAGTGTCAGATGGTTCCAGTGTCAAATGGTTCCAGTATAAATTGGTTACAGTGTCGAATGGTTACAGTGTCGAATGGTTCCAGTGTCAAATGGTTCCAGTGTCAAATGGTTCCAGTGTCAAATGGTTCCAGCATAAATTGGTTCCAGTGTCAAATGGTTACAGTGTCAAATGGTTCCAGTGTCAAATGGTTCCAGTGTCAAATGGTTACAGTGTCAAATGGTTCCAGTGTCAAATGGTTCCAGTGTCAAATGGTTCCAGTGTCAAATGGTTCCAGTGTCAAATGGTTCCAGTGTCAAATGGTTACAGTGTCAAATGGTTCCAGTGTCAAATGGTTCCAGTGTCAAATGGTTACAGTGTCGAATGGTTCCAGTGTCAAATGGTTCCAGTGTCAAATGGTTCCAGTGTCAAATGGTTCCAGATTTAGATTCAATTATTTTGTGTTTTTAGATTTTTTTCTAGTATCAAAAACAGAAAAAATTACGAAACAACAAAATATGCTCAGATTTAGATAATTCAGAAATTGACATTTAAAGTTTGCAAATTAATTGCACACGGTGGAATAGACGGCTGACTAAGTGTTCGGGAGGCAGGTGGTATGATTGGTCGCTGACTCGCTGTATGCTTATTTAAATCTACCTTATTTACAATTACTGTACGCTCGCTTCCACTCTGCGCACTCACCTTGTTTCTCTAACCCTCGTTCGCATTGTGCAGTGGCATCGTCCACCCACCCCCTCCGTTTTAGCCTATTTGCACTGAATTATATAATAAACGTGTGGAGGCTCCCCCCTCCGGGTCAAGTGGTTGGTTAGCGCGATTTGCCTACCGTTTTGAGCACAGCATAATTGGCTACTAGCTATCGGCCTTTTTTGATTGCTCTAGTACAGTAAGCGAGCGAAGACAAAAGTATTGATCTGTACAAACAATGACTTACAGATATATTTAATCAAACAGAAGCCCATTAGAATGAGAGCAGACATTGATCCGGCTGTTCAATCAGTGCCCGAAAAACAATTTCAAGTTAACTGCCATCTGAGCACAAGATCAACAAAAGGACTTTAAAAACTTAAAGGAAAAATTAGGGTAAGATTCAAAGTTCAATGCAGCGAATAAAGCGAACAAAAAACTCAAAACTGAAATTTATATCATGAGTTTGTTCAAACTAAACCAATTTCTGTAGGAAGTCAATTAGACGATTTGCTCAAATAAGCAAAACCGACTGAACAAACTCAGCCTAAGAGAATTCATAGACCAAGGGCACACCCACAGCAAACTTTTCTATAAATATGAATCTTCAAACTTGACAAAAATCGCCAAATTCGAGACATCGCCCTTCTTCTAAAGTGACCAACAGATTAATCCAGAGGCAAAGATGCGAGCCATACTACTCATACTTATCATGCTGCCGTTGCTGGCGGTCTGTGACATAACCGTAAGTGCTTAGCTACTATTGCACACCTACATTTCCATTCAGGAGTGTAAATTCGCAATCTCATTCGGATTCTTCACGTGTAAAAACTAACAGGACGAGCAGCGCGAGAAGATGAAGGAAGCTGAGAGGCTGTACGGACCCTGCATCCTGGAGGGAACCGGATGTCCCGACAACTCCTTCACCTACGAGAGGATCCAGAGCGAGGTGACCGCGTTCAAGGTCAACCACCCAAGCCTGGTGCCGTCGGAGTGCCTGTGTGAAGAGTCCGAGCGATGCAACCGCGTCTGCTACCTGGCCATTGTGAAGCGGTTTCACGCTGGAGTGATTGCGCCTCCGAGCAGCAAGCGAAGCAGCAGCAAGCTGACTGTGAGTAGCCTTCACACAGGATCGCACGTTTGTTAGATGCACTTGACTTATCGAGTAGGCAAAACTTTTTATTGGTTTTGAAGGACGAGCAGCGCGAGAAGATGAAGGAGGCTGAGAGGCTGTACGGACCCTGCATCCTGGAGGGAACCGGATGTCCCGACAACTCTTTCACCTACGAGAGGATCCAGAGCGAGGTGACCGCGTTCAAGGTCAACCACCCAAGCCTGGTGCCGTCGGAGTGCCTGTGTGAAGAGTCCGAGCGATGCAACCGCGTCTGCTACCTGGCCATTGTGAAGCGGTTTCACGCTGGAGTGATTGCGCCTCCGAGCAGCAAGCGAAGCAGCAGCAAGCTGACTGTGAGTAGCCTTCACACAGGATCGCACGTTTGTTAGATGCACTTGACTTATCGAGTAGGCAAAACTTTTTATTGGTTTTGAAGGACGAGCAGCGCGAGAAGATGAAGGAAGCTGAGAGGCTGTACGGACCCTGCATCCTGGAGGGAACCGGATGTCCCGACAACTCTTTCACCTACGAGAGGATCCAGAGCGAGGTGACCGCGTTCAAGGTCAACCACCCAAGCCTGGTGCCGTCGGAGTGCCTGTGTGAAGAGTCCGAGCGATGCAACCGCGTCTGCTACCTGGCCATTGTGAAGCGGTTTCACGCTGGAGTGATTGCGCCTCCGAGCAGCAAGCGAAGCAGCAGCAAGCTGACTGTGAGTAGCCTTCACACAGGATCGCACGTTTGTTAGATGCACTTGACTTATCGAGTAGGCAAAACTTTTTATTGGTTTTGAAGGACGAGCAGCGCGAGAAGATGAAGGAGGCTGAGAGGCTGTACGGACCCTGCATCCTGGAGGGAACCGGATGTCCCGACAACTCTTTCACCTACGAGAGGATCCAGAGCGAGGTGACCGCGTTCAAGGTCAACCACCCAAGCCTGGTGCCGTCGGAGTGCCTGTGTGAAGAGTCCGAGCGATGCAACCGCGTCTGCTACCTGGCCATTGTGAAGCGGTTTCACGCTGGAGTGATTGCGCCTCCGAGCAGCAAGCGAAGCAGCAGCAAGCTGACTGTGAGTAGCCTTCACACAGGATCGCACGTTTGTTAGATGCACTTGACTTATCGAGTAGGCAAAACTTTTTATTGGTTTTGAAGGACGAGCAGCGCGAGAAGATGAAGGAGGCTGAGAGGCTGTACGGACCCTGCATCCTGGAGGGAACCGGATGTCCCGACAACTCTTTCACCTACGAGAGGATCCAGAGCGAGGTGACCGCTTTCAAGGCCAAAAACCCGGCTCTTGTGCCCTCCGAATGTCTTTGCGGAGAGTCCGAGCGATGCAACCGCGTCTGCTACCTGGCCATTGTGAAGCGTCTCATTGCTGGTGTGATGGTGCCTCCGAGCAGCAAGTGATAAAGATAGATTGACATCTTATATATGACAAAGACTCAAAAACGTTAGAGCAGGTAGTGTCTGGTATAGACAGAAATATAATGTCGCTTTGTGGCCTACCACTACCACCAAGTCTGACCTTACAGCGCGATGCTTAAAATGATGGAATTTTTTTATTTCTATAACACAAACAATAAGTTTTACTTTATGCCTTAAAATAGGCAATTATTCTTATTTAGTAGTGACACTGGACCCGCAGCCAGCGAGGGGGGCAATTCTGCCCGTTTCGCTGACTCCTGAGCTCACACGCACACAGATACCTTACGCAGGCACAAATTCACACAGGTGTGTACATCTGCCCTGATCTTTCTCATCGTCAATTAGTGTACACTTTCACTGAGCCTTGGAGGTTGGCCCTCAAGGGCGCAAACTGCACGACAAGCAACCAAGCCTTCTCTCAAACAAATGTGGCCTCGCCGCAGAATCGAGCTTAGGGACATTGCTCGGAATTGGTGCAAGAGGCAAACGCGTCAGACCGCCACTCACCCCAATAGGAGTATTAATAGAAGCAAAGCATGTAGAATGACTCACCGTTCTATAAGAGCAGTGAGCACACGAGAGGACACGGTGGCGTCCCATGCCGGATCGCCCCTGTCCAGCAGCACCAACACCAGGTCGAATCTGCTGAGCAGCGGGCTGGCCAGGTTGGTATTGACGCCGAGGCTCTGGCCAGAGTCTAGTTTGCCATGCGGGTTGGTGGCTGCCAGCACGGAGCAGCGGGTGTTCAGCTTGCAGACTAGGCCAGCCTTGGCGACAGACAGTGTCTGCTGCTCCATGGCCTCGTGGATGCAGGTTCGGTCGCGTTCGCCAACGGAATTGAATTCGTCGATGCAGCAGACTCCGCCGTCGGCTAGGACCAGGGCTCCGGCCTCCAGGGCCCATTGGCCGCCTTCGCGAACAGCAGCCGCTGTGAGGCCGGCGGCGCTGCTGCCAACTCCGGTGGTGAGAACCGACCGGCCGGCTAATCGGCTGGCGAAGCGAAGGAATTGCGATTTACCTGTGCCCGGATCGCCAATTAGCAGCAGGTGAGATTGGCCGCGAGTTCGATACCCGCTTTCGCCGGATTTTTGCACACCGCCGGCCAGGATTAGTGCGACAGCCAGTTTGGCCAGGCGGAGGCCGCACAGCTGGGGACAGATGCTCGCCAGGATGCGGTCGCGAGCAAGCAGGGGCCGCCTGCCTGTAGTGATGGGGATAAGTCTCTAGAGTGAAAATAAATGACACATAAGATAAGATAGGGATGAGTCACAGAGATAAGAGCGGATAATTCAAATATTTGAGGGGATAATTCAAAGATTTGAGGGGATAATTCACAGATAAGAGGGGATAACTTAAAGATTTGAGGGATGATTCATAGAGATAAGAGGGGATAACTTAAAGATTTGAGGGATGATTCATAGAGATAAGAGGGGATAACTTACAGATTTGAGGGATGATTCATAGAGATAAGAGGGGATAACTTAAAGATTTGAGGGATGTACCTTTAGCTGTCATTACAATCCACACATATGTGTAGCTATAGTATCTGCCGGATATTATTTAAGTCCTGATCAAACCTGTGTCATACGAGTATGAGAGGAAATGAATTGTCATTCGCTGATCTTCCGACCAAATGTCGGAAGACCAATGCAGCTATTAATAAATTATACAATCCATATGTTAAGCAGGTCTGTGCGGGTACTCGGCACCCGGTACCTGGATTACCCGATCATTTTTAGCAAAATTACCCGCGGTATCCGGCCGGTACGCGGTTACGCATGGCATTTTCCCTCGGGTAATGAGCCTGGGTACGAGTAGTTAATAAAATTCAGACATTAGTCGATTGCGTCATAATATGTTTATCTTTTTATATTGTTTCTATTGAAAAACATTGTTAGGAAATAGAATAAAGTAGGGGACAAGATGCAGGATTTCCTATAAAGTGAAACCAGAAGTGCTCAAGAGAAGAGAAGGGTAGAGTTGAGGAGAGGAGAGGAGAGTAGAGTTGAGGAGAGGCTCTCTCAATTCGCCTCTGCCACCTCGTCGTCTACTTGTCTATAAGGCTTAGAAATCTGAAGGGAATTCAAGAGAGCTCTGTGTATACTTGTAAATCATACTCAAAACCAGCGCGAGGTTCGTTCCCCACTTTTAGTGTGTTGCATGCCGCGATGTCGAACTCGGCGTGTTTTAACTTTCTGCTGTTCAGAAGTGGCAGTTGAAGCTCTTTGAAGCTTCTGCTTCATGATGACTCCATCTCGATATCGAGCTCTATCCCGCTGTTTCTTCCGCTGCTCCTTTCGAACTTCGTTGCGGTTGTTTGTTGCCCTATCTTCTGAACCAGTTTTATCCTGAGCGTCGGCTGGCATTGCGTGTAGCTCAGGCATCTTGACAGCGTACGTGTCTTCACGATGCAGAACTGGTGGATACATGTTGTCAGCAATGTGGTCTGGTCGCGGCTCGACTTCAACCGATTCCTTCTCCAAGCGTGGTGGAAAAGTGTAGGGATTTGGAAGGGCATCTTTTCTAAGTCGAGCTGAACGTCGTTCGTGTAGTGGGCAGGAGTAATCGGTTTCTTTAAAATGCAGACTGCACACTTTCAGCCTCCGCTGCTGCCGCACAAAATTCAAGTCAACATCGCGTAATTTAAGTATCTCTATCCAACGAACTGCTACCTGGTCATCGCTTGGAAATTTGTGTAGATGGACTGCAAATCCATGCACTGAAGCTGGAGTGTCCTCAGTGTAGTATAGCAGGCAGCTGCACAACAAGCGTGGCTACTAAGACAGTTGATGATCAGTTCCATGGCTAACGTGCGAAGCAGCAGCTCACAGCCAGCGAGTTTTGAGCGAGCGATAGACCATCAAATAAATTTTCTATCTAACTGTCTATGGGCAAAACTCAGGGTTTTCGCGGCGACGGCTGGCGGACGCAGTTTCTATTGCAAATTCGTTGAGTGACCAATCTAGGTCACAGATTCTATATTATCTACAAATAGCCTACAAATACCTGCGACAACAGCCCGACGCTGCGCTGCCATCGCTCACTGCGCTCAAGCGAAGTACTCGATTGTTCTTTGCGGAGCCTGGGCCCTGCAGGTTCATCACCATCGCCGAGCTCAAGAGATCAATTGCAGAACGACCCACGCACGAGAGGATCGCTACACTCAGCTTGGATGGAATGCGGATCTCACCCTCGATTCGATACGATGCGGCACGAGATGTCATCGTGGGAATCACTCCGAGCTCCGCATCCTTGGAAACAGCGAAGCCGATCAACCAAGCGGTGGTGGCGCACCTGCGAGCTGTGGCTGCGCCATGGAAGCAGCCTATCGCATGCTACTTCGTCAACCACAATCAGAGCCAGGCGCAGTTCCAGGCCAGCATCGAGGACTGCCTGCATGCGGCGGACCAGGCAGGAGTGCGCGTGAAGGCACTCGTCTGCGACCAGGAGCCAACTCAATGGGCACATATTAAGAAGACTGTGACCAACTCTCAGCCCAGCTTCGCCCATCCAACAACTGGAGAAGCAGTCTTCGTCGTTCTGGATGTTCCTCACTGTTTGAAGAACACACGCAACTGCCTTCTTAAGTACGACATCGAGTTTGACGGGACCAAGCGTGCGAGCTGGCTGAATATTCGAGAATTCTACGAATCAGAAAGCAGGAGAGTGTTGAAGCTGGCTGTGAAGCTGACTGATGCGCAAAGAGGATGTTACTCTGCCTTTCTGCCAAGAGCATTTGCGCGATGGCAACGCGCGAGCTAGGCGACTCTTCGTCAGAACTCACCTGCATCACTGGTGCAGGCAGAGAATGAGGGCGATCCGGAGGGAGCGGGATTGCGTTGCAGCTAAGCGCAAGTTGAGCAAGTTGCAGTGACTTGCTGTGAGTTCTGTATCGATTTTGCTGAGAATTAAAGCTTAATCAATCGTCAAATTTGATGATATGTTGCACTCCGCCCTTTGATATTTTGTTTTTTGCATTGTTCGTCCCTGATGATGGGCTCACTGTATCTATCAGGTCCAATATATCGTGAAAAAATCAGATAGGAATAAAAGCAAGCATTTAATTGCTGATCGCTTGCTCCATAGGCACTTACTTGTCTGTGGTCAAAATTCCTGGGTTTTCGCGCAGCGGCCAGCTGGGGTATGAGTGACGCATCTAGGTAATATAGAATCTGTGATCTAGGTAATATAGAATCTGTGATCTAGGTAATATAGAATCTGTGGCTAAAAGTAAAAGGGTAAACTATATATTTGCGTTCCTTTTGAGCTACGTGCATATATTAATAAAGCATATGCCATAGACTTTTAGAATAATTTAGCCAGCCTTCTGAAGAAATTGCACAAAATGCGATTGCGACGTCCTGTGTTGTTTAGTAGTCCTTGGTTTTTCGCCAGTCTTACTACACTCTAGTGATCGAGAAGTCGTGTCTTTGTTTTGATTCTCATTGAAAAATATCAGTCGCCTTGGTGTGATATACATCGGAGTCGGCGGGTCTTCAGATTAACAGCTAACTTTATGATTTCCGAGTTGAATTCGAAAGTTGGTGTAACACACTAAAAGTGGGGAACGAACCTCGCGCTGGCAGACCGAGACCGGTTTCTGGCTTGTTTGCCTTCGTCAGTCAGCCATAGCCACACGCAGTCCTCTCCCACCACTCTCAGTGTGCACAGAAGTCTCTTTTAACCTTGCCATTTTTATGGCGATACTTTTTAGTGTTATGTGAGAGTTTTGCAGCCAAGTCTTTGCTTTTCTACTGTTGTCAGTAGTCTGAATTGTATCTCTCACAGTTGGTTTGTCACCTTGTTTCCAAAAAACATCCCGAATATAACATGCAAAAGTTGCGCATATTTATCCTGCGACAACATGTTACCGTGTTACAGTTACATTATAAATTATTATAAATTAGTAATTATGTCATTTTATATTAATGAATACTTTCAGCGGTTTGAAATATAAGTCTAAATACTATAGAAATGCAAAACTATAACAATTAGACACACATCACAGGACCTGCAAAGTAACACTAACATGTAGTAACAATAAGCTAGTTACAATTTATACTGCTTTCACGGTTTACTTTCATACTATACTTTCATTGAAGCTCGAATTCTGTAACACGTAACATAGGATAAATTATCGCAGGATTTAAATACGCGAAACTTTTGCATTTTATATTCGGGATGTTTTTTGAAAACAGCCCGATCTGCTCTTTCCACTAAAGTCATCACGTGGTGGCGTTGCATTTAGCGCTTGCGATAAATTATTTTGTCATTTATGTTCAGTTAATTATAGGGCCTAGTTATAATTGCATTAAGTTTCAACTATTTTCTGGCTTTTGTCTTGCTATTGCCTAGGCTAGCAATAGACAGGAGTGCAATACATATTGCTCACAGCAATACCTTGTGCCTTACTGGCTTGCTCACTTTGCACACACCACACTGTGCTTTAAAAACACCCCAAAAGTGTGCCAGACACTGTCTGGAGATGGTCAACTTTTCTTATAGGGTAAAGAGTGTTTAGGCAAAAAACTATTGACATCAACACAAAGTTTTTTGCTAAAATTAGTTTATAATAGACTAGACCTAAGCTAGGCCCATGAATAGTGTAGTCCAACAGTCATAAAAGCAAGAACACATATCAAGCTGGCCTTCAAAGTCATTGTGCCTTCAATGTCTATATTTACAAACTGCAATCTTTAGCCTAGGCTACCAAAGAAAAAAATTATAATTAGCCCAGCTATAGGCCCTAGCCAGAAAAAGCAAGCAAGCAAACACAAAACTTGACTTAATACTTTTGTTATATCTTTTTTCAAATCAACTCTAGACCAGTGGTTCTCAACCTTTTTATTAGGCAACCCTAATTTATTCACATGCATATTTTTTTGTTTGTGACCCCTTTTGCTTTTATGAAATCAATATAAATGCATCATTAAGTATGATCTAGGGCCTACTCATAATTATAATGTATGCATATATTTAGAGTTACAATAAAGCAAGAAAAACAAGACAAGAATGCAAACAACAAACACACAAACAAACAAATAACAAAAAAGTAAGTGTTTTCAGCTTTAAAATCCATGATGTCACAAGTGCCATTTTTAGTGAGAGGGTTGGAATCAAATTTTGCTATACAACAAGTCAATTTGAGGAACAACTTTCTTTGTCACTGCCAAACACTGATTGCTCTTGGCATGTAGACAATTCCTAGCTTTATATTTTAGCACTGTAAGAGCACTGAAGTCTGTCTCACATGACCAGGTAGATGCAAAGGGAAGCAAGTGTCTCACAGTAACTGCAGCGGCAGCTAGATATTTTGGTAGCAAGCTGCACCAAAATTCCACCAGAGCAATGGTGGAAAACAGCGCCTTGAGGCTGATGTCAGAAGACAAATTAAGCAGTTGCTTGGCAATAGCAAATGGTAGCAAGGCAGTGTCATCAAAAAAGTCATGAAGGGAGACACAATCCATGGAAATTGACCTAAGTACTTGCTCCCAGCTTCATTGAAATATTGTGTCAATTGTTGCTTGAGATTTGGTATGATATTGTTGTTGTTGCCAAATCTTTGTGTAGATCCTCTCTATCTTTGGTGAGGCTGTCAAAGACTGGAAATGGTACAAACTTCAAGCAATTGGCCACATTCAACCACAGCTTAAATTTTTTCTGAAAGGCAGTGATTGTAGATATGCTGTTGACTATGGTCTTCTCTGCTCTTTGCAATGACAGATTCAAACTGTCCAGCCTACTAAGAGTATTGCACAGATTAGCTAATTTGGCCAGCCAACAGCAGTCCTTTAAGTTTGGCACTTTTTGTTGTCTTTGTTGTGCAAGAAAATACCAACTTCTTCTCTTAGTTCAAAAATGTGGTTGAGCACGCAACCAGGTGATAGCCAGCAAACTTCAGAGTGGAGGAGGGAACTATGCTCAGCCCCATTTTCTCGCACAGCGCTATAAACAGTCAATGGTTTGGAGGTTGGCTTTTGATGAAATTCACCACAGAAACAATGTCTGTCAAGACAGCATTGAGGTCAGCTGACAAGTCTTTGGCTGCTAGTGCTTTTCGATGGATGAAGTGTCCAGCTAGCATCAGCAACATCTTGGATGCTTTTCACAGCACCACTGCTCTTCCCTATACATGTTGCCACTCCATCTGTGCACACTGCGGTACAGTACAACCAGCTGATGGAATTTGACTGCATGAATTTGTTGATGACATTGAAGATGTCTTCTCCACAAACCTGACTGGGAAAAGATTTGCAACAGAGAAAGTTTTCCTCAAAGCCTTTGCCATGAAGGTAGCAAACATACACTAGCATCTGTGCTTGGTTAGGGATGTCTGTTGATTTGTCCAATTGAGTGATAGATAATGGTGATTATCTTACATTCTTCACAATTTGAGATAGGGTGTCATTGGACATGTTGTGGATACAATATCTCAGTGTCATTTGACATAGATAGCGATTCCAACTTTTTGGCTTCCTTCTCTTTGCATATGATGCCAACAACTTCTTTCATCATGGGAAGCAGAAGCTCTTTGCTAATTGTGTGCTGCTTCATTTTCCTAGCAATGTGAAGAGTAGCAACATATGAAGCTCTCACAGCAGCCTCATTGCTAGCCAAAACCATCCTAATGCAGCCTTTCTTCCTGTCCAACACCTTTAGCTTCTCCATAAAGTACTCGCATGGCTTAGTCGCAACTTCAGGGTGCTGGGTTTGCAGATGGTGCTTGAGTTTGTTTGGTTTCATTGAATCCTTTGACAATGTGACTTCACTGATAACACATTGTGGTTTTTCATTCACAGTTGTGAAACCTATCTCAATGATAATGAAACCTGCTTCATTATAACTGCACTTGCGCGAGTTTGCAGATGATGCCATTAACAACAGATGAGATTTAATATCTAAGCAGATGCCTCTCCAGTCATAATCTAACCCTAATCCTAAGCAGGTTATTGTGCCTCCAATTGGCTAAGCCAAATGGAATGGAAATGCATTTGAATGTCGGGGTGGGTTGGTAAGGAGTTGCGATCATTTGTTTTAAACTCGCTGGGGTAACAAGGTAGAAGGGAGACATAGAAGGAAAGTTTGTTTTGCTTGTTGTGTAGTGTTGAGTGACTAAGCCCATATCTAGCAGAACAGGCTTAGCTTGTGACTGTATATTTTGTGTTGCAACTTTAAGTTGAGTGCTAGGCCACTAGTGCTATAGCCATTGCAATATAGCTAACAACTTTTGACTTACTATTACTTCTACTATCTTTTTTACTCTAATATCTCAAAAGGGTTCTTTTCCAATAATTTCCCAAAATTCCATTTTTTGTTTACTATTTCTTTGTGCTGCAACCCCAAGAAAATGGTCACACAACCCACAGGCAAAATATAAATACTGGCCTAATGGCTCAAATCAATGTTATTCATTATTTAGCTAAAAATTATATTTTTCTTAAAATAGTTATTTGAAACCATTGTTACAATCATTTTTACTTTTATATCATTTATATCATGTATATCATTTATACTAAAACCTGTATACTTTAACTTTAATTTAGTAAGCCTTGATTGAATTTTCTGTACACTGAGCCATGCAAACATCTTAAAGTTTTCAATTGTTACAAGTGTATCTTATCTCTCTAGTTAAATTTAAACATGCATAAAAATAGTTATAGCTATAATAAAAAACTACATTTTAGTTGTGTTATATTGGCCTTTGTGTATGCTAAAACTAAAAAACACAATTATACAATAGCATTTTTACACTTCATTTTGCAGCTAGTAGTTACTTAAAGCACAGAATTATACTATTAGACATTGAAAACGCATGTCATGAACCTGGCAATGCAAAGTCTTGTCACTCGCCCGCGCGTTGCCATGCTGGTGTGCGCTGTATTTGTGTACATAGCAACCGCCTCTGCAATCCTGGCACTATTGCTTGCTTTTGTTGGTTATGCCGCTGCTGGCGGTTGGCGTTTTCTGCGAGTAGCTGCGCTGACTTTGCCGCGCGATGCACGCGGCCTCATTGTACTACTGCGCTCGCGCTGGATGCTGCGCCGCATGGTGACACAGCGGCGAGGCATCGCTCAGCTGTTTTGCACTACGGCTGCTCGACATCCGGACCGGGTCTGCTTCTTGTATGAGGACCAGAGCTGGACTTTCAAACAAGTTGACGAATATTCGAATCAGGTAGGCTCCTCGATAACCAGTGGTTCTAGACGTAGAATAAAGATAGAGTATAAGTTACACCTAGTTCAGTTGGGCTTACAAAGGATTTGTACAACTGTTCAGTCTGTGGACATTTAGGGCCGCTTCACACCTATAAAAATTCACACGTTTCTTGGTGAACTGAATCGCTAAGGAGTTACGTGACTTGCTAAAGGGCACAAAAAGCTTCCCTGTGTTGAGATTCGAACTCTAGACCTCTTGAACTCTCGGTCAGAAGTCCAAAGCTCTAACCACTAAACTGAGGTTGGGTAGCTGAGAAGCCAGTTTAGATAGGCAATAAGCTACTACTTAGATGCCGCATCGTGTTTAACTATCAATTCACTCCAGGTGGCCAACTTGCTTATGGAGGCCGGCCATCGTCCCGGCCAGGTGGTTGCCATCCTGGCTGAGTCCAGGCCCCAATTCGCCTGCCTGTGGCTTGGCGCAGCCAAAGCCGGTATTATCAGCGCCCTGATCAACTCCAACCTGCGCTCACAGTCTCTGCTGCACTGCCTCCACGCTGCCGACGCTGTCAGCCTGGTGTTCGGCGCTGAGCTGGCCTCCGCGGTGCTGGAGGTGACGCCAAACCTGCCAGCCGGCCTGCGGCTCTACTGCCTGGGCGGCGGCTCCGGCGGAGTGCCGAACGCGGCCGACCTAGATGCTCTACTGTTAAGAGCGTCCACTCTGCTGCCGTCCTATCCGGTGAAGCAGGGGCCCAATGCCAAGGACCGACTGTTCTATATCTATACTTCGGGTGAGCAAATTTTAACATGTTTGCATGTCTACCTCCTGGTAGCTGAATGAATTCCGCTAAACTCAATCTGCACAGGCACTACCGGCCTACCGAAGGCGGCTGTGATCTCCCACACTCGCTTCGCCATGATGTCCAACACTGTCGGTCTGTTCTTTAATCTGTGCTCTGGCGACATCTTGTACGACTGCCTGCCGCTCTATCACACTGCTGGCGGCATTCTGGGCATCGGACAGGTGACTTTGCGTCCACTCCGTCCATAAAACACTTCACTTATTGGCCACTGCATTAGTCCATCTATTAATTATCAACCCATTCACCTATCAACCCATTCACCTATCAACCCATCCACCTATCAACCCATTCACCTATCAACCCATTCACCTATCAACCCATCCACCTATCAACCCATTCACCTATCAACCCATTCACCTATCAACCCATCCACCTATCAACCCACCCACGTATCAACCCACCCACGTCATATTGACGTCATTTGAGTAAGTCGTCAATAAATCCCATCGAATCTCCAGGCCTACCTGCGTGGCGTCACGGTGGTGATCAAGCGCAAGTTCTCAGCCTCAGCCTTCTGGGACGACTGCGCCCGCTACCAGTGCACCGCGGCTCAGTACATCGGCGAGATCTGCCGCTACCTGCTAGCCCAGCCCAGCCGGCCTAGCGAGAGGCGCCACCAGGTCCGCGTCATGTTCGGCAACGGCCTACGGCCGCAGATTTGGCGCGAATTTCAGCGCCGCTTCGGCGTCGGCCAAATGGGCGAATTCTACGGCGCCACCGAGTCCAACTGCAACATGGTCAACTCTGACAACACGGTTGGCGCAGTCGGCTTCGTCAGCCAGATCGCTCCCAGCGTCTACCCGCTGCGGCTGATTCGCATCGATCCCGACACCGGCGAGCCGTTGCGTCAGCCCGGAAGCGGCCTGTGCATCCCGGCTGGACCCGGCGAGCTCGGCGAACTCATCGGCAGCGTTGTGCCCGGAGACGCTATTCGTGGAGTTGACGGCTACGTTTGCAAGGCGGCCACCGAGAAGAAGATGCTGCGCCATGTGCTCACTGCTGGCGACTGCTACTTCTCTACTGGGGACGTGCTGGTCATGGACGAGCTCGGCTATATGTACTTTAGAGACCGGACAGGCGACACATTCAGGTGGAAGGGCGAGAATGTGTCTACGTCTGAGGTGAGGTCTATGGAATATTCCACTGTGCATTCCAAACTGACTGCACCATCTCTATGGAATATTCCACTGTGCATTCCAAACTGACTGTTCCATCTCTATGGAATATTCCACTGTGCATTCCAAACTGACTGCACCATCTCTATGGAATATTCCACTGTGCATTCCAAACTGACTTCCATCTCTATGGAATATTCCACTGTGCATTATAAACACACTGGCACCCCTCCCGCCCAGGTGGAGGCCTGTCTATCCAATGTACTCTCCTTAGCCGATTGTGCTGTCTTCGGCGTAGAGGTGCCCGGTAACGAGGGTCGCGCCGGCATGGCCGCCGTCGCCGATCCCGAAGGCCGCGGCGTCGACGTTACCAGGCTATCCCAGCAGCTGCCCCGCCTGCTGCCAGCTTACGCCAGGCCGCTGTTCATTCGCATTGTTGGCCAGATTGAGTCCACCGGCACCTTCAAGATGAAGAAGACAGATCTGAGGCGCGACGGCTTCGACCCGGACAGGTGCGCTGGCGATCCTGTGTACTACCTGGACTGCCGCACTGGCCAGTACCAGCCGCTTGACTCTGCCTCCTTTGCCGCCATTGTGCAAGGCGAGATTCGCTTCTGACTTGCGCTGTTTGCACTTTTGGTTTCTGGACGATCTTTCTAGCATTAGTCTTATGGGTGTTTAAGTATTCCTGCCCATTAGCCCTCTAGCACCCCCAGCTGACTAGCCTTCCTAACACTAATCAGCTGATAAGCATTCCCAATACTAAGCATCTCATTAGCCTTCCCAACACTAAGCATCTCATTAGCCTTCCTAACACTAAACATCTCATTAGCCTTCCTAACACTAAACAGCTGACTAGCCTTCCTAACAGTAAGCATCTCATTAGCTTTCCTAACAGTAAGCATCTCATTAGCCTTCCTAACACTAAGCATCTCATTAGCCTTCCTAACACTAAGCATCTCATTAGCCTTCCTAACACTAAACAGCTGACTAGCCTTCCTAACACTAAGCATCTCATTAGCCTTCCTAACACTAAACATCTCATTAGCCTTCCTAACACTAAACATCTCATTAGCCTTCCTAACACTAAGCAGCTGACTAGCCTTCCTAACACTAAACATCTCATTAGCCTTCCTAACACTAAACAGCTGACTAGCCTTCCTAACACTAAGCATCTCATTAGCCTTCCTAACACTAAGCAGCTGACTAGCCTTCCTAACACTAAACAGCTGACTAGCCTTCCTAACACTAAACAGCTGACTAGCCTTCCTAACACTAAGCAGCTGACTAGCCTTCCTAACACTAAACAGCTGACTAGCCTTCCTAACACTAAACATCTCATTAGCCTTCCTAACAGTAAGCAGCTGTTTATCCTTCCCGAAACAAAGAATTAAGGTAGCAATTATGCAACTAGGATAAATTATGCATAAACTTATAATATCTGCGACTCACTAATAACTTTTCGAAAACAATATTTACTGCTTCTTATTTAGCTTTGCCTTTTTTCTGTACTGATTTTTTGTTAGCCAATCAATGACTAGCAGTCTGTCTGCTTTGATATAGGATTTTCCTAATTGCTTTTCTCTTTTATTTACGAGCAATGTTATTTTTTGTTTCCAATAGAAAGCTTTACGAAGGGAAATCACATTGCCTGAAAAGATTTTATCAGGTAAGCAGTTTACCTTAAAGTAAATATTTTCCATGGAAACAATTAGCAAAAATTGTGTTTCGCCGAGAGAAGTTCCTTAACAGTGGTGGCTGCAATTTAATTGGTTTAGATTTAATTTGATTTCCCTTCCAAATCTAATTTAGCGTACTCGTACTTGTTGATTGCTCGCTTAGTTTTTTTGTATCGATTCAAGTCGAACCGTCTTTCACACTATTCATTCTGTCTATGGCCTTAGCTGAATATGTGAGAATTGCAAAATAGTGAATGTAAAATTCAGGCTGTGCAGGCTGTGAAAGCAGCTGACCATAGAATTGTACACACAGCCAGTTCAGTCACCAGCTGCTTGTACTTGCTTTTTATTCTATTATTTTAATACGTCATTTTATGTAACTTGTTCGATTTTCGCAACGTGTTTATTTCCAGTTCACTAAAAATGTGTGCGTGTGTGCTAGCATTCCAAAATGCAGGTGTCCCCACTGTCTGTCAGCATCTATCGATTTAGGCTAGTGTGGCGCCTTATTAAACTCTGACTTACTATTTCTAGGCATCAAAACTGCAATCCGATCAATATCTGCTAGCTAGATAGGCAATCTCTAGCATGCTTGTTTCCGGCGGCTCTTGCATCTTTTTGTGTGTTTATTAATACGCTTTTTGTTTTATCAAAGTCCCTATGATCTCTTTTTCTGTTGTAGCGTTATTTATGTTCTATTTAACTTTTAACATATATATTTTATATATAATTGCCTTAGACTTCTTTTGAACTGCACTGCAAACTGTTAAACAGGGCATATTGAACTGTTCACTTCAGCTTTTTTCTCTATTGTTTATATTTTACTCACAGTTTCCATAGCCATCATTTAGTTCCCACTCCAACTCACTCATAAGCCACCTCACTATTCCAGTTATCTCACTCCTACAGCAACCTCACAGCTCTGCCATCTCACTCCTCCAACCGCCTCACACCTCCAGCAACCTCACTCCTCCAGCCGCCTCACTCCTCAAACCACCTCACTCCTCCAACCACCTCACTCCTCCAACCACCTCACTCCTCCAGACGCCTCACTTATCCAGCCGCCTCACTTTCCAGCAACCTCACTCCTCCAACCACCTCACTCCTCCAACCACCTCACTCCTCCAACCACCTCACTCCTCAGCCGCCTCACTTATCCAGCAACCTCACTCCTCCAGCCGCCTCACTTATCCAGCAACCTCACTCCTCCAGCCGCCTCACTTATCCAGCAACCTCACTCCTCCAGCCGCCTCACTTATCCAGCAACCTCACTCCTCGAACCACATCATTACTTCAGCCACCTCATTCCGCCAGAATTTTTGTAGATTCCATTCAGTAAACTATAGTGTCCCAGACATTTACGTCTAACCTAAGTTAGACCCAGTGCCTCATGTTATCCTGCGTCAAGCCTTCTTTGGTGTCGCTGAGGCTGGACGTCTGCGTTAAGATTCCGACTGCACCTGCAAGCAAGAGAATCTCTCGGAAGTATAAGTCAAAAAGTATAAAACGAAATTCAGCGGCTCATGCAGCATCCACAACTCACTGGATCGCTCGTACTGCACCCACCAAATCACTAAGCTACTCGTCCAGCACCCACTAACTCACTAAGCTACTCGTCCAGCACCCACTAACTCACTAAGCTACTCGTCCAGCACCCACTGCCTCGGTTGAGAAAATTATTTTAATTTAATGAATAATTGCTCCCCTCAGCCAAGCCAGTTCTGGCCGGTTGGTCCGTCTGTGCCCCCTTTCCTTTTTTGTGCCCCGGCCCTAAGCCGATTGGCTGTCCCTACTGCTCTACGTCTGCCTTCGCTCAGCTCTGCGGGGCTTTGCCCCACCCCTCCCTCGTGCCAACCAGTCCTTCCCCTGTGCCGCGCGTAGATTGGCTGACGAGATTTGCCCTCTCTATCTCTTCTCTCCCTCACTCCCTCGCCGTGAAAAATCGAGACTGCCTCTTCTGCCCTACCCGCTTACACCCTACCCTAATCGATTCCGTCTCGTTTCCGTTTTCTTTCTTGCATAAAGGTAATGACAGCACCAGACACTGAGGAAGAACATATATAAATTTGACACGAGGTCTGCGCGACAAAGAAGCGACCTGTAAGTACGAATCTCTATGGCCACAGAGTCCCAACTCGTCTATTAAGATCACAAAATAGTAATCTTAAATCAGTTGCTTATATCCGTGAAATAAAGGGAAGCTTTAAGCCTCACAAATCAATTCTGGATCTTTCCGCATCAGATTGAATTTTAAACTCAAAGGCTAATCCTGCATAAATCGAGCTTTATGTACGTTGTGTCCGACAGGCATGATTGAGAAATTTTCCGGAATTAACAGTCCCAGATTAGCTTATAATTGCCACAGCAATTACCCAGACATTAAATGTACATCCAGCCATACAGGACTGGCTGTAAAGCGGAAACCGATCACTTTTAGAACATAACTAGCAAGTTTTGCCCCCCTTCGGGGAGCAGAAATACTTTTAATTCGTCTAGTATATACTTTTTAGCAGCTAAATTTACAGCTTTTTAAAGCTACAATGAACCCCCAGTTGACAATGATCCCCCCGTTGATGATAATCTCCCAGTTGATGATGATCCCCCAGTTGACAATCATCCTCCAGTTGACAATGATCCTCCAGTTGACAATGAACCCCCAGTTGACAATGATCCCCCAGTTGACAATGATCCCCCAGTTGACAATGATCCCCCAGTTGACAATAATCCCCCAGTTGACAATGATCCCACAGTTGACAATGATCCCCCAGTTGATGATGATCCCCCAGTTGATGATGATCACCCAGTTGAAAATGATCCCCCAGTTGACAATGATCCCCCAGTTGACAATGATCCCGCCCGTTGACAATGATCCCACAGTTGACAATGAACCCCCAGTTCACAATGATCCCCCAGTTGATGATGATCCCCCAGTTGACAATGATCCCCCAGTTGACAATGATCCCCCAGTTGACAATGATCCCACAGTTGACAATGATCCCCCAGTTGATGATGATCCCCCAGTTGATGATGATCACCCAGTTGAAAATGATCCCCCAGTTCACAATGATCCCCCAGTTGACAATGATCCCCCAGTTGACAATGATCCCCCAGTTGACAATAATCCCCCAGTTGACAATGATCCCACAGTTGACAATGATCCCCCAGTTGATGATGATCCCCCAGTTGATGATGATCACCCAGTTGAAAATGATCCCCCAGTTGACAATGATCCCCCAGTTGACAATGATCCCGCCCGTTGACAATGATCCCACAGTTGACAATGAACCCCCAGTTCACAATGATCCCCCAGTTGATGATGATCCCCCAGTTGACAATGATCCCCCAGTTGACAATGATCCCCCAGTTGACAATGAACCCCCAGTTGACAATGATCCCCCAGTTGACAATGATCCCCCAGTTGACAATGATCCCCCAGTTGACAATGATCCCCCAGTTGACAATGATCCCACAGTTGACAATGATCCCCCAGTTGATGATGATCACCCAGTTGATGATGATCACCCAGTTGATGATGATCACCCAGTTGAAAATGATCCCCCAGTTGACAATGATCCCCCAGTTGACAAAGATCCCCCAGTTGACAATGATCCCCCAGTTGACAATGAACCCCCAGTTGACAATGATCCCACAGTTGACAATGATCCCCCAGTTGACAATGATCCCACAGTTGAAAACGATCCCCCAGTTGACAATGATCCTCCAGTTAACAATGATCCCCCAGTTGATGATGACTCCCCATTGATGATGATCCCCAGTTAACAATGTTCTTCCAGTTGACAATGTTCCCCCAGTTGACAATGATCCCCCAGTTGATAATGATCACCCAGTTGACAATGAACCCCCAGTTGACAACGATCCACCAGTTGACAATGATCCCCCAGTTGACAATGATCCCACAGTTGACAATGATCCCACAGTTGACAATGATCCCACAGTTGACAATGATCCCCCAGTTGACAAAGATCCCCCAGTTGATGATGATCCCCCAGTTGATGATGATCACCCAGTTGACAATGATCCCCAAGTTGACCATGATCCCCCATTTGATGATGATTCCCCAGTTGACAATTATCCCCCAGTTTACCATGATCCCCCAGTTGACGATTATCCCCCAGTTTACCATGATCCCCATTTTGATGATGACTCCTCAGTTGACGTTGATTTTTCAAACGCTGGGTATGCCAAGATTCAAACTCAGATTTCGCCATGTTTTAAACCCTGGTTTAGCCATGATTCAAACTCTCGTTTTGCCATGATTCAGACTCTGGTTGACTATGATTCAAACTCTGGTTGGCTATGATTCAAACTCTGGTTTAGCCATGATTCAAGCTCTGGTTTAGCCATGATTCAAGCTCTGGTTTAGCCATGATTCAAACGCTGGGTTAGCCCTGATTGAAACTCTGGTTTAGCAATGATTCAAACTCTGGTTTTGCCATGATTCTAACTCTGGTTTAGCCATGATCCAAACTCTGGTTTAGCCATGATTCAAACGCTGGTTTAGCCATGATTCAAGCTCTGGTTTAGCCATGATCCAAACTCTGGTTTAGCCATGATTCAAACGCTGGTTTAGCCATGATTCAAGCTCTGGTTTAGCCATGATTCAAACGCTGGTTTTGCCATGATTCAAACTCTGGTTTTGCCATGATTCAAACTCTGGTTTAGCCATGATTCAAACTCTGGTTTTGCCATGATTCAAACTCTGGTTTAGCCATGATTCAAACTCTGGTTTAGCCATGATTCAAGCTCTGGTTTAGCCATGATCCAAACCCTGGTTTAGCCATGATTCAAACTCTCGTTTTGCCATGATTCAGACTCTGGTTGACTATGATTCAAACTCTGGTTGGCTATGATTCAAACTCTGGTTTTGCCATGATTTAAGCTCTGGTTTAGCCATGATTCAAACTCTGGTTTAGCCATGATTCAAGCTCTGGTTTAGCCATGATCCAAACCCTGGTTTAGCCATGATTCAAACTCTCGTTTTGCCATGATTCAGACTCTGGTTGACTATGATTCAAACTCTGGTTGGCTATGATTCAAACTCTGGTTTTGCCATGATTCAAGCTCTGGTTTAGCCATGATTCAAACGCTGGGTTAGCCATGATTCAAGCTCTGGTTTAGCAATGATTCAAACTCTGGTTTTGCCATGATTCAGACTCTGGTTTAGCCGCGATTCAAACTCTGGTTGGCTATTATTCAAACTCTGGTTTTAAGCCATGATTTAAACTCTGGTTTAGCCATGATTCAGACTCCGGTTGACTATGATTCAAACTCTGGTTTTGCCATGATTCAAACTCTGGCTTTGCCATGATTCAAACTCTGGTTTAGCCATGATTCAAACTCTGGTTTAGCCATGATTCAAGCTCTGGTTTAGCCATGATCCAAACCCTGGTTTAGCCATGATTCAAACTCTCGTTTTGCCATGATTCAGACTCTGGTTGACTATGATTCAAACTCTGGTTGGCTATGATTCAAACTCTGGTTTTGCCATGATTCAAGCTCTGGTTTAGCCATGATTCAAACTCTGGTTTAGCCATGATTCAAGCTCTGGTTTAGCCATGATCCAAACCCTGGTTTAGCCATGATTCAAACTCTCGTTTTGCCATGATTCAGACTCTGGTTGACTATGATTCAAACTCTGGTTGGCTATGATTCAAACTCTGGTTTTGCCATGATTCAAGCTCTGGTTTAGCCATGATTCAAGCTCTGGTTTAGCCATGATTCAAACTCTGGTTTAGCCATGATTCAAGCTCTGGTTTAGCCATGATCCAAACCCTGGTTTAGCCATGATTCAAACTCTCGTTTTGCCATGATTCAAGCTCTGGTTTAGCCATGATTCAAACTCTGGTTTAGCCATGATTCAAGCTCTGGTTTAGCCATGATCCAAACCCTGGTTTAGCCATGATTCAAACTCTCGTTTTGCCATGATTCAGACTCTGGTTGACTATGATTCAAACTCTGGTTGGCTATGATTCAAACTCTGGTTTTGCCATGATTCAAGCTCTGGTTTAGCCATGATTCAAACGCTGGGTTAGCCCTGATTGAAACTCTGGTTTAGCAATGATTCAAACTCTGGTTTTGCCATGATTCTAACTCTGGTTTAGCCGCGATTCAAACTCTGGTTGGCTATTATTCAAACTCTGGTTTTAAGCCATGATTTAAACTCTGGTTTAGCCATGATTCAGACTCCGGTTGACTATGATTCAAACTCTGGTTTTGCCATGATTCAAACTCTGGCTTTGCCATGATTCAAACTCTGGTTTAGCCATGATTCAAACTCTGGTTTAGCCATGATTCAAGCTCTGGTTTAGCCATGATCCAAACCCTGGTTTAGCCATGATTCAAACTCTCGTTTTGCCATGATTCAGACTCTGGTTGACTATGATTCAAACTCTGGTTGGCTATGATTCAAACTCTGGTTTTGCCATGATTCAAGCTCTGGTTTAGCCATGATTCAAACTCTGGTTTAGCCATGATTCAAGCTCTGGTTTAGCCATGATCCAAACCCTGGTTTAGCCATGATTCAAACTCTCGTTTTGCCATGATTCAGACTCTGGTTGACTATGATTCAAACTCTGGTTGGCTATGATTCAAACTCTGGTTTTGCCATGATTCAAGCTCTGGTTTAGCCATGATTCAAACGCTGGGTTAGCCCTGATTGAAACTCTGGTTTAGCAATGATTCAAACTCTGGTTTTGCCATGATTCTAACTCTGGTTTAGCCGCGATTCAAACTCTGGTTGGCTATTATTCAAACTCTGGTTTTAAGCCATGATTTAAACTCTGGTTTAGCCATGATTCAGACTCCGGTTGACTATGATTCAAACTCTGGTTTTGCCATGATTCAAACTCTGGCTTTGCCATGATTCAAACTCTGGTTTAGCCATGATTTAAGCTCTGGTTTAGCCATGATTCAAACTCTGGTTTAGCCATGATTCAAGCTCTGGTTTAGCCATGATTCAAACGCTGGTTTTGCCATGATTCAAGCTCTGGTTTAGCCATGATCCAAACTCTGGTTTAGCCATGATTCAAACGCTGGTTTAGCCATGATTCAAGCTCTGGTTTAGCCATGATTCAAGCTCTGGTTTAGCCATGATTCAAGCTCTGGTTTAGCCATGATTCAAACTCTGGTTTAGCCATGATTCAAACGCTGGTTTTGCCATGATTCAAACTCTATTTTTGCAATGATTCAAACTCAGGTGTGCTATGATTTATGATATTTTATTTACGAAATGAAAAAAATAAATTAAAATTGTCTTCAATCACTACTGGCTGAAAATTAGTCTAAAATGATTTGACGCAGTGCAGAATCGAACCCTAGCCTAGCCTATAACCTATTCCTAGTGCCTACACATAGGCTATTCCGACTGTTGGTTAGTGGGTGCAGAAATCAGCCTTAAAAAATGAATTCTCAAAGTTCTGGCTTTGTACAATGAAGTGAGAAAATAGAGTACACTCAGTCTCGCGGTTGGTTGTGTACATTTATTTCCAATTTGTCTCCAGAGTGCAGGCTTCAAATTCAATCAGCTAGGGGTTGTTGCGCAATTTGACGATGCAATTCTAATTCAGTGGCAGTGAGTAAAATTCTCAATAGGCCAAGATGTTTGACCTTTGAAAAATCATGTTTTTCGAATATTTAATCCCTTTAGCAATAAAGTTGAGCTTAATAAAAATACGTGTATAATTGTCCCAATATTTAGCATCTTTTGGTGAAGAAATGGTGAAAATCGGTTGAGCCGTTCGGGAGAAAATCAATTACAAGCAACCAAGCATTTCATTTTTAGTATAGTGGACTAGCAAGTTTTGCCCCCCTTCGGGGAGCAGAAATATTTTTATTTCGTCTATTATATACTTTTTAGCAGCTGAATTTACAGCTTTTTAAAGCTACAATGATCCCCCAGTTGACAATGATCAACCAGTTGACAATGATCCCCCAGTTGACAATGATCCCCCAGTCAACAATGATTCCCCAGTTGACAATGATCTCCTAATTGATGATGATCACCCAGTTGACAATGATCCCCCAGTTGACAATGATCCCCTAGTTGACAATGAACCCCCAGTTGACAAGGATCCCCCAGTTGATGATGACTCCCCAGTTGACAATGATCCCCCAGTTGACAATGATCCCCCAGTTGACAATGATTCCACAGTTGACAATGATCCCCCAGTTGACAATGAACCTCCAATTGACAACGATCCCCCAGTTGACAATGATCCCCCAGTTGATGATCAACCAGTTGACAATGATCCCCCAGTTGACAATGATCCCACAGTTGACAATGATCCCACAGTTGACAATGAACCTCCAATTGACAACGATCCCCCAGTTGACAATGATCCCCCAGTTGATGATGATCAACCAGTTGACAATGATCCCACAGTTGACAATGATCCCCCAGTTGACAATGATCCCCTAGTTCACAATGATCCCCTAGATGATGATGATCCCCCAGTTGATGATGATCACCCAGTTGACAATGATCCCCCAGTTGACATTGATCCCCCAGTTTACAATGATCCCACAGTTGACAATGATCCCCCAGTTGACAATGATCCCCCCAGTTCACAATGATCCCCCAGTTGATGATGATCAACCAGTTGACAATGATCCCACAGTTGACAATGATCCCCCAGTTGACAATGATCCCCTAGTTCACAATGATCCCCCAGATGATGATGATCCCCCAGTTGATGATGATCACCCAGTTGACAATGATCCCCCAGTTGACAATGATCCCCCAGTTTACAATGATCCCACAGTTGACAATGATCCCCCAGTTGACAATGATCCCCCAGTTCACAATGATCCCCCAGATAATGATGATCCACCAGTTGAAGATGATCACCCAGTTGACAATGATCCCCCAGTTGATGATGATCACCCAGTTGACAATTATCTCCCAGTTGACTATGATCCCCCATTGATGATGATCCCCAGTTGACAATGTTACCCCAGTTGGCCATTACCCCCTAGTTGACAATGATCCCCCAGTTGATGATGATCACCCAGTTGACAATGATCTCGCAGTTGACCATGATCCCCCATTTGATGATGACTCCCAAATGATGATGATCCCCATTTGACAATGATCCCCAGTTGACCATGATCCCCCATTTGATGATGATTCCCCAGTTTACAATTATCCCACAGTTGACGATTATCCCCCAGTTCCGATTTAGCTATGATTCAAACTCTGATTTTGCCATGATTCAAACTCTGGTTTAGCCATGATTCAGACGCTGGTTGGCCATGATTCAAACGCTGGTTTAGCCATGATTCAAACTCTGGTTTTGCCATGATTCAAACCCTGGTGTAGCCATGATTTAGTCTCTGGTTTAGCCATGATTGAAACTCTGGTTTTGCCATGATTCAGACGCTTGTTTAGCTTTGATTTAAACTCTGGTTTAGCCATGATTCAGACTCTGGTTTAGCCATGATTCAGACTCTGGTTTAGCTATGAGCCATGATTCAGACTCTGGTGTAGCAATGATTCAGACTTTGGTTTAGCCATGATTCAGACTCTGGTGTAGCCATGATTCAGACTCTGGTTTAGCCATGATTCAGACTCTGGTTTAGCCATGATTCAGACTCTGGTTTAGCCATGATTCAGACTCTGGTTTAGCCATGATTCAGACTCTGGTTTAGCCATGATTCAGACTCTGGTTTAGCTATGATTCAAACTCTGGTTTTGCCATGATTCAGACGCTTGTTTAGCTTTGATTTAACCTCTGGTTTAGCCATGATTCAGACTCTGGTGTAGCCATGATTCAGACTCTGGTTTAGCCATGATTCAGACTCTGGTTTAGCTATGAGCCATGATTCAGACTCTGGTGTAGCAATGATTCAGACTCTGGTTTAGTCATGATTCAGACTCTGGTTTAGCTATGATTCAAACTCTGGTTTAGCCATGATTCAGACTCTGGTGTAGCCATGATTCAGACTCTGGTGTAGCCATGATTCAGACTCTGGTGTAGCCATGATTCAGACTTTGGTTTAGCCATGATTCAGACTCTGGTTTAGCCATGATTCAGACTCTGGTTTAGCCATAATTCAGACTCTGGTTTAGCCATGATTCAGACTCTGGTTTAGCCATGATCCAGACTCTGGTTTAGCCATGATTCAGACTCTGGTTTAGCCATGATTCAGACTCTGGTTTAGCCATGATTCAGACTCTGGTTTAGCCATGATTCAGACTCTGGTTTAGCCATGATTCAGACTCTGGTTTAGCCATGATCCAGACTCTGGTTTAGCCATGATTCAGACTCTGGTTTAGCCATGATTCAGACTCTGGTTTAGCCATGATTCAGACGCTTGTTTAGCCATGATTCAAACTCTGGTTTAGCCATGATTCAAACTCTTGTTTAGCCATGATTCAAACTCTGGTTTTGCCATGATTCAAACCCTGGTGTAGCCATGATTTAGTCTCTGGTTTAGCCATGATTGAAACTCTGGTTTTGCCATGATTCAGACGCTTGTTTAGCTTTGATTTAAACTCTGGTTTAGCCATGATTCAGACTCTGGTGTAGCCATGATTCAGACTCTGGTTTAGCCATGATTCAGACTCTGGTTTAGCTATGAGCCATGATTCAGACTCTGGTGTAGCAATGATTCAGACTTTGGTTTAGCCATGATTCAGACTCTGGTGTAGCCATGATTCAGACTCTGGTTTAGCCATGATTCAGACTCTGGTTTAGCCATGATTCAGACTCTGGTTTAGCCATGATTCAGACTCTGGTTTAGCCATGATTCAGACTCTGGTTTAGCCATGATTCAGACTCTGGTTTAGCTATGATTCAAACTCTGGTTTTGCCATGATTCAGACGCTTGTTTAGCTTTGATTTAAACTCTGGTTTAGCCATGATTCAGACTCTGGTGTAGCCATGATTCAGACTCTGGTTTAGCCATGATTCAGACTCTGGTTTAGCTATGAGCCATGATTCAGACTCTGGTGTAGCAATGATTCAGACTCTGGTTTAGCCATGATTCAGACTCTGGTTTAGCTATGATTCAAACTCTGGTTTAGCCATGATTCAGACTCTGGTGTAGCCATGATTCAGACTCTGGTGTAGCCATGATTCAGACTCTGGTGTAGCCATGATTCAGACTCTGGTTTAGCCATGATTCAGACTCTGGTTTAGCCATGATTCAGACTCTGGTTTAGCTATGATTCAAACTCTGGTTTAGCCATGATTCAGACTCTGGTTTAGCCATGATTCAGACGCTTGTTTAGCCATGATTCAAACTCTGGTTTAGCCATCATTCAAACTCTTGTTTAGCCATGATTAAAACTCTGGTTTTGCCATGATTCAAACCCTGGTGTAGCCATGATTTAGTCTCTGGTTTAGCCATGATTGAAACTCTGGTTTTGCCATGATTCAGACGCTTGTTTAGCTTTGATTTAAACTCTGGTTTAGCCATGATTCAGACTCTGGTGTAGCCATGATTCAGACTCTGGTTTAGCCATGATTCAGACTCTGGTTTAGCTATGAGCCATGATTCAGACTCTGGTGTAGCAATGATTCAGACTTTGGTTTAGCCATGATTCAGACTCTGGTGTAGCCATGATTCAGACTCTGGTTTAGCCATGATTCAGACTCTGGTTTAGCCATGATTCAGACTCTGGTTTAGCCATGATTCAGACTCTGGTTTAGCCATGATTCAGACTCTGGTTTAGCCATGATTCAGACTCTGGTTTAGCTATGATTCAAACTCTGGTTTTGCCATGATTCAGACGCTTGTTTAGCTTTGATTTAAACTCTGGTTTAGCCATGATTCAGACTCTGGTGTAGCCATGATTCAGACTCTGGTTTAGCCATGATTCAGACTCTGGTTTAGCTATGAGCCATGATTCAGACTCTGGTGTAGCAATGATTCAGACTCTGGTTTAGCCATGATTCAGACTCTGGTTTAGCTATGATTCAAACTCTGGTTTAGCCATGATTCAGACTCTGGTGTAGCCATGATTCAGACTCTGGTGTAGCCATGATTCAGACTCTGGTGTAGCCATGATTCAGACTCTGGTTTAGCCATGATTCAGACTCTGGTTTAGCCATGATTCAGACTCTGGTTTAGCCATGATTCAGACTCTGGTTTAGCCATGATTCAGACTCTGGTTTAGCCATGATTCAGACTCTGGTTTAGCCATGATTCAGACTCTGGTTTAGCCATGATTCAGACTCTGGTTTAGCCATGATTCAAACTCTGTTTTAGCCGGTGTGCTATGATTTATGATATTTTATTTACGAAATGAAAAAAATAAATTAAAATAGTCTTCAATCACTACTGGCTGAAAATTAGTCTAAATGATTTGACGCAGTGCAGAATCGAACCCTAGCCTAGCCTAACCTTATTCCTAGTGCCTACACATCGGCTATTCCGACTGTTGGTTAGTGGGTGCAAAAATCAGCCTTATAAAATGAATTCTCAAAGTTCTGGCTTTGTACAATGAAGTAAGAAAATAGAGTACACTCAGTCTCGCGGTTGGTTGTGTACATTTATTTCCAATTTGTCTCCAGAGTGCAGGCTTCAAATTCAATCAGCTAGGGGTTGTTGCGCAATTTGACGATGCAATTCTAATTCAGTGGCAGTGAGTAAAATTCTCAATAGGCCAAGATGTTTGACCTTTGAAAAATCTTGTTTTTCGAATATTTAATCCCTTTAGCAATAAAGTTAAGCTTAATAAAAATACGTGTATAATTGTCCCCATATTTGGCATCTTTTGGTGAAGAAATGGTGAAAATCGGTTGAGCCGTTCGGGAGAAAATCAATTACAACCAACCAACCATTTCATTTTTAGTATAGTGGACTAGCAAGTTTTGCCCCCCTTCGGGGAGCAGAAATATTTTTAATTCGTCCAGTATACACTTTTTAGCAGCTGTATTTTTAGCCTTTTTTACGCTACAATGATCAGTTGACAATGATCCCCCAGTTAATAATGATCCCCCGGTTGACAATGATCCCTCAGTCGATAATGATTCCCAGTTGATGATGATCCCCCAGTTGACAATGATCCCCCAGTTGACAATGATCCCCCAGTTGACAATGATCTGGGACAATGATCCCCCAGTTGACAATGGTCCCCCAGTCGACAATGATTCCCCAGTTGACAATGATCCCCCAGTTGATGATGATCCCCCAGTTGACAATGTTCCCCAAGTTGACAATGATCCCACAGTTGACAATGATCCCCCAGTTGATGATGATCCACCAGTTGAAGATGATCACCCAGTTGACAATGATCCCCCAGTTGATGATGATCCACCAGTTGAAGATGATCACCCAGTTGACAATGATCCCCCAGTTGACATTGATCCCCCAGGTTACAATGATCCCCCAGTTGATGATGATCACCCAGTTGACAATTATCTCCCAGTTGACTATGATCCCCCATTGATGATGATCCCCAGTTGACAATGTTACCCCAGTTGGCTATTACCCCCTAGTTGACAATGATCCCCCAGTTGATGATGATCACCCAGTTGACAATGATCTCCCAGTTGACCATGATCCCCCATTTGATGATGATTCCCCAGTTTACAATTATCCCACAGTTGACGATTATCCCCCAGTTCTGGTTTAGCTTTGATTCAAACTCTGGTTTAGCCATGATATAAACTCTGGTTTAGCCATGATTCAGACGCTGGTTGGCCATGATTCAAACGCTGGTTTAGCCATGATTCAAACTCTGGTTTAGCCATGATTCAAACTGTGGTTTAGCCATGATTCAAACGTAAATTTAGCCATGATTCAGACTCTGGTTTAGCCATGATTCAGACTCAGGTTTAGCCATGATTCAAACTCTAGTTTAGCCATGATTCAAACTCTAGTTTAGCCATGATTCAAACGCTGGTTTTGCCATGAGAACTAATTTCCCCAGCAGCAGAGAACTAATTTCCCCAGCAGCAGAGAACTAATTCCCCCAGCAGCAGAGAACTAATTCCCCCAGCAGCAGAGAACTAATTCCCCCAGCAGCAGAGAACTAATTCCCCCAGCAGCAGAGAACTAATGTTCTCCAAACAGAAGAGAACCTCCATAATACCAGAATGGAGGCTACTTGCAGGCTACCAAACTCGCAGAAAGAAATTTTTGCCCTTTTTCTTTGACAGGAAACCATTGCCCCCAAATAGCCTAGAAACGATGTCTCCATCGTTTTACTCAGCCCAGAAGGCAACAAATATCTCCTGTTACATCTCCTGTTACATGTGGCACTGTAGATACATTTAGAAAACTGTTAAAGACATTTAGAAAATCGTTGAGCACTTTAGAAAACGGTTTCGATCAGTGTTCGTCGAATAAAGTTTTATAATTATTATTATTAAATAAGCTATTTTTTTTGATCGAATAACGCTTAAAACAATGCTCAAAAAAAGAAAAATTTGAAATAATTTACGCTCTTAGCTGCGCTCAATATTTTTTCTTGCAGTTCTCAATTGTGATAACGCCTGCAGCTATGCACAAAAATATTTCCTAAGTTTTATTATCGAATAAAACTTGCTGCTTTACTCTAAAACGAATACTATTTTCTGAAAGCGAGTACAGGAATAATAAAGCTAACAAATATCTGCTTCGACAGTAGCTAACCAAAATCGCTTACTTACTTACTCGTATTTATACTCGAACCCAAAAATGCCCAAAAAATACTAATAAACAGGAGCTTACGTTTTTTTACTGCTGATGATTAGAAAATTAAAAGAAAAAGAAGCAGTAACAAAACCGATGCTGAAATTCTACCTGCATTCTACAAAAGCATTAAAGTACTTTACTTCGGAGCTAGATGAAAAGAAAGCGGCACAATGATCGAAGTCGAGACAAGGTTTGACAATAGAAAGGCTGCAGTTTTATGGATAGAAAGGAGGAGGAGAGGTCTCGCTAGCATTGAGCATCATAAAAGCCCAATCATGAAATCTGCTATGTACGGTTTGCGTATTTAAATCAAATCACTCGATCAGCCAAGAGACAAATTTATAAACGTACGTACGGGTCGAAAAGCAGTGACGCAATCCTATTCAATTGAGAGTATCGGGCCCTGTTCAGTGCTATACCAATGCACGCGCGGGCGAGAAAAAGCACCGATGCAATCTAATAAAGCTGACAGTGTCCGGCCCTATTCTAATTTAACCTTGTTTGGCCTCCTATTAAAAGCAATAGGAAAACTCGTTTTTCGAATATTTAATATTGTTAGCATTGAAGCAGACTAACGAAATTTTCAAGGTCTCATGCCAGTAAAATTTGGCATGTTTAGCAAAAAACGCGATCAAATTTGGTTGAGGCATTTAGCCTGTGTATCGAAATTCCACAGACAGACAGACAGACAGACTTTAGAGATTTAGTATAGTTGGACTAGCAAGTTTTGCCCCCCTTTTTGGGGAGCAGAAATATTTTTAATTCGTCTAGTATATACATTTTAGCAGCTGAATTTACAGCTTTTTAAAGCTACAATGATCCCCCAGTTGACAATGATCAACCAGTTGACAATGATCCCCCAGTTGACAATGATCCCCCAGTCGACAATGATTCCCCAGTTGACAATGATCCCCTAATTGATGATGATCACCCAGTTGACAATGATCCCCCACTTGACAAAGATCCCATAGTTGACAATGAACCCCCAGTTGACAAGGATCCCACAGTTGACAATGATCCCCCAGTTGACAACGATCCCCTAGTTCACAATGATCCCCCAGATGATGATGATCCCCCAGTTGATGATGATCACCCAGTTGACAATGATCCCCCAGTTGACATTGATCCCCCAGTTTACAATGATCCCACAGTTGACAATGATGCCCCAGTTGACATTGATCCCCAGGTTACAATGATCCCCCAGTTGATGATGATCACCCAGTTGACAATTATCTCCCAGTTGACTATGATCCCCCATTGATGATGATCCCCAGTTGACAATGTTACCCCCTAGTTGACAATGATCCCCCAGTTGATGATGATCACCCAGTTGACAATGATCTCCCAGTTGACCATGATCCCCCATTTGATGATGACTCCCAAATGATGATGATCCCCATTTGACAATGATCCCCAGTTGACCATGATCCCCCATTTGATGATGATTCCCCAGTTTACAATTATCCCACAGTTGACGATTATCCCCCAGTTCTGGTTTAGCTATGATTCAAACTCTGGTTTTGCCATGATTCAAACTCTGATTTTGCCATGATTCAAACTCTGGTTTAGCCATGATTCAGACTCTGGTTGGCCATGATTCAAACGCTGGTTTAGCCATGATTCAAACTCTGGTTTAGCCATGATTCAAACTCTGGTTTAGCCATGATTCAAACGCTGGTTTTGCCATGAGAACTAATTTCCCCAGCAGCAGAGAACTAATTCCCCTCCAGCAGCAGAGAACTAATTTCCCCAGCAGCAGAGAACTAATTTCCCGAGCAGCAGAGAACTAATTCCCCCAGCAGCAGAGAACTAATTCCCCCAGCAGCAGAGAACTAATTTCCCCAGCAGCAGAGAACTAATTTCCCGAGCAGCAGAGAACTAATTCCCCCAGCAGCAGAGAACTAATTTCCCCAGCAGCAGAGAACTAATGTTCTCCAAACAGAAGAGAACCTCCATAATACCAGAATGGAGGCTACTTGCAGGCTACCAAACTCGCAGCAAGAAATGTTTGCCCTTTTTCTTTGACAGGAAACCATTGCCCCCAAATAGCATAGAAACGATGTGTCCATCGTTTTACTCAGCCCAGAAGGCAACAAATATCTCCTGTTACATCTCCTGTTACATGTGGCACGGTAGATACATTTAGAAAACTGTTAAACACATTTAGAAAATCGTTGGACACATTTAGAAAATCGTTGAGCACTTTAGAAAACGGTTTCGATCAGTGTTCGTCGAATAAAGTTTTATAATTATTATTATTAAATAAGCTATTTTTTTGATAGAATAACGCTTTAAACAATGCTCAAAAAAATTTGAAATAATTTACGCTCTTAGCTGCGCTCAATATTTTTTTCTTGCAGTTCTCAATTGTGATATCGCCTGCAGCTATGCACAAAAATATTTCCTTAGTTTTATTATCGAATTCCCGATACTCGAAAAAACTTATACTATTTTCTGAAAGGGAGTACAGGAATAATAAAGCTAACAAATATCTGCTTCGACAGTAGCTAACCAAAATCGCTTGCTATTTATACTCGAACCAAAAATGCCCAAAAAGTACAAATAAATAGGAACTTACGTTTTTAACTGCTGATGATTAGAAGATTAAAAGAAAAAGAAGCAGTAACAAAACCGATGCTGAAATTCTACCTGCATTCTACAAAAGCATTAAAGTACTTTACTTCGGAGCTAGATGAAAAGAAAGCGGCACAATGATCGAAGTCGAGACAAGGTTTGACAATAGAAAGGCTGCAGTTTTATGGGTAGAAAGGAGGAAGAGAGGTCTCGCTAGCATTGAGCATCATAAAAGCCCAATCATGAAATCTGATATGTACGTTTTGCGTATTCAAATCAAATCACTCGATCAGCCAAGAGACAAATTTATAAACGTACGTACGGGTCGAAAAGCAGTGACGCAATCCTATTCAATTGAGAGTATCGGGCCCTGTTCTGTGCTATACCAATGCACGCGCGGGCGAGAAAAAGCACCGATGCAATCTAATAAAACTGACAGTGTCCGGCCCTATTCTAATTTAACCTTGTTTGGCCTCCTATTAAAAGCAATAGGAAAACTCGTTTTTCGAATATTTAATATTTTTAGCATTGAAGCAGACTAACGAAATTTTCAAGGTCTCATGCCAGTAAAATTTGGCATGTTTAGCAAAAAACGCGATCAAATTTGGTTGAGGCATTTAGCCTGTGTATCGAAATTCCACAGACAGACAGACAGACAGACTTTAGAGATTTAGTATAGTTGGATGGAAGATATGACAAAGTTAAATATTTCTCATCGTATGGGAATTTCCAAATCATGATGGTCTCTGGATCCGGCCGTGCTATTCCCTCCGAGTCCTGCTGTGCCATTCCCTCTGGGTCCTGCTGTGCCATTCCCTCTGAGTCCTGCTGTGCCATTCCCTCTGGGTCCTGCTGTGCCATTCCCTCTGGGTCCTGCTTTGCCATTCCCTCTGGGTCCTGCTGTGCCATTCCCCCTGGGTCCTGCTGTGCCATTCCCTCCGGGTCATGCTGTGCCATTCCCTCCGGGTCATTCCCTTCCTTAGAGTTCTCCCGTTTAAATCACTGTTAAATAAAACACAAGTTATTACAATGGCACTCAAGTTGCACTGGTTACTTGTTTTTCCTTGGATATACTCGTAATTACGAACACGTATGGAAATGGTAATTATTACCAATTATGAAATAATAGGACTAGCTAAACATCCAAATTGGAACTAGAGAAAAAAGTAAGTAAAATTGGCTGATAGTACATCTCATTTTCCCGAGTCACCGCTAATGCCGCCGTTCCACTCGGCCAGGAGCTCCTTGAACCGTGTCGTCTCCTTGACGAATTCGTCCGGCCGGTTCTCGACATCGCGGTAGAAAGCCACCGAAGCGCGCAGCGCATCCAATAGCGGCGTCGCTGGCAGCCAATCGCCGCACACCTCGGCGGCTCTCTCGACGCTGATTGGTCCACTAGTCACCGTTGGATACAACTGGCTAGCAGCGTGCGTGTACTCGATTTTTGGCGCTTCCGACAGCTCCATGGCCTCGGCCAGTTGTCTAACAAACTCACTTGCTGTCCAGGTCTCCTGGTAGGCGAAGTTGAAGACCTCCTTGACGGTGCCAACCGGTCGCGCAAGACGTCGGTAGCGGTCAATCAGGCCGGCCAGAAAGTTTGCCACATCGTCTACGTAGGCAAGCGACATCCGGGTCTCGCGTCCGGCATCGGGCAGCCGCACAGAGCCGCTGTCCACCGCTCGCATGTAGTACCAGAACCGGTAGCTCGTGTCCCTCGGACCGAAGGTGTCCGGTATGCGGACAATCGTGTAGTCGTAGCTGGCGCCGTTGTGCTCGGCGGCCAGCAGGTCGACCACAAACTCGGCGGTCAGTTTGACCTCCGCGTAGCGTCGTCCGACGCGCAGACGACTGCGAAGTGCGGCGTCAGTCGGGAAGACGCCATCCGATTCACGCGATCTGCCGGAGTGCCGCTTGTCGGACACGTCGTAGACTGAGTCTGTGCTCAAGTACACGTAGTACTGGAATCGGCCCATGAGCAGCTGGATGCTCTGCATCACGGCCAAGTCAACGAAGCCGGACAGGTCGATAATGGCCAGGAAGGGCCGAGACTCCAGCTGGGAGAGGCTTTCGCAGTCTGTCAGGTCGTAGTTTCGGTCGCAAGGCAGCACCCGGCCATGCTGGGCGCTGTGCCACAGCCAGTAAGTGTTGTTTCTGTGCAAGCTGGTCACATTGTAGCCTCGGGAGGTCAGCCGCTCCACAGTGTGGCTGCCAATGAAGCCGTTGCCACCCAGTAGGAGGATTTCTCTTGAATTCGGGGGGCAAAAGAAGTTGGGAATGCAAATTAATTCATATTATTGACCCAGTAGCGTTCATTGCACTCGGTGACTCGCTAAAGTGAACCTCAGAACAGGAACCGATGTACTTTTATTTGGTTTTGGTATGTTTAAGCTCACAGTTACATCATTATAAATAATTTTGGAGTAGTAGCTTGGGGTTTACCTTTTGGACTCACGAATTGTAAGTCGGGGGTTCGATTCCAGATTCCAATCGAAAAATGTATATCTCTGAGCAAGACATTACCTACGGACAATGACTACTAAAGTAACATGTTTAGTTTAGTTTATCGTTTTGTGTATCGTCTACTTTAGTAGTCCTTGCCTATGGTTTGCGTCAGTTCACTCAACTGTTAAATGGGTACCCCCCAGTCCATGGACTGTACAGCCTTCAGATGCGCCACGATAGCTGCGGCTGTGCTGTCGGCTGCACATTAGTCCCAATGTGTCAAGTGTAATTGTTTTTATTTATTTATTTTTTCATCTTCAATATAAAATTAAAGCCACGACGCTCACCTGTTCCCCTCCGAGTGATCCCTGGGAGCACTGGGATCAGAGTACCGGCTGCTCATGTGGCCTCGGCAGACCGACAGACCGAGGAACATTGTGCAAGCCAGCGCTAGCTGATGCTTCAGAATAGCCATTTGCCACAGGTACATCTGTATAGCAAAGGTGTGCGCCTCTGCTTCCCGAGAAACTATCTGTCCCTCAGCTTTAAAAAGGGGATTTTATCCATCCATTCCAGCATCAGTCAGTCCTGCACAGCCTCTACCCTGTGTACAGAATGAACATCTGTGCGCGTAGATTGAAAGAAAAGCTGATTCATCATTTTACCTGGCCTTCATCCCAGTTGAACAGGAGGGGGTTGAATTGTGCAATGGGAAACTGCGCAGTCGCTTCACCAACCAGATACATTCAAATCGGTAAAGGTCAATTTTCTTTGAAATTTAAGCCAAGTAGTTAGGCCTTTATATACTTACATTTATTATGTTGCTACGTATATTTTTTGCAAGGAAAATAACAAAAACAAATATTCGACAGGTAAAACTGTACTCGACAGTGCTGTGGGTCTCAGGGGCAGTGCTTTCCACGCGCGTTTTATCGAAGATGTGAAGCAAGAGGCATATTAATTAACTTTCCAATGATTTTCGTCCACACACAGTTTGTAGTTGTTTTCGAAAAACTTTGATAACCTTTTAATTCGAGTAAAACTAGCCATATCTAAAGCTAAACTGTTAATTCCAGAATATTACAATTTTCAAGAACTATCTAGGATCATAGAATTGTAATTTGACATTCCAAACACGGGTTCACTGTGAGAACAGAAACGACAACCCCATTCTTCGTATCGCCTAGAAAACTGAATTTCGGTGGCTTCAAAAGAACGCGCAAGGCAATTAAAAAGGAAAGAAAAGTTGACACAATTATAGATGACACAATATCCCAGGCCGAACTCTCGAGCCGACCGCTTCCCAGTTCCCAAGGGTCAGGCCTCTGTGAGGTCGTCGTTGAAGTACAGGTGCAACTGTTGCAGGTGCTTTTCTTCGTCAATCTTCAAATCGTAAAACTCCTCGTCCTCATCCGGGATGTCATTGTCGGCCAGCGTCTTCTCCATGTCCAGCTCGCGCCTGTCGTATTTCCAGGTGTAGCTCGCCGCGTGGGCGTTGTGCTTGAGGTAGCGCTGCAGAATCTCCTGCATGTTCTCCTCTGAGCACACCTGTGCGGAGTGTTTCAGGTGGGGATTTGATCGAAATTCTTTCTTGTTTTTTTCATGAGACTAGAGTGAGATAAGACAGGGGAGAGATGAGTCACAGAAGTGTTAAGAAAGGGGAGAAATGAGACAGGAAAGAGTTGAGACACGGAGAAACGTGACAGGGGAGAAATGTGACAGTGTAGAGATTAGACAGAGAGATGAGACAGAAGAGAGATAAGTCAGGAGAGAGATGAGACAGGGGAGAGATGAGACAGGGAAGAGATGAGACAGGGGAGAGATAAGACAGGGGAGAAATGTGACAGTGTAGAAGCATCTTATTAGACAGAGAGAGATAGAGAGACAGAGATAGAGAGAGATAGAGAGACAGAGAGAGACAGAGAGAGAGATTAGACAGAGAGATGAGACAGAAGAGAGATAAGTCAGGGGAGAGATGAGACAGGGGAGAGATGAGACATGGGAGAGATGAGATAGGGGAGAGATGAGATAGGGAAGAGTTGAAGCACGGGGAGATGGGACAGGGGAGAAATGTGACAGTGTAGAGATTAGACAGAGAGGTGAGACACGGGAGAGATAAGACAGTGGAGAGATGAGACAGTGGAGAGAAAAAGCAGGAGAGGGATAAACATAAAAAACTGAACAAAACAAAATATTCCCATGGAAAATAAATAAATGGGATATTCCCAGTGACGGCCCCTTGGTTCCCAGGCTGACTGCACTGACCTCAATGACCTGCTTCTGCTGAGTCAGCGTGTTGATGACGCGCACGAATCGCGTCTTGACGCTCAGCAGGCCGATGCAGTAGGAGGCTTCGTCGCGCCACCAGGGCCGGCCAAAGTCGTTGCTCCAGTCGGCGCTGGGGTAGGGCGGAGCCACGTGCACGAAGCGGCCGTGCGGCGTGTAGGGCAAGCGGCAGCCGGACACTGGATCCGTGTGGGTGCGGACGTCGCGCGTTTTCGGATCGAACCAGTGCGAGATGTCCTTGCCGGCGTTAGAAATAATCGGCTTTAGAAGGATAGAGCCTGGTTTTTTTAAAATTAGACTTGTGTAGTGAATAAAAACTTGCTATTAATTTCAATCAATCTGCTTCATAAAGCAATATCTGATTATGTTGTTTAAACAGAGGTGCATATTCGTTGTGGCTTTATGATTAAAATGACTTTAATTTACTGTAATGACTACGGAATAAATAATATAATCTAAGGCTGAAACCTAAAGCACAATCCAATAGCTGTAATTCTAAATACATAGATAGTGGATTATAATTCATCGATTTAGCAATTTTTTCTCTTTTATGTACTATAAAATATTTTTTTTGAATACATCTTTTTACAATGGGTTTAATCAAATGTAATCTTTGCCAAGTAAAAATCAATATACTAGCTAGAATGTTTTATACACAGCAATATTTACTGCTGTGATCAAAATTATACTTATGAATATTGTCTGACTATTAGGTTTTATGTAGCTAACTTAACTTTATCTTTTTGTCACCATCCATTTTAATGGATATAATACAATGAAAAGCAAAAATTTCATAATAAATCCCAGAATAATTGTACCTTTTGTTCTCTTTTATTCTTTATTGAATGCCTCATTCTTTATTTCAGCTCTCTAAGATACGATATCTTAGCAAAAAATATTTTACTATAATCTTACCTTGATGCTTGTAACACAATGTAGTCAAATCATAAACCTTTCCAAGGAAGGAAACCCACAAGCTGTCAACTGTGTTGTGGATGGCAACTTCGTTAGGAGTGAAGTATTTCGGCCTTGTTTTGAGCGTCATCCTAAAAATCTTTTTTTGTGTTTCGAGTAAGAGCTGGATAATACCCAAAAAACCCTTTAAATGGCTTTAATAAAGAGACGAAAAAATTATGTCAAGATTTACGTTAAAAGTTGTACTGTTGAAATCAGTCGTAGCAACGACTATGTAAAACAAAATAGGCATAGTTACGAAAATTTTCATTTTGGCGCGAATTCAACTACGAACTATCCCCACATTTTATATACCTGCCGATTGATCGCGCGCTGTCGGTGTCTTTTATTGTAGCTGTATAAGTGTCAAGATTATTCTTAATCTAGCTCAAATACAATGCACCGCTCACACTACAATCTCTTTCCTTGCCAAAACAGGCTTCTGCAAATGCAATATGACCGAGCTGCATACCAACGACACATGGAAGGGGTAATGCAAAAATGTTTTTACCGTGTATATACGTTTATTTTTATGAGCCTTATTGAACATTATTTTAAATAATTTGGTAATCTGAACAGTTGAAGCTTCGAAGTTGCGATCAAAGTTTTAATTTTACTTTTTTACAAAACAACGATGCTGTACAACTAACAATGCACATGATATACTAATGGTCACAAGTTTCATGTTTCATGTTTCATTTAACTTTCTAACAAAACCATAGCCCTAATCTAGCCATGCAATTGCATCTAAAGTTTAAACGACAAATAAATACTAATTTTAGTTCCTAAAAAGTTGTCGGCTATGATTTTTTTGTTTCATTGATCAGAAGAAAAGAAACATGTACTGCCTGAAAAAATACACTAACTTTCATTATTACAGTACTAGGAAACACTGTATCGCTCTCCTATTAAAGTAACACTTTTGGTACCTTGCAAGTTTTTAGCCATGATATACATAGCATGTAGGCAGATTAAATAATTAAGAAACTAACTTGCCTTAATTAAATACAGTTGCGAAAGGCTCGCCCGAAGGTGGACACGAGCTCGCCGCAGACCTTCATTCACCTGCACTTGAAGCCGAAGAAGCTGCAACTTGAAGAGGAGCGACTGGCCATCATCGAGCGAGACAACCGCCTGCTGCTAGAGAAGATGTCCACCATTATGCGCAAGCAGGGCCGGGTGGACAATGTCAATAATTATGAACCAAGAAGGTGCGATTTTGAATTTTCAACGTAATTTCTGTACTTACCTTTTTATCGACAATACATTCTACGTTGTTGTGAATGATCAACAGAATTTAATCAACGAGTCGAGTGGGTATTCCCACTGTGTTTCTAAAAATAGCAACAAGCCAGGCCTCATCGAACTCGGCCAATCATGACGCCTTGCTCAACTCTAACATCCCCGCTCCTCCTCGCAGTCTGAACCGGGAGAAGCGACAGCGCGAGCTCATGAAGGTGACGCGTGACAACAAGGGCATGATGGAGCGCATCATCAGCCGCTCCAGCATGCGGCAGGAGCGCGAATGGGAGGCCGACTGGCAGCGAAACCTGGCCTTCATGGACAGCATCAGCCGCTACCCGACTGGCTGGTGGGAGAAGGTGAGAGAATGACCGGGGAACTCGAAAAAAGTCACTGAGCCAGTAGGCGCTTTTGAAACGATCTCCAACTCTCTAATCCAAATTTTTTTAAATCAGGAGAAAACTTCAACGTCGATGCAGTCGCAAAACCGCGCCGGAAACAACAGCGGCAGCGGCAGCGGCAACGGTCGCGCCTCAAAGCCATCGGGCGGCGGCAGAAAGGAGGGCCGCGGCTACGACAGCGCCAGCTTCGAATCGGCCGCCGAGGGTGACAAAAATGAGAAGAGCGGCGACAGCGAACGTCGGGATAGCGAGCAGTGATGGACCAGATGGAGTGCTAGATTGTACCCTCACTACCATGAGCGCATCTTATCCCCATATGGCATTGAGTTCGTGAGATCTCGCAGGCCGCTCAATTCGTTCTAAAAATGGTGTCATCGAGGTCTCGTCGTGCTCCGGTATCTAGGCGAGGGTAGATCGATTAAAATTCCCATGGGATAAAGCTTTTTGTCTCTCATCTTCCAAGTCTAATTTACAGTCTAGGAAGCGGTAGTTTTGCTACAGTTCCTACGTCCCGATTCTGTTCACAAATTCCTTTCCAGGCCTACCGTAGCAACCAATTTCCACCCGCCTGGCAACCGTTTGCTAGCAGGCTTTTTGACATCTGTACAATGCAGTGCACTTGTGGAAACTTAGTCTAAGCATTTTATGGATGAGGCGGGATTTTGCTATGAAACAGTGGAAGATTAGCAAATAATTCATAATTATCCCTCCATCCCTCTACTCCCCATCTCTCACCTGGCTCTCAGTTGGAAATTATTTTTTTGCCATTTTGCCTTGCCATGTCCAGCCTTTCCTTAACAAGCCTGCTTTTGTCTATCGCCAGACCCACAGCTGAAAGAAACATTTAGCACCTTTTGCATGCTGCTTTTTTAAGAAGAAATCGGCAATATACTTATTCTTGTCACGTTCTACTGAGCCTTTTATTGTTTTACATCTGATTACCAGAAATCTTGTCGAACAACTGAAATTATAGTTTTTCACCCAGCTTCTTTTTCTGTTTTTCTTTATCGGTAGCACCGAGTTTTCTTTGGCTGCAATGCTACTGCACAACTGCTGATGTGTTTTTTAAGTTTTTTTACACATATTTGCTTTAGCCAAGCGGATGATCACTTCCAGGAGATCGTGAAAACCAGCAGACAAAGGTTTTTTGTGATTTGATGTTTACTGCCTTGTTTTTTTCCAATGAAGCACTTGAATAACTGTGCCACACAAATACACAATTGGACGATGCTTGTTAAATAGAAGCTTTGAATTCGTTCAGAAAAGCGAAATCGCAAAGTTTCCATGATGTTTCTCAAACAATCGTATTTTCTTAGCACTGAAAATAAAATTTTGATACGAGGACTTGAGTGGCGGAGGGGTGACTCTTGCACCGAAGTCCTAAACTCGAATCCGCGGCTAGGCCAAATAGATTTTCGGCCCAGCCACGGAGAGTATATATGCAACTTGCACCCATGAGGGCCAACGCCAATGGGCAGAATAGGCCTGTCGCTGACCGTGGGTCACTAAATGATAAGCATTACAATTTACAATTGCTTGTATCAACACAAATATTTTCCAATACCCATGAAACTGAGAAGCCTTTGACTGTTCTCAAATCTGTAAATGTCATCAAGGGATAGATTTGACCAGAATTTTTATGATAAATCTGCAGTTTATAGCCGAGCAGATTGGTAGAAGTAAAGAGTTTTGCAAATGCCCTACTATTAGTAGAATGTAATTCAATTTCAAAAGTCCAATCATCTAAAAGGCTCAAAAAGCATTTCGATCTCTACATGCCTCAGAGTCTACTCATAAAAACGCGTGATTCGCTGCCAAAGCTATCCATAGCAACGCCTTGACAACCAATGTTTGAGTAGACATAGGGTTGGGGCTGTAAAAGAGCGAAGAGCAGTGCCGCTTGGGCTTAATTAAACTGCTAGCAACAAACTGCCAAACAAACAGAGAGATAAGAAACTTTCAAATTATTAGTAGAGACCTCAGTGTTTGAGTTAGAGCTGAAAGTCTAGCAGAGTTTAATTAAGAGAAAATTGCTTTTAAACAATCAGGTGGATCGTGTAATCGAATTTTTAAACTCTGGACGAAGGTGAATCAACAAGCAACCAGTGTCAACTACTCTTGAAGATAACATGCTAGGCCCCAAGGTACCAGAAGCCACGGAGTTACCGGTAAGTTAATTGACTAAGAGGTCAATTATCGAGTGACTGGGAAATGGGTTGCAGCTCATATAGTGTCTGAGAAATGGGTTGCAGCTCGCACAGTGACTGGGAAATGGGTTGCAGCTCGCACAGTGACTGGGAAATGGGTTGCAGCTCGCATAGTGACTGGGAAATAGGTTGCAGCTCATATAGTGTCTGAGAAATGGGTTGCAGCTCGCATAGTGACTGGGAAATGGGTTGCAGCTCATATAGTGTCTGGGAAATGGGTTGCAGCTCGCATAGTGACTGGGAAATGGGTTGCAGCTCGCATAGTGACTGGGAAATAGGTTGCAGCTCATATAGTGTCTGAGAAATGGTAGTGTCTGGGAAATTGGTTGCAGCTCGCATAGTGACTGGGAAATGGGTTGCAGCTCGCATAGTGTCTGGGAAATGGGTTGCAGCTCGCACAGTGACTGGGAAATGGGTTGCAGCTCGCATAGTGTCTGAGAAATGGGTTGCAGCTCATATAGTGACTGGAAAATGGGTTGCAGCTCATATAGTGACTGGGAAATGGGTTGCAGCTCATATAGTGTCTGGGAAATGGGTTGCATCTCGCATAGTGTCTGGGAAATGGGTTGCAGCTCGCATAGTGTCTGGGAAATTGGTTGCAGCTCGCATAGTGTCTGAGAAATGGGTTGCAGCTCGCATAGTGACTGGAAAATGGTTTGCAGCTCGCATAGTGACTGGGAAATGGGTTGCAGCTCATATAGTGTCTGGGAAATGGGTTGCAGCTCATATAGTGACTGGGAAATGGGTTGCAGCTCATATAGTGTCTGGGAAATGGGTTGCAGCTCATATAGTGTCTGGGAAATTGGTTGCAGCTCGCATAGTGACTGGGAAATGGGTTGCAGCTCGCATAGTGTCTGGGAAATGGGTTGCAGCTCGCACAGTGACTGGGAAATGGGTTGCAGCTCGCATAGTGTCTGAGAAATGGGTTGCAGCTCATATAGTGACTGGAAAATGGGTTGCAGCTCATATAGTGACTGGGAAATGGGTTGCAGCTCATATAGTGTCTGGGAAATGGGTTGCATCTCGCATAGTGTCTGGGAAATGGGTTGCAGCTCGCATAGTGTCTGGGAAATTGGTTGCAGCTCGCATAGTGACTGGGAAATGGGTTGCAGCTCGCATAGTGACTGGGAAATGGGTTGCAGCTCGCATAGTGTCTGAGAAATGGGTTGCAGCTCGCATAGTGACTGGGAAATGGGTTGCTCGTGGGTAAAGTTCTACGGTGGCCCTATATGATGCATGCTATTTTATGCTATAGATAGAGTTAGCTGAAATCAAGCAGACAAAGCGGAACTTCCCTCTTTTTGGCAATCTGTTTCGGCATATCCCTCAGATTCCCCAGCTAGCAGATGTTGCACAGGAGTTCATTTAGCATCCCGTCTCATCTTTTCCCGCGCAGATACGGATGGGTGATTCCATCGGTTTTCATCAGGCCGAATAGATTGAATTTTTAAAGCGGCACTATCCTTGTTTCCTGACGAATTCAATGAATTCAATGCACACTAAAAAACAGAAATATTTAAAGTGATCTTAATTTAAAATACATATGTGAGCCCTCTGAATAGTTGCAGGCTTTGTATCTGTATCTGTATCTGTATCTGTATCTGTATCTGTATCTGTATCTGTATCTGTATCTGTATCTGTAACTGTATCTGTATCTGTATCTGTATCTGTATCTGTATCTGTATCTGTATCTGTATCTGTATCTGTATCTGTATCTGTAACTGTATCTGTATCACGTGTATCAGAAAGTGACTTGCTCAAGGACCGTAATTTGCTCACTCACTTTGGATATTCAGCCCCTGATCTGCTCTTTGAACTGTACTGTTAACGCTTGTTCCTCTCTTTCATAGAAATATTGATGCCTGTGCGAAATATACCACAGATCCTGAAGGTGGCCCATGACAGACCAAAACGCGTTGGAATCTATTAGACAATCTATGCTGCTTATCGCATTCACTCACAGAAGACCTACCTGGACGAGCTGCCGTACTACTCGAGCTACCAGCTGGCGGAAAATGAGGTTCCTCTGGCCAGGTACCTGCTGCCGTCCGATCCCAGCGAGGTGCAGCGAGGCGTCGAGCACGGCCGCTTCCCGACGCTGACCAACCTCGCCCGCCTGCAGCGCCAGCTCGGCCAGCCGCCCAATCCGTCGGGCGACAAAGCGAACGAGTCGCCGCCGGCGCCGTTTCCGCCGCGTCGCACAAAGGCGGAGCTGCTCGGCTCGACTGACTTCAGCGCCACGGACGAGTTCGCCAGGTCGGTGACGCTGCAGCCAAGCGACGACTGGGAGCGGCTGGCACAACGGCTGTTCGAGCGGAGCCGCAGCAACCTGGACAAGGTGCGGGCGGCCTTCTGCTTCGTCTGCACGCACAGGGACCTGCCCGAAGCCGATGGGGAGTCGCCAGCCTACCGAGCCATCAGGCTCCGAAGTCAGGAAATTTTATTTGAGACTATTCTCAAGTTAGTGCTTAAAAATTATGTTCTCATTTCTCAGTCTCAGAAAGTTGATTATGTTTTTGGACCCACAGACCGAAGCATTTGTTTTTTTCAGCTGCGGCAATGTGCCGAATAAAAAAATTTACGGCTACAAAAAAGCAATCGGCTACGAGTCCGGCTTGAAAGCCAGTTTTGGAGGCCACTGGTTTGCCTGCTACGTGGAGGGCGAGTGGCGCTTCGTGGACCCGCACTGGGGCGCCATCGCAGTGCAGAACTATGACTCCGGCAGGTATGGCGCCATCGATGACAAGGGCCGGGTCGGAAGCGCCAGGGAGCGCAAGGGACAGAACGTTTTTCACTGCGACGAATTTTGGTTCCTGACGGACCCCGAAAAGATGATCGTCAGTCACTGCCCGCCACAGGATCTTCTTGATTGGCAGCTGCTGGCTAGACCAGTCACCATCGAGGAGTTCGAGTTGATGCCTCGTTATTTTTCGGGAACTGCCAAGGAAATGGAATTCTTTCAGCTGGAGCCGATAAACTATCCGAAGAATGTCATCGTTTCTAAGCCGGGACCCATTGAGATTCTGCTCAAAGAGACGGGAGGCCAACAGTACATGTACAGCAGGGAGCTAAAGATTCATAAAAAGCACATCAGTGACGAGTCGAAGACGGCAATCTTGAGCGCCTATCAACAGAAAGCCTGTGTCAGCAAGGAGATTCGTGTTTCTGACAACACTGTCAAGTTCCTGTTTGAGCCGCCTTGTCCGGGGCAGTACGCCTTGTCAATCGCACTCTGGCGCCACGTATCAGAGACACATCTAACTGGGTGCAACTTTGTCACCTACACTGTCCACTGTCCTCAAATCTGGGAATCTGCCGACGTCATCCCAGAAGGAAATACTGCTCTGGACGAGTTCGGCCCTGGAAGAAACCTTCGTCAAGTTGGGCTCACCTCAAAAGAGTCGGGCAAGCTGAAGGCAGAAGACGGCGAGGTGGCTCTTGAAATAACGTCGCTGGTGAAAGACGAAGGTTCAAACAACAAGCGGTGAGCCTGGCTGTTCGCTTCAATCTCAAATCTTACAACGGTTTTCAGTAAACTTAAAAAACAAAACAAAAAACTAAATCTTCCAGAAACCTGACATGCCAGGCGCTGGGCCCAGATAATCAGCCACTGCCTGCCGGCAGCGTGCTGGTATGGCGCGATGAGAGTCGCAACGCCTTCCTGTTCCTGGCTCCGGACTCCGGCTACTACGCTCTGGTGCTGTACGAGAGGGGTCGACCCGTGGGCCAGTTCCTGGTGGATGCCAGCAGCGAGGCGAAGGACGGTGGCAGCTTCCCGATGCCCGACTGGGACCGCGTCGGCGGGTTGGGGTTCGCTACTGACGCAGCGAGTAGAGGCCGTCGGCTGATTCCACTAAGCCACCCGACACCGTATGTTCGCACGGAGGAGTCAGATCTAACGATACAATTCGGCTTCGAAGGCAGTGGCAACGAACGCGGCATCGAGCTGAGGGCGGAGATGCTCGTGGTCGGAGCGGATAGCTCAACGGAGCCCCTGACTGATTTCTGTCTCGTGAGCGGCATTGAGGAAGGCGGATACGAAGTTCGCTGCCGATTTCCCCGCGCCGGCCACTACCTACTGCGCCTGACTTCGCGAGAGGGTGGAGGCGACTGGCGACTGTTCTACACGTACTTCGTGCGAGCTATCGGACAACTGGACGGCTCCGCGGCTGCGTTTCCTCGCCTCGCACACGACTGGCCGGCCGGAGGGGCTCTCTTGGAGCCGCTGGACCGCACGCTGCCAGTCGGACTGCCGACTCCGTTCCGCATTCGCCTAGGAGACTCGACGGCGACTGCGATCGATGGCGTCGAGATTCTCGACGAGCGGAGCGGACACCGAGAGGCGCTGAGACGTGACCCAGCCGATCCGCGACTGTGGGTCGGGTCTGTGACTGCTCAAGGTGGAGACAGTGCTGACGCTGAAGACGACAAAGGTGGTGGCGTGACGGTTGTTGCGAGACTCGAAGGCGGCACGGAGGTGGAGCTGGTGAAGCTGGACATCGAGTCGAAGGCCAGTGCCGAAGCCAAAGCGGCCGCTTTGCGCGAAGCTGAGTCGCTGAACGAGCGACGAGAGGCGTTAGAGGAGAATCGGAAGCGGAAGCAGGAGAACCGACGACGCAAGGACGAGGGCCTCGAGCCACTCCCTATTAAGGTAAGCTACCACCGACTTTAGCTGTCTGTACTTGGACGTGCATTCTCAAAGAAGATTATAAACTAAAAATTTGTACGTTTCAGGATGCCGCAGAAATCTCTGCTGAAGCGGAGGCTGCTGCGAAAGCGGCTGCTGAAGCGGAGGCTGCTGCGAAAGCGGCTGCTGAAGCGGAGGCTGCTGCGAAAGCGGCTGCTGAAGCGGAGGCTGTAGCAGAGGCCGCTGCTGCAGCGGAAGCTGAGAGGGCGCTCGCTCAGATGGAATCAGCAAAGAAGGCGGCCGCAAATGCAGAAGTCGCTGGGCAGAAAATGGCCGAGTCGAAGGCGGCTCTGAGCTCGGCGTCAAAGGCGGAAACTGCGGCTGCCAGTGCGGCTCAGTCGGTTGCGCGGTTGGCGGGAGACTCCGATGTTGCCGCAAAGAATGCAGCCGAGGCGGAGATGGCAGCTAAAGCGGCTGCCCAGGCTGGATCGGCTGTCCAAGCCATGGAGGCTGCGAAGTCGGCAGAAAAGGCAGCGAGTGACGCGGATTCCGCGGCAAAGATGGCTGCAAACTCGGCGGCTGCAGCCCGACAGGCTGCAAACTCAGCTTCAATCGCCGACAAGAGTACAAAAGAGTTGTCTGAAGCGGCTAGAAAGGCGGCTTTCACGGCGGCAGCTGAAGCTGAAGCTTCAGGAATGGAGGAAGCAAAGGCGGCGGCACAGAAGGCAGCTGCAGCGGCTGACGGGGCGGATGCGTCGGCAAAGGCTGCGGCTGAGGCCTCCCGCAAAGCTGGATCAGAAGCAGATGCTGCCGAGAATCAGTCTGCCAGGGCCGCTGCTCATGCGCAAGCGGCGTCGAAGTCCTTCATCGAGGCAAGCGCTGCCGCAAATGCTGCTGTGGAAGCTGAAGCGGCGGCAAAGGCGGCGGCAGAAGCGGAGGCCGCTGCAGAGGCGGAGGCAGCCGCTGCGGCAAAGGAGGAAGTGAAGCTGCTGATTGCGCAACTCGACGCGGCTCTGTTGGACAGGAATCCGGGCCGAGTGCGTAACGCGATCGACGCGCTGGAGCCGCACGAGTCAGATCTGCGGGGCAGCCACGCCAAAAAGATGCGGGAGGCCCGGCTGACATTGAGGGCGCTGCAAAATAGAAAAAGTGAGAAATAGGCCCAAGTGCAGTAATTCGTGATTCGGTGCGCGACTAATTAGGTCACTAATTTAGCTTTCCAGAAGGATAGTTTTAGAAAACTCCATCCTACTCCATCTCTCCGCAGAGCTCCGCGATGCCATGGCGGAAGCTCAGAGGAGCCGCAACACGCAGCGCCTGCGCACCCTGCTTCACCGCCTGGAGGACGAGGCTGAGCGGGAGCCGCTCACGGAGGCCCAGCTTTCGCTGTTCCGCGAGGATCTCCGTCTCGCTCGGGAGGCCATCCAGCGGGACGACCGGCTAAAGCGAATGCCGCAGCACCGGCTGGAGATGAACCCCAAGAGCCTCACCGAGCTGCGGCAGTACAGTCGGCCAGTGGAGGCCGTGCACAAGACTGTGCAAGCGCTGCTGCTTCTGCTGGGCAACTACGAGAAGCGCACCCGGGTGAGGGCCTTGAAAGCAGCTTCAAGTGCTCGGGCGATTTGAGTCCATGTGGAAACGCGCTCCTGATCATAAATTATTTTGTTTTGTAGAGTGTATTTGGCTCAGTCAGTAGCTATCAGTAGCAGGACAGGTATTCACTCAGGCATACAAATGCCAAAATCTTTGACCGTGGCCTGAGAATCGGACTTCAGAACTCTCGATTAGAAGTCCGAAGCTCTAAGTGTTGGGCTTCAATCTCCCTCATGGAATGTAGTTAGGTAATAAAGTCAAAAAGTGCGCCGACTCGCTAGTGAGAACCCCACCTGAAGTTAACCCCGCCCGCACTCCACAGAAATGGCCGCGCTGTCAGCCGCTGTTGAAGAACATCGCGAAGACCGTTGCGGACTTCCAGCCTCATTTCGTTGATTCTCGCATCGCCGCTCGCAGCCGGGAGATCCTGGACAGCATCGACAAGCGAGAGATCGCGCTGCAGAGCGCAGCTGCCTTTGCCTTCTACGAATGGGTCAGGATTTCAGTGTGCATGCCAAAACCGTAACTCTCATATAACCACTGCACATTGACCTCGCCGTTACTACAGGCCGTCAAGACCACCGACTCCATCAAGGAGGTCAGCAGTAAGGAGAATTTCGTGCCGGCCACCATGAAACAGCAGAAGAGCATCCTAGGTGTCGACGAGGAAGAGGACGCGAAGTGGGACTTCGAGGACAAGGGCATCCGCAGGCGGCAATCGGTCTTGCCTACTTAACAATAGACTGAAGGCCTGTGCAGAACGCGCCGTTTTAAACTTACGAGCGTATATATCAGTTTGGTTGATTTGAGTGCCTGCCTGCCCCATTGCTATGTGTAGCGTCGTCACGTGTACGCCTGGCGCTTCCCCCTTCTCTGTGTGCGTGTTGCATGTGCATTGTGGGGTAGGTGTCGCGTCAGAGAGAGATAGAGAGAGTGAATGTACGTGCGTGCGACCTATCACTAAGCTTTGAGGGTAAATATGAAGCAACTGTTGGACATAGGCCTCTAAAACCTTTTCTCTGCCTGTTGTCAGCGATAAAACATTGTCCTAAAGTTTCTGAAAACTTTTTGGTACTTCTCTTCATTTATTGCGTCTAAAGGCACTATCGACATACCTAAGTCTGGAATAGTCACCTAGCCATACGTATAGCTATTTGGCTTATTATCGCAGCAGTAGCAGGTGGTTTAGTATCACAGCAGTAGCAGGTGGTTTAGTATCACAGCAGTAGCAGGTGGTTTAGTATCACAGCAGTAGCAGGTGGTTTAGTATCACAGCAGTAGCAGGTGGTTTAGTATCACAGCAGTAGCAGGTGGTTTAGTATCACAGCAGTTACAGGTGTTTTAGTATCACAGCAGTAGCAGGTGGTTTAGTATCACAGCAGTAGCAGGTGGTTTAGTATCACAGCAGTAGCAGGTGGTTTAGTATCGCAGCAGTAGCAGGTGGTTTAGTATCACAGCAGTAGCAGGTGGTTTAGTATCACAGCAGTAGCAGGTGGTTTAGTATCACAGCAGTAGCAGCACCGCTCCCCCGATGTGAGCAGTTCCGGTACCTTGGTGGTCTCGTGCCCAGCGTCCAGGAGGACCTGCGGCGTCGCAGAGGGCTTGCGTGGGCGGCTTTCCGCTCAGTGCGCATCGTGCTCCAAAGCGACGCCCTGCCAGACCAGCTGAGAACCAGACTGTTCCAGGCGGTGGTGGAAACGGTGCTCTTCTACAACGCCGAGACCTGGACCATGACGGATGTGCTGGAGCGCCAGCTGGACGCGGCGCACTCCAGCCTGCTGCGCGCTGCCTTCAGCGTGCACCGTCACGCCGAACACGTCACCAACCAGGCTCTCTACCAGCGGGCCAAGCTGAGCCCTCCCAGCGTGACCCTGCGACAGCGCCGCCTGAAGCTGGCGGGCCACGTCATTCGCGCCGAGTCCTACTGCCCGGAGCCGCTGCAGGAGGTCTTGCTGTACACGCAGCAGGGCCCGTTCCGGCGGGGGCAGGCGCGGACCCGGAGGTTCGTCGACTGTCTGACAGAAGACGCCAGGGCGCCTGATCAGATCAATGGCGCTACCTTCATCAGAGACTGCGCAGCTAAGCGTGCTTTTTGACAATGTCCCCCCCTTTCCTGACCACTTGTGGCCGGTGGCCATTGTATTTATTGTATTGTATTGTATTGTATTGTAGTATCACAGCAGTAGCAGGTGGTTTAGTATCACAGCAGTAGCAGGTGGTTTAGTATCACAGCAGTAGCAGGTGGTTTAGTATCGCAGCAGTAGCAGGTGGTTTAGTGCCACAGCAGTAGCAGGTGGTTTAGTATCGCAGCAGTAGCAGGTGGTTTAGTATCGCAGCAGTAGCAGGTGGTTTAGTATCGCAGCAGTAGCAGGTGGTTTAGTGCCACAGCAGTAGCAGGTGGTTTAGTATCACAGCAGTAGCAGGTGGTTTAGTATCGCAGCAGTAGCAGGTGGTTTAGTATGGCAGCAGTAGCAGGTGGTTTAGTATCACAGCAGTAGCAGGTGGTTTAGTATCACAACAGTAGCAGGTGGTTTAGTATCACAGCAGTAGCAGGTGGTTTAGTATCACAACAGTAGCAGGGGGTTTAGTATCACAGCAGTAGCAGGTGGTTTAGTATCACAACAGTAGCAGGTGGTTTAGTATCACAACAGTAGCAGGTGGTTTAGTATCGCAGCAGTAGCAGGTGGTTTAGTATCGCAGCAGTAGCAGGTGGTTTAGTATCACAACAGTAGCAGGTGGTTTAGTATCACAACAGTAGCAGGTGGTTTAGTATCACAACAGTAGCAGGGGGTTTAGTATCACAGCAGTAGCAGGTGGTTTAGTATCACAACAGTAGCAGGTGGTTTAGTATCGCAGCAGTAGCAGGTGGTTTAGTATCACAACAGTAGCAGGTGGTTTAGTATCGCAGCAGTAGCAGGTGGTTTAGTATCACAGCAGTAGCAGGTGGTTTAGTATCACAGCAGTAGCAGGTGGTTTAGTATCACAACAGTAGCAGGTGGTTTAGTATCACAACAGTAGCAGGTGGTTTAGTATCGCAGCAGTAGCAGGTGGTTTAGTATGGCAGCAGTAGCAGGTGGTTTAGTATGGCAGCAGTAGCAGGTGGTTTAGTATCACAGCAGTAGCAGGTGGTTTAGTATCACAACAGTAGCAGGTGGTTTAGTATCGCAGCAGTAGCAGGTGGTTTAGTATGGCAGCAGTAGCAGGTGGTTTAGTATGGCAGCAGTAGCAGGTGGTTTAGTATCGCAGCAGTAGCAGGTGGTTTAGTATCGCAGCAGTAGCAGGTGGTTTAGTATCACAGCAGTAGCAGGTGGTTTAGTATCACAGCAGTAGCAGGTGGTTTAGTATCGCAGCAGTAGCAGGTGGTTTAGTATGGCAGCAGTAGCAGGTGGTTTAGTATCACAGCAGTAGCAGGTGGTTTAGTATCACAACAGTAGCAGGTGGTTTAGTATCACAGCAGTAGCAGGTGGTTTAGTATCGCAGCAGTAGCAGGTGGTTTAGTATCGCAGCAGTAGCAGGTGGTTTAGTATCACAACAGTAGCAGGTGGTTTAGTATGGCAGCAGTAGCAGGTGGTTTAGTATCGCAGCAGTAGCAGGTGGTTTAGTATCACAGCAGTAGCAGGTGGTTTAGTATCACAACAGTAGCAGGTGGTTTAGTATCACAACAGTAGCAGGTGGTTTAGTATCACAACAGTAGCAGGTGGTTTAGTATCACAACAGTAGCAGGTGGTTTAGTATGGCAGCAGTAGCAGGTGGTTTAGTATCACAGCAGTAGCAGGTGGTTTAGTTTACTGTCGCAAGAGTACTTGCTGTTTAGTTTGTTATCGCAAAAATGAAAACGCAGCAGTGCATGATTCAAATGCTGAATAAAAAACGGCTTCTCCTCGCCCAGTCAATTTGAGGCTTTATCATTTTGGAGAAGTACTGTGTCTGGTCTCTGGCCCGATAAGATAGGTGGGCGAAGGTTGGCGCTAGGCAGAAAGTCGCAGGTTAAAAGCGCATAATCTGCTCGAATAAAACCGTGTTGGATTTAAGGCAAAGCAATTTCCCTAGAAAGTCTCCGAGCAAAGTAACGCGGAGAATCTGCTCGCCAATGCCGGAGGGCTCCAATTCCAGATGGGCGGGCGCCAAGTTGCCCAGGCCTCCATTGCGGACTAGGCAAAGATCAATTAAACCAGCAGTTGCCAAGGTGAGTGAAGATTCTCCGGAAACAATTTCGATTTAAGCCAAACGGCCAGAGAGGGAGAAAGAAACGCTTAACTCGTTAGCCAATCAACGAAGAGGAAGGGGTTAAGAGCTGATCCGAACACGACCATCGCCAGGTGCTAGGGGGTAAGGAAGGAAGAAAAAGTTATTGAGAGCTGATTGGCTTAGAGATATCGCTTGTACCCATGGCGTTGACTTGGGCCAAACAGAAAGGCTGTGGGAGAGTTCAGTCAGACCACAAAGCTTAAAATGACCCTGGCAGAGGGAGTTAATTAACAATTAATATTCGTACGGGTTGTCGCACTCTCGAAGCGCACTCGAAAATCGGGATCTTAGTGTGAGAGTTAAAAACCAGACTGCGAAAAATCACGGGCTCTACCTATCTAGTGTTTACTGCCTCCATGCACAGAAGACCTACCTGGACGAGCTGCCGTACTACTCGAGCTACCAGCTGGCGGAAAATGAGGTTCCTCTGGCCAGGTACCTGCTGCCGTCCGATCCCAGCGAGGTGCAGCGAGGCGTCGAGGACGGCCGCTTCCCGACGCTGACCAACCTCGCCCGCCTGCAGCGCCAGCTCGGCCAGCCGCCCAATCCGTCGGGCGACAAAGCGAACGAGTCGCCGCCGGCGCCGTTTCCGCCGCGTCGCACAAAGGCGGAGCTGCTCGGCTCGACTGACTTCAGCGCCACGGACGAGTTCGCCAGGTCGGTGACGCTGCAGCCAAGCGACGACTGGGAGCGGCTGGCGCAACGGCTGTTCGAGCAGAGCCGCAGCAACCTGGACAAGGTGCGGGCGGCCTTCTGCTTCGCCTGCATGCACAGGGACCTGCCCGAGGTTGAACACGCCGGCCAACCGTACGAGAATGCTCGTGCGGGCAACTTCAACCAGGTGTTCGCCGCTCTTCTAATGTAAGGCTTGAAAGGCTCAGCTAAAAATTATCGAGAACTTGGTACTTTGACACTGCAGGGAGGCGAGGGATGCCCATTCCACTAAACTGTATAGTCCCGCAGGCAGGCGATGGTGCAGTCAGGTCGGTCCGCCGGTCTTTCCTGCAGCGTTGTATTCCGTGGGGAAGAATCTGGCTTATCTTGTTGCCCGAAAGATCTGGACAGCCATGTAGTGCTGTCGGGCTGGAAAACTTCACCCGTGGATGGATTGGGCCCGAGTTAGCGCAGCTGGTCTCTCTGAGAGAAAGGGCAGTGACAAACGATTTTGTCGTTCTCACAGAAATCGCAGAATCTCTAGGTCGCGCTGAAGTAAACAGTGCCAGGCGAGGTAGCCATAGCCCGTGAGAGTCGTGATGAGGGCGCGTTAGGTTGGTTCCGAGAGTGGAGTTGTTTTTTTCGATTTTGGGTCAGAAGGATGTTCTGGAGCCTGTAACAAGGGTGCAAAGCTGCTAGAAATCTTATTGAGTTCTCATGGGCTTATCAACAATCCGTACTCACTCTAATCAATTCTAGAATAGCTGACGTGCCAATGCAAGTGATCAGCGGCTACAAGAAGGGCGTCGGCTACGAGTCGGGGCTCAAGGCGCAGCTCGGTGGTGTCTGGTTCGCCTGCTATGTCGAGGGCGAATGGCGATTCGTAGATCCGCACTGGGCGGCCCAGTCGATTAGCGACTACGACACGGGAAACTATGGCCGCATCGACCAGCGAGGTTACGTAAAAACTGGCACGGAGACTGATGGAACCACCAACTACCAGCTGAACGAGTTCTGGTTCCTCACTGACCCGGATCAGTTTGCTGTTAATCACTTCCCGAGCCAGGATCAGCTGCAGTGGCAACTGCTGGCTAGGCCGCTCAGCTTTCACGAGTTCGAGGAGATAATCAACTACTTTGACGGCACAGAGCAAGAGATGGATCACTACCAACTGGAGCCTGTCAACTATCCGAAGAACCTCATAGTTGCTAGGCCGGGTCCTGTTGTCATTCAGCTCAAAGAGTTGGCCGGAGAACCATACATTTATGACAGGCAGCTAATGATTCATCGGAAGCACATTAGCGAAGAGTTAAAGACGGCCGTTCTCAGCGCCTACCAGCAGAGAGCCTGCCTCAGCAAGGCGATTCGGGTCACCAAGGACACGGTGAAGTTCGTCTTTGAGCCGCCTCATCAGGGACAATACGCATTGGCCATCAAGCTGTGGCGCTTGGTCACCGAAGATGCTTTGAGAGGCTGCACATACGCCACCTACACTATCCACTGTCCACAGAGCTGGGAGTCGGACGATGTCATACCGGAGGGCCTTGAGGATCTGGATGAGTTTGGCGCTGGCCGCAGCCTCCGTCAAGCGGGTTTCGCATCGGACGCACCAGGCGAGCTGAAGGCGGCAGACGGAGAGGCAGAGCTTGTGATAGAACTACTTGAGAAAGACGGGGACTCAAGGTTTGACTAAAGAAAAATTTAATTAAAAAATTAAAACTACAAGCGTACATTCTTTTACATGAACAAAACGAGGAGTTTAAGACCTCGAGTTGGGTATTTAACATTTAAGTATAGAATGCGAGTACTCGCGAAATATTTGTCTCGCTCTTCTAACAGTGGATGTGCTGAAACAGATTTCCCATAGCCATTCAACTGCTGCATGATGCCAGTACTATTATAGCATCACAAAACAATGTTAAAATGCAACACAAAACGTACTTTACATCTAGTTATGATGTAATAGGTCCCCCTAAAAGTTTTTCGTTTGAAATATCATTTAAAGCGTAAAAATCCCCAGATCGTTGATGTGCCTGGCGCTGGGACCGGATGATCAGCCACTGCCTGCCGGCAGCGTACTGATGTGGCTTGATGAGAGTCGAAACGCCTTCCTGTTCCTGGCTCCGGACTCCGGCTACTACGCTCTGGTGCTGTACGAGGCCGACCAACCGGTGGGCCAGTTCCTGGTGGACGCCAGCAGCGAGGCGAAGGACGGTGGCAGCTTCCCGCTGCCCGACTGGGACCGCGTCGGCGGACTAGGGTTCGCAGCTGACCCAACAAGAAGGGCACGTCGGCTGGTTCCGCTGAGTCACCCGACACCGTATGTTCGGACGGAAGAGTCGGAGCTGTCGATGCAGTTTGGTGTTATTAGCGGGAACGCAGACACAGTTTTACTCTGCAAGGAATCAGGAGAAGAAAAGGGACACATCAGTGACTTTGGCATAATTGGGAGCACCGTCGGCAAAGACGAAAGCGGCATCACCGTCGGAAAAGATGAAAGTGGCATCACCGTCGGCAAAGACGAAAATGGCAGCACCGTCGGCAAAGACGAAAGCGGCATCACCGTCGGAAAAGATGAAAGCGGCATCACCGTCGGAAAAGATGAAAGTGGCATCACCGTCGGCAAAGACGAAAATGGCATCACCGTCGGCAAAGACGAAAGTGGCAGCACCGTCGGCAAAGATGAAAGTGGCAGCACCGTCGGCAAAGATGAAAGCGACAGCACAGTCGGCAAAGATGAAAGCGACAGCACGGTCGGCAAAGACGAAAGCGCCAGCACCATTGGCAAAGACGAAAGCGGAAGTCAAGAAGTCAAGGCCGAAAGCGGCAGCACTGACGTCAAAGAGGAAAGCGACAGCACTGTCGGCAAAGATGAAAGCGGTAGCACCGTCGGCAAAGACGAAAGCGGCAGCACCGTTGGCAAAGACGAAAGCGGCAGCACCGTCGGCAAAGACGAAAGCGGCAGCACCATCGGCAAAGACGAAAGCGGCAGCACCATCGGCAGAGACGAAAGCGGCAGCACCGTCGGCAAAGACGAAAGCGGAAGTCAAGAAGTCAAGGCCGAAAGCGGCAGCACTGTCGGCAAAGATGAAAGCGGCAGCACCGTCGGCAAAGATGAAAGCGGCAGCACTGTCGGCAAAGATGAAAGCGGCAGCACTGTCGGCAAAGATGAAAGCGGCAGCACCGCTGGCAAAGATGAAAGCGGCAGCACCGTTGGCAAAGATGAAAGCGGCAGCACCGTTGGCAAAGATGAAAGCGGCAGCACCGTTGGCAAAGATGATAGCGGCAGCACCGTCGGCAAAGCCGAAAGCGGCAGCACCGTCGGCAAAGACGAAAGCGGCAGCACCATCGGCAAAGACGAAAGCGGCAGCACCGTCGGCAAAGACAAAAGCGGAAGTCAAGAAGTCAAGGCCGAAAGCGGCAGCACTGTCGGCAAAGATGAAAGCGGCAGCACCGTCGGCAAAGATGAAAGCGGCAGCACTGTCGGCAAAGATGAAAGCGGCAGCACCGTCGGCAAAGATGAAAGCGGCAGCACCGCTGGCAAAGATGATAGCGGCAGCACCGTTGGCAAAGATGAAAGCGGCAGCACCGTTGGCAAAGATGATAACGGCAGCACCGTTGGCAAAGATGAAAGCGGCAGCACCGTTGGCAAAGATGATAACGGCAGCACCGTTGGCAAAGATGAAAGCGGCAGCACCGTTGGCAAAGATGATAACGGCAGCACCGTTGGCAAAGATGATAGCGGCAGCACCGTCGGCAAAGACGAAAGCGCCAGCACCATTGGCAAAGAGGAAAGTGGAAGTCAAGAAGTCAAGGCCGAAAGCGGCAGCACCGTCGTCAAAGAGGAAAGCGGCAAGCGGCCAGTGGTCGAAAGTGGTAAATATAATGGCAGTGACGAAATGCAAAGTGGTAAAGGCGATCTGAGTGATGACATCATCACCGGAGGAGTCGGCATTGGCAGCTGCGACGAAGTAAAATACAATCTAGCTCACAGTATTAGCGTTGAGAGTGATCCAGGCCGAAAAGATTTTAGTAATGGCGAATTTGGGGCCAAAAAAGATGATGTCGAAACTCATGTTGGTAGAATAGCCATCGCTGACGTCGGCAGAATCGAGCTGAGGGCGGAGATGCTCGTGGTCGGAGCGGATAGCTCAACGGAGCCCCTGACTGATTTCTGTCTCGTGAGCGGCATTGAGGAAGGCGGATACGAAGTTCGCTGCCGATTTCCCCGCGCCGGCCACTACCTACTGCGTCTGACTTCGCGAGAGGGTGGAGGCGACTGGCGACTGTTCTACACGTACTTCGTGCGAGCTGTCGGACAACTGGACGGCTCCGCGGCTGCGTTTCCTCGCCTCGCACACGACTGGCCGGCCGGAGGGGCTCTCTTGGAGCCGCTGGACCGCACGCTGCCAGTCGGACTGCCGACTCCGTTCCGCATTCGCCTAGGAGACTCGACGGCGACTGCGATCGATGGCGTCGAGATTCTCGACGAGCGGAGCGGACACCGAGAGGCGCTGAGACGTGACCCGGCCGATCCGCGACTGTGGGTCGGGTCTGTGACTGCTCAAGGTGGAGACAGTGCTGACGCTGAAGACGACAAAGGTGGTGGCGTGACGGTTGTTGCGAGACTCGAAGGCGGCACGGAGGTGGAGCTGGTGAAGCTGGACATCGAGTCGAAGGCCAGCGCCGAAGCCAAAGCGGCCGCTTTGCGCGAAGCTGAGTCGCTGAACGAGCGACGAGAGGCGTTAGAGGAGAATCGGAAGCGGAAGCAGGAGAACCGGAACAGACGGGACCAGGGACTCGAGCCACTTCTGATCAAGGTAAAGGAAGTTTTTCTTTGTCAAATGTGAGCCTCGTTTCTTGATTAATAATAAAATAAACACTCCTTATAGACCTATGCCGAGGTTATTGCTGACGTAGAGGCGAATTCGGCTGCTGCGTTAGCTAAAGTGGCTGCTAGACGGAAGGCTTTGGCTTTGGCGAGTTCGGCGGCAAATGCTGCGGCTGAAGCCAATGCGGCTTTAAAATCAGCCGTGGCAGCCGCATCTGGTGTGAAGGCCTTGGCAAGAGCGGTTCCGAAATATGTGGCCCAGGCACAGGCGGCTGCAAAGTCTGCTGCTATGGCTGAATCCGCAACAATAGCAGCAGCGGAAGTGGAAGAGATTTCAAAGTCAGCAGAAGGCGCCAGGATGACAGCGAAGGCGTCGGCCCAGGCGGAAACGTCAGCTAAAGCGGCGACTCTGGCGACGTCACAGATCGAAGCAATCCTAGGCATCGCTTCCGAGGCTGAGACAAAGACGAAGTTGGCGGCCGAAGCTGCGGCAAACGCAGCGACAAGTTCCGCTTTCGAAGCGGAGGCTGCAGACTCAGCTGAGGCTGATGTGGCGGTGAAATCGGCGGCAGCTTCTTCGGAAGAGGCGGAGGCATCAGCTAGAGCGGTTGCTGAGATAGTAGTGAAAGTCACAACTGAGTTTGGCGTGGCTTCAAAGGGGTCTGAAATGGCGGCCGCGGCAGCCGAGGCGGCAGCGAAGTCGGCAGCAGATGCGAATGCCGCGGCAAAGGAGGCTTCGGAGATGGTTGCGGCAGAGAAGGCGGAAACCAAAATGCTGATTGCGCAGCTGGACGCAGCTCTGCTGGAAAGAAGTCTAGCTCGCCTGCGGAAGACCATCCAGTTGCTGAGGCGACACGAGGTTAAGCTGCGGGGAACCTCTTTAAAAAAGTACCAAGAAGCGCAGCTAACGCTGACAGCTCTGCAGCACAGAAAGGGTGAGAAAGACAGAAGGCCGGGGTGTCTCGTAGTGTCTGCTACATTTTTTCTCTCCTCCACAATGCCGACAGACCTTCGGGACGCCATGGCGGAAGCTCAGCGAACCCGCAACTCGCACCGCCTGCGCACGCTGGTTCAACGCCTAGAGGACGAGGCTGAGCGGGAGCCGCTCACGGAGGCCCAGCTCGCGCTGTTCCGTGAGGATCTCCGTCTCGCTCGGGAGGCCATCCAGCGGGACGACCGGCTAGAGCGAATGCCGCAGCACCGGCTGGAGATGAACCCCAAGAGCCTCACCGAGCTGCGGCAGTACAGTCGGCCAGTGGAGGCCGTGCACAAGACTGTGCAAGCGCTGCTGCTTCTGCTGGGCAACTACGAGAAGCGCACCCGGGTGAGGGAGCAGTTTCGAGGATTCCTTTTTTAAATCATAAACTTTTGTTCAAACTATGAGCATGTTGCCAGCAAGGAATGTCTCACAAGTTGTTTTAGGACGCCGTTGTGCTCAGTAAGTTTTTGACTCACAATTTCGAATGGATTAAGACTATATTGCTGGTCAAGTTTGAGGGCCCGCAGCACTAAGCTGAGATGCTTGTCTAGATTGGCAGAATGACCTTGTACAGAACGGCATATTCAACCTCCGGAACCACTGTTGCTTCTTACATTCGGGAGTAATCAAATGCTATCTCTTTTAGAAATGGCCGCGCTGTCAGCCGCTGCTGAAGAACATCACCAAGCTCGTGGCGGACTTCCAGCCGCGCTTGGTCGATCCTCGCATCGCCGCTCGCAGCCGGGAGATCCTGGACGGCATCGACAAGCGGGAGATCGCGCTCCAGAGCGCAGCCGCCTTTTCCTTCTACGAATGGGTGGGTCCCGTGCACTTTTAACGCCTCGACCTTGATTTCCTAAGTTACGTTTTCTCCGAAACTGTTCTTGAACATTTTGCATTTTTTTGCCAACCTCTAGGCGGTCAAGACCACAGACTCCATCAAGGAGGTGTGCACCTCAGACGACTTCGTGCCGGCCAAAATGGCTCAGCAGAGGTGCATCCTGGGGGTGACGGTTGAGGAGGACGCGGAGCTGAACTTTCAGGACGAGGGCACCCGAAAATAGAGTGGGTTCGCGCAATGACACCGCTGCTAGCAAATTTGTTCAGGAAGACTGATCGATAAAGTTTTTTACCTGATGACTACTCTAAATAGGACTGATCGAGCAGATTTTATCAGGAGTCGTCCCATGTACCGTTCAAGGCATAGACTAATCAAACAATCACAAACTAAAAATCTAGAATTCAAATCCTGATTTAGTGTACTTTTTGAGTCTAGATTGCCTACGAAACTGTATTTTTTTCCTAGCAATACTGGTATTATTGACTTTCGAATTGCAATATGATTTATTGTCCCTGGGATTCCCTATCACGCAATAATAGAAATTCAACATTAGTTCGAGAATTCCACTCAAAGCTTCTTAATAAAGCATCAGAAAATTTCCTGCTTTTATTTTAACGTGTGGAATGACAGTACATGCCAATGCTTCGTTAGATCTTGATGCGAGATATCGATAATAATGAAAGTTGTGAATCCAGGTAAATAAAAAGTTTCAGAGGGTTAAAAAATATTAGCAATATTAATGGCAAAATAGCTGAGTCCATGACAGACCCTGTGAGGAATTTGAGCGGTGGACCTATATAAGTCAGGATTGCCATCCCATAGTCATACGCGCCTCTCTGAGCCTTTCAATTTGTCATGTTCGGTCCTAAACACCTGGAGTCTTCCAGCACATTACAATGTACCGACCGATCTTGAAAAAGAAGGACAACCCCGGCTCGTGGCTGTAGCTGGCCCAGTACTGTCCGGTAACCATGACTACGTGCCACAGCTTGCCAAACTGGCCATCCAATTGCTGTTTGAGATGACCGGCGATCTCCTTTTCATCCTTGCCGTGTCGCTGAGCATCTCGGAACAGCTCCGACACTTCGACCTGCATCTCCAGACCCATGCTGACTGCTATCACGGTGACATCCTCCGGCAGGCGATTGTCGCGGAGGCACTCGGCCTTGAGCTTGTTGAGGCGGTAGACTCGACTATTCGGAAATGTATAAGTTTGCGTTGGGGGCTGTTGTGTGCCAATTGGGTACAAAAGCTTTCCCAAAAAAGAGAGACACTTAATAAGAGACTGTAAATGAGCAAATTACTGGGTTAATATTTTAATTGACCATCAGTGCTATTCGTGCACTTACGCTTGCTTTGGATTGAGGCCCAGGACGTTGCAGTACTCGTCCAATGTGATGGCACCGTCTTCATTTTCATCGAAGAGCTTCATCCATTTCTGAAATAAAGGAAAAAGTCGTTGCTTCAATAACATTTCAACCAATAAAATTCAGCGGCAGAAAAAAATTGGTAGACCTCGCTAACGTTGGCTTCGAACTGACTGTTAGTCATGTAGGCAGACAGCTCGTCCGGTGTGATGGATTCGCTGCGATCTTTGTCTACGGCGAAGAACGCGTCCAGGAACGGATTCTGAACGGCCTCTGCAGCGGCCGCGGCATCGGCTCCGCTACGGCCTGGTGATAGGGGCGGTGGCGCGGGCGACGCTGACCTTGAAGCCGACGCTGTTGAATGAGCCGGTGACACGGAGAGAGACATACTAAGGCCTGAGTGTCGCCGAGGTCTGTTAAACAAAGGCCAATCCGTAGCGAACTACTCGCGGTATCCTTACATACCAAGACTAGGGGCTATTTATAACTGCCCAACCGTGTTCTCTCGATCCTCTCCGCATTTTCGCTGGGGATAATAAATATGCCACTCCAAACAGTCTGGTAGCAGATGAGTTAGACTGCTGCAATGAGAGATAAAAATAGGGTCTTGAGGATTGGGTCAAGAGGATTGGGTCTTGCGTTAATAAAACATGTATGTACAGTACATAGATCCATTCTGTTCTTAGATCGCCTCGTCTGCTGAGTGCTGTGGGTAGTCCATTAATTATTTATTTACTTCTTCGTAGCCAGAGGCCGGACGTACTGAGATTCATGCCTAGTTCCGAGCCAGAATTCCACTCGCATAGCCGCTTACGTTTTCAAATTGCGTCAGTGCAGATCGCTAGGAAAACAGAAGAAAAACAATCTTTAATAGCCGGCGATGGAATACGGCAAACATTTTAATTGCCTCAGCCTTTATTCTAAACTGCATCAGTGTTGGGAGCGTTACCAAAAAAGTAACGGCGATGGCGGTAAAGATCGTTACTGCCGTTTGGTAACGGAAAAATTTGGAATAAAAAATACTTAAAATAGTAGTGCTCGTTACTTTTGTGTTTTTTAAATTTTACTATAAATATGCTATTTTTTATGTAAGCATTTCATAATGTTGCAGGTCTTATTTAATAAATCTTGTCGCTGACACCAAAGTTGTTGCAGGGCTATTCTATAATATTTAATATCCCACGAATGCCACCAAAGTTGTACTAGGGCGGATCTCACTGCTGCTGTCTCAATGTAATAGATATTTAGACTGGCGGTCCTTAAATGGGCCGTTTTAACTCCTCAATTATGGTAGCGTATGTATTGCACGAGCGGTAAGTAGGCAACTGTATGCGTTTCCAGTCAATTAGGCGTCCCCGAGATTAGAGTTTAGCAGTTTCCCTTTAATATTCTTGGTATAAATCTGAGTATGATTCTTAGTATGATTCTTAGTATGATTCTTAGTATGGTTCTTAGTATAATTCTTAGTAATTCTTAGATTCGATTGATAACATTGATGATTGATGACAATATAAAATTGTCGTCAGAGTAAAGTATCTGACTAATAGACAGTTTCTGAATTGACTAATAAATATTTTGCGAAATTTGGATTTCGCATAAAAACAAAAAAGCTTCTAATCAAAATGAATGCAAAGTGTATCAATTCAAAACAAAGAAATCGCAAGATATAGTTGCAAATGGTATAAATTTTACTATTTTTATACTAGAAATTCAAAAAAATACAGTACTTAATTCTAATTTTTTAAATCATTTTTTCGGAAAATGGAAATGGTTACAGGTAACAGGTAACGGGAAATGGACACTGTGGGTAACGAGTCGTTAATATCATTTTCGTTATCAGCCCGTGGTAACGCGAAAAAGTAACGTTGCAAAAAGTAACGATCGTTACTCAATTGGTACTATAGTAACGAGTAACGCGCCCAACACTGCACTGGTCATTATATGTAAGTTTGAGTGAAACGATGCGCCATGTTTCAGAAAACTAAATCTATATGACGTCATCAAAATACATTAGTGTTATATTTACTACTAGGACTTATGATATGATAATCCACGGTCCATGCACAGCTACATGCATGATACCTGTTCTAAACAAGTAGAAACGGATAAATGTTCTAAACAAGTAGGTAGTTTTTTAACGCTTCTAATTTTTATGTTTTTTTATATTTCGATTTTTATGTAGATATGAGCCAGCTCGTAGGTCGCATATAGCATTTTCATATTACCGATTTCAGAACCAGCGAATCAGTTCTGAAACTCCACGAAATAAAGCAGTAAAACTTTTGAGTGCCCTATAGAACGATAATCAATTTGAGGTTAGCTTAAAATCTAATTGAAATTTCGATTACTATTGGAAAGAACTGAAGTAAGCTTAGCTGTAGGGAGCCGGGCCTCATCTCTCCGCAACTATACCCCACACGTCTGATATACTTCGTAGCTTTGGGTGTGACGTGTTTGAGAATATAGAGATGTAGAGAATTTCTTATGTTTTCTAATTCATCAGATTTTATTGACGATTCCTGGTGTTGCAGTTAACAATGTCCCGCAGGCAATGCGGTTTGTGGTATCCAGTATATCCAGAAGAAAAATTGAACAGGGTGCATAAAACTGTGGTCATTCTTAAGACTGCTTTCGGGGTCAAACTGCGACCGTGTCACAAGCCGGCGAATTCGTTACGTGCTATCTAAGTATTCAAGTAGTATAATTATTATAATTTTTTTGCGGAAATCAGCCGAGTTAAGTTAAGATAACTTCTTAAAATAAAGATAAGATAACTTATTTAACTCAGGATTACTTCATTTTATATCTGGGTCAAACCGATTCGTAGTTATTTCCCACAGTTTCAATGTTTAAAAGTTGCAAAATAGTTTTCTTTTATCGATATGCCAAACACACAAAATTAACTTACTTTCTGTGTTCTCTAGTGCCGACATCATGCACGTTGACACTTTCAAGAGACTTATTATGTACCGTTATACCGAAACTGCTTGCAGTTTCTTCTAAAAGAAACAGAAGCTCTCATTTCAATTCGTGTACAGTATATGTGCTGTAAATACATTCTTCCCGAACTCTAGCCGTTTAACATTTGGGTCCGGTGCCGGATCTCTAGCCACTGCCGAAAAAATACGTAAAAATAAACAAAAAGTATAAAATATTACTTTTTATAAACGAACGTCTTACTTTTTATTAAAAACTCACTACCAGTGGGTTTTTAGTAAAACTTGCTAGAAAATTATATTCTCACGCTTCTTTCAGGGTAGTTATTCATTGTCGGATTCGAAACGTTCTTTCCTGGGTTCGTGAGCCTTAAATTTTGTGATTAATAATATATATTTGTGATTTGCATAAAGAGGTTATTTATGTTTGCTGTATTTACGGAGAGCTCGTTGTTTTAAACTGTGAAGTTTTTTATTTTCCTGATAGACCAAGGCTCATCGGTCGACTGGACTTTTTTGTAACCGCTGTCTATTAAGTTTCAATTTATATTTTAGTTGTGACATTGTTATCAGTAAGCTGCAAAAACATACGATTGAACACATGGCAGATGTTCGTATCCTACTTGTTGGTGACAGTAAGTTGTCTAATTACTTTTCTTCGCCTATACTAGCTAATGCTTATCTTATGATCCGTTTTTTTACGTTTTTTGCTCATTTTGTTCAGGACCCTTTTTATCATTTGAGTTTACAAATATTGAATTTGTTCATCTAGCTTGTCAACAGAAAATTATTATCATTATATAGAAATTAATCAGGATTGGATTTAAAAGCACACATTTTAATAGGCTATTGCTCACTTTTGTGTTCTTAACATTTGATTCAATGTTCATAGGCCTATCCAGCTTGTGTTTTTAAGACATGGGTTCATACATGTGCAACCTCCCAAATCTTAGATGGCCATGCAACTTAGTTTTTGCTCTATTTATAACTTAGTTTGCTCTCATTTGCTCTATTTTTCTCTCCCCTTTTTCCTCTTCTTCACGCCTTCCTTTTTTGTCCCTTTGATTTTTTGCGCTTGGTTGATTGGTTTTTGCAACTTACCTTGCTTGGCCCTCATTTCACCCGGCCGGTTTGGCCGGGTTGGCCGGGTGTTGCGCATGTATGTATGGGTTTTAGTTTTCTGAAAAAGTTGGTTTGATTGTTCAACTCATTTGTCTACATTAGGCCTAGTGATATCATGTTATGTTAACATTCAATGAAATATATTTTCTGGGTGCACTTGTGTTTTACTATTTTAGCTCTGTTACCTCATCAGTTTTTTACCACAAATGTTACATTAGCTTTTTGCTTACTTTAGCCATTTTTTGCTTTATTAGAACTATATTAGGCCTATGAAAAATATGTTTATTAGTCTTGCTGTTTATTGTAAATTATGAATACAATTAACTTTAGTAACAGCCACTATAGTAACATATCCTAGTCATTTCATCAAATGCCAATTCTTGAAGTAAGCTTGTAGTTTAGCTTGTAGTTAAGCTTAAAAACTATAGGCATAACTGATAGTGTTTTTTTTAATTAAAAGTCATAGTAGGCTATCCCTCTAGTTAATTGAATTAAAAATATATTTAAGAAACAACATTTTTCTTCTGAGCACTTGTCTATCTTATTTTGATGTCAAATTAAATTTGCATATTACACCTAGAAGCAAACACAAGAACTATTAAATCGAATTATTATTATTTTAGAGGGAGTCGGCAAGACTTCTCTGGTTCTGGCCTTGGTCAGCGAAGAATTTCCTAGTATTGTAAGTGCACTGTATTTCTAATCTTGTATAATTGTTTGCTATACTTAAAGATAAATAGCTTAGCTTTGCTCACATTGAAATCATTTTAAAGTTATAAAATTATTCAGTTGTTCAGAAAGTTCGGATTTAAATATTGTCATCATTTATTTGAATCTGACCACTTGGAGAACTGTTAAACAGATAGTTGTAGTATCTTATCTCGCACTGCTAATGATTTTCTGCACATTAGTCACATGACCTCTCACTTTGGTGTCTCAACCGCCCGATTTTACTTTTGCACAGGTGCCGCCAAAAGCAGAAGAGATTACGATTCCCGCAGATATTACACCAGAGCGGGTGCCGACCCAAATAGTTGACTTCTCTAGTAAGCTTATTGAGAGTTTGCATGTCTTTGATCTATTATTTTTGTGTACTTAGGTTGTCTGCCGATAATTAAACCGAGGTTAAGAGCTTTATGTGTACATTGATTTCAAATTGAACAGGCTAGGGTTGCATGTTTAACACAGACTAGAACAGGCTAGGGTTGCATGTGTAACACAGACTAGAACAGGCTAGGGTTGCATGTGTAACACAGACTAGAACAGGCTAGGGTTGCATGTTTAACACAGACTAGAACAGGCTAGGGTTGCATGTGTAACACAGACTAGAACAGGCTAGGGTTGCATGTGTAACACAGACTAGAACAGGCTAGGGTTGCATGTGTAACACAGACTAGAACAGGCTAGGGTTGCATGTGTAACACAGACTAGAACAGGCTAGGGTTGCATGTGTAACACAGACTAGAACAGGCTAGGGTTGCATGTGTAACACAGACTAGAACAGGCTAGGGTTGCATGTGTAACACAGACTAGAACAGGCTAGGGTTGCATGTTTAACACAGACTAGAACAGGCTAGGGTTGCATGTTTAACACAGGCTAGAACAGGCTAGGGTTGAATGTGTAACAGACTAGAACAGGCTAGGGTTGCATGTGTAACACAGACTAGAGTTGCATGTATAACAGACTAGAACAGGCTAGGGTTGAATGTGTAACAGACTAGAACAGGCTAGGGTTGCATGTGTAACACAGACTAGAACAGGCTAGGGTTGAATGTGTAACAGACTAGAACAGGCTAGGGTTGCATGTGTAACACAGACTAGAGTTGCATGTATAACAGACTAGAACAGGCTAGGGTTGAATGTGTAACAGACTAGAACAGGCTAGGGTTGAATGTGTAACAGACTAGAACAGGCTAGGGTTGCATGTGTAACACAGGCTAGAGTTGCATGTATAACAGACTAGAACAGGCTAGGGTTGAATGTGTAACAGACTAGAACAGGCTAGGGCTGCATGTGTAACACAGACTAGAATAGGCTAGGGTTGCATGTATAACAGACTAGAACAGGCTAGGGTTGCATGTGTAACAGACTAGAGCAGGCTAGGGTTGCATGTGTAACAGACTAGAGCAGGCTAGGGTTGAATGTGTAACAGACTAGAACAGGCTAGGGTTGAATGTGTAACAGACTAGAACAGGCTAGGGTTGCATGTGTAACAGACTAGAACAGGCTAGGGTTGAATGTGTAACAGACTAGAACAGGCTAGGGTTGCATGTGTAACACAGACTAGAACAGGCTAGGGTTGCATGTGTAACACAGACTAGAACAGGCTAGGGTTGCATGTGTAACACAGGCTAGGGTTGAATGTGTAACAGACTAGAACAGGCTAGGGTTGAATGTGTAACACAGACTAGAACAGGCTAGGGTTGCATGTGTAACACAGGCTAGGGTTGAATGTGTAACAGACTAGAGCAGGCTAGGGTTGAATGTGTAACACAGGCTAGAACAGGCTAGGGTTGCATGTGTAACACAGGCTAGGGTTGAATGTGTAACAGACTAGAACAGGCTAGGGTTGAATGTGTAACACAGACTAGAACAGGCTAGGGTTGCATGTGTAACACAGACTAGAACAGGCTAGGGTTGCATGGTCAGAGTTACAAGGTTTTTGTGTCTAATCTACCTGTACGCCAATTGACTACTTCAGTGACTGAGCAGACCGAAGATCAGCTGGTGTCTGAGATTCGCCAGGCCAATGTTGTCTGTGTTGTGTACTCGCTGGTTGACGCCAGATCCGTCGATAGTGTCTCCGGGCACTGGCTGCCGCTACTCAGGCGCCACCGTCAGGCTGACAAGCCGGTGCCAGTTGTCCTGGTTGGCAACAAGAGCGACGCCAGCGAGCGCAGTCAGCTGCCAACGGTCATGAAGGTGATGAACAGCTACCCGGAGGTGGAGACCTGTATCGAGTGCTCAGCCAAGCTGCTTCACAATCTGTCCGAGACATTCTGGTTCGCCCAGAAGGCCGTTCTCTATCCGACATTTCAACTCTACCGACCAGATGACAAAGAGCTGACTGTGCAGTGTCGCACCGCCCTGACTAGAATATTTCGAATCTGCGATCTAGACAATGACGGCTACATGAATGACAGGGAGCTGGAGCTATTCCAGCGGCGCTGCTTTCGAGTGCCGCTCAATCCGCAGAGCCTAGAAGAGGTCAAGCAGGCGGTGAAACGGCGCGTACCGGAAGGCGTCCTGGCACAGGGCCTGACGCTCAAAGGCTTCTTGCAGTTGCACCAGATGTTTGTCCAGAAGGGGCGGCACGAGACCACCTGGGCTGTGTTGCGCCGCTTCGGCTACGACAACGACCTGCGCCTGTGCGTGCGCGCTCCGCCGCTGCGGGTGCCGCAGGGTTGCACAGCCGAGCTCAGCTATTCCGCATGGCATTTCCTATCTACACTGTTTGATAGGCACGACTGCGACAAGGACGGCTGCTTGTCGCCTACGGAGCTGCAGTCACTGTTTGCCTGCTGTCCAATGACACCGGCCCATGCGCCCAATTGCACCGAGACTAACGCTCTCGGCTGGATCACCAAGTAAGATGGTGCCGACTCTTGGCACCAAGGTCCCGAGCTCGAATCCGCAGGGGTGGGCTTGTCGCATAAACAACATTTAATTTGCAGGAGGGGTGAGGGATGTTACTTCAGTAGGGAAAGAAAAAAATGCAGGCAATGACACATCATTTGTGGACAGTAAACACGCTGCCAGCGAGAACGCAATTCAGCCCATTCTGCTGGCTCCTAGGCACACGCGTACACAGATACTGTACGCACGCACACACTCAAAGGTTTTTATATCTGCCATGACTTTCTCATCGTCAGGCAGTGCCTTGAAGGTTGTTGTTGTTGTTACTCCCGGCCGGTAGGATCCGGGGGGCGTGTCTGCGCCCCTACCGTGTGGAGGAATTCGAGCGCGCGGGGGCCATCCGTCGAGAGGACGGCCAGGGACGGGTTTGGTCCAAGGATGCGGGCCCGAAGGTCGTCAAGGGCCCGGCAGTGCAGGAAAACGTGGGCCACGTCTTCGTCGGCGGCCCCGCAGCGGGGGCAGGTGGCGGCGGTGTCCAGGCCGATCCGGTGCCGATACCAGCGCAGGAGCGGTGAGTGGCCCGTGCGCAGCTGGGCGAGGGTCACCGCGTCGGCCCGGTTTAGGCATGGCCGCGGGGCGGCGGTGGCGGTTGCCAGACGGTGGGTGGCGCAGTGCGGGTCGGCCGCGTAGGCTTCGCGGGTGCGCTCGGCGAGGACCCGGCGGAGGGCGGCCCGCGCTGACCCGAAGTCGATCGGCGTCTCGTCCTGGGGGAGGCCGGCCGCGGTCCTGGCGGTGGCGTCCGCGGCATCGTTCCGCCGGAGGTCGCAGTGGCTGGGGACCCATTGCAGCCAAATTTGGAAGCGGGCGGCAATGTGGGTCAGCAGCATCCAGATCTCCCGGCACGCTGGCGAGGAGGACCTGGACGGTCCCTTCTCGAGGGCTCGGAGCAGGGACTGCGAGTCCGTCAGGCAGCGGAGGCCGCTCAGGGAGGCGAGGTCCGGCCTGGAGGCGACGTGCTGAAGCCCCAACCGGAGCGCCGACTCCTCGGCACGGAAGGAGGACGAGTAGCGGCCCGCAGCCTGCGACAGGTGGACTGGCGGCGCGGTCCTGCTGAAGATGACCGCCCCCGCTCCGCCGTTGAGGGTGCCCCCGGAGGCTGAACCGTCTGTCCAGAGCTCCAGGTCGGCGGGCGGGAGGCTCGCCAGCGTCTCCAGCGCGGCCTGCTTTCTGACGTGGGGCGCGTCCTCCCGAGAGGTCGCGGTCAGGAGGTCGCAGCGGATGTTGACCCGGCTGGTGTCGGACCATGGCGGCGGAGGGAGGTTCTCCTGCTCCCGGGGGAGGGGGGCCAGGCCGGCGGCGGCGCTCAGGTGCTGCGCCGAGTCGCGCCAGTTCCTGCGGAAGGCCCCAGGATCCCCGTGAGCGCGCAAGCGGGGCGTCGAGGTCTTGCCCGCTGCAGCGCGGAGCGGAGTCGGTTGACGGTGACGGAGGGCTCGCTCGAACAGGGCTGCGCCTTCCGCCTCCGCTCTGGTCGCCAGGGGCACGAGGTCGGCCTCGGCCATGAGGGCGCCAATGGCGGTCGAGCGGCAGCAGCCAGTGATGACGCGAGCGGCCGATCGATGCGCAATCTCGACTTCGTCCCGGCAGGAGTCGGACGCGAAAGTAAGCCACGTGGAGGCGCCGTGGAGCGCGGCCGCCTCCGCGTAGGTGCGGTAGAGCTGGGCGAGGCGCTGGCTGTCCTGGCCCCAGTCGCGGCCCGCGAGGCAGCGGAGGACGCCGGTGCGCTGCTGGAGGGCGCGGCGCTGGAGCTTGGCGTGGTGGCGGAAGGTCAGCTGGGAGTCGAGATGCACTCCCAGGAGCCTCGGGTGCAGCTCGAACGGGGCTGGCGTGTCGCCGAGGAGGATGCGCGGCTGAACCTTTCCGTTGACCTCCCGGGGGTCGAGCGAGAAGAACGCGACGACCGACTTGGTGCGGCTCAGGTCCACCTTCCAGGTTTGGGACCAGCGCACGAGCCAGTCGGCCGCCGGTTGCAGGGCCCGCTCACAATCCCGAGGGGTGGTCCCTTGCGCGCCGAAGGTGCTGTCGTCGGCGTACGCCAGCGTGAGGCAATTCTTGGGGGCGCCGTCCAAGAGATCGTCCATGTAGATCACCCACAGGATCGGGGCGAGGACCGACCCCTGCGGCAGCCCCTCGGAGAACACGATTTGCTTGCAGGCCGCACCAACCCACCGCACGAAGGCCCTCCTGTCGGAGAGAAGTCCCTTGAGCCAGCGGATGAGGCACGTGGGGATCCCCTTCCGACCGAGCTTAACGATGAGGGCCGCTTTCCAGACGCGGTCGTAGGCTCTGGAGAAGTCTGCAAGCAGCAGAGCGGTGCGGGAGGCCGGCTTCTTGGCCTGGAATCCGTCAAAGATGTACTGAGCCGCCGCGGCGATGTGCTCCTCCGTGGAGCGGCCCTGACGGAAACCGGCTTGCGACGGGTGGAGGGCGTTGCTTGCCTCGAGGATGTAGGACAGCCGCTCGTTCACCATCTTCTCGGCGAGCTTGCCCAGGCAGCTGAGGAGGCTGATAGGGCGGAAGCTGGATGTCAGGCCGGCTGGCTTGTCCGACTTGGGGATCGGGCGGATCTCCGCAAGGCGCCACGGGGCGGGCACCTCCCCCGTCCTCCACGAGAGGTTCAGGAGGTCCAGGAGGCAGCGGAGCCCCAGGTCGGACAGATGCTTCAGCATGATGTTCGCGACCCCGTCCGGTCCCGGGGCCGAGCGGTCCGGCAGGCGCCCCAAGGCGCGGCGGAGGGCGTCGGGCTGGAAGTCGGAGCAGGGGCCGCTGCGGAGGCCTTGACAGCTGCAGGGGGCGCGGAGCGTGTGACGGGCTTCTTGGATAACCGGCCGGTCTTCCGCCTTGTTCTTGGGGAGCCTGCTGACGGCGGCGTACTCCCGGCAGAAAAGCGCGGCCTTCTGTTGGTCGGAGACGGCCGATGCCCCCGAGGAGCCCTGGATGGCAGCCGACGAGGGTGTCCCCTGGGACCGGCCGTCGAGGGCCCGGATGATCCGCCAGAGGTCGGCGGAACACAGGTCTTGCCCCGGGTCGGTGATGAAATCGCGCCACAGCGACTCCTTGGCGCGGAGGATGGCGTGAGCAGCCGCGGCGGCAGCAGCCTGGTACGCGGCCGAGAGCGCCGGGTCGTCCGGGCTCGCGCGAAGCGCTTCGAGCGCTGCGCGGCGGGCGGTGCAAGCCGCCTCGGCTTCCGGGCACCACCAGGCGATCGGGGCGCGCCGGCAGCCTCTCGGGATGGCCGCCTTGGCGGCGCTGGTGACGGCGGACGCGAACCTGCTGGCGGCGGCGGGCACCGTGCGTGGGGGGCGCTTCGGCCAGCTGGCCAGGGCCTGGTCGAGGGACCGCTGGAACAGGTCCCAGTCCGCCTTGTGGTAGGCGTACCGCGTCAGGCGCTTGGTGCTGGAGCGGGCCGGGCCGGAGGCTGCGAGGTCGATGATGATCGGCAGGTGGTCTGAGCCGATGTGCTCCCCGGTTCGCCACTCGATCCGGTCTTGCCAGGAGGCGTGGGCGAAGGAGACGTCAGGGGAGCTCGGCAGGCCGCGGGGGCTGATCCTAGTTGGGGAGCCGTCGTTCAGAGCGACCAGGTCGTAGGTCGTCGCCCAGTCTTCGAGGGCCCTACCCAGCTCGTCGTCGTCCGCCGAGGCGTCCCACATCCCGTGGTGGGCGTTGAAGTCGCCCAGCACCAACGAGTCCCGTGAAACGGGGATCCAGTCGGGCTCGAAGTCGTCCGTGCGACCATCTGCGGCGCGGACCGGCGGGAGGTAGATGTTGATCACATCCAGGGGGCGCGGTAGCCGGGGGTCGTGGATGCGGAGGCCCGAGGCTTCGGCTGACGTGGCGTGGGTGACGAGCTCGCCTAGTGGAAGGTCGGCGAATTGAATACCCTCCTTGACAAGGAAGCAGACGCCCCCGTGGTGGGTTCTGGCTGCCTCCCCGTCGCGGCCAATGTTGCGGTCCTTCCGGCCAGCGATCTGCCACCCTTTGAAGCGTGGGGCCGCTGTGTTGCCGGACAGGTTCGTCTCCTGGATGCAGGCGACGTCGGCGCCCTGCATCTCCAGGAAGTGGAGCAGTTCCAGCTTGCGGGAGCGGAGCCCTGCCGCGTTGAGCTGGACGATACGGAAAACCGCCCCGCTGTTGTTCGGCGCCCCCGCTCGCGCTGGTTTCGCCATCAGGGGGGGCGGGGGTGCCGGCGCGGGGTTCGGGGGAGGTGGAGTCGTAGCCGTTGGCGTCTGGTGGGTGCCCGAGGGGCCTGCAGCCGCGGAGGGGGCCGGAGTCGTGGCAGGCTGTGGCGCTGAGGCGGCAGGCTGGGGGGCACAGGCGGGGCAGTGCCACGGCGCTTTGTCCCGGTGGAGCCGGTTGATGGCCGCGATAGCGAGGCGGGAACAGCGGCGATGCCACCACAGGCCGCAGCTGGAGCAGCAGGTGGAGTAGCCCCTGGCTACCTCCTCGGCACAGCCTCCGCACAGGGAGGCCGGCCCAGGGTTGGGCTCGACGTCACCAGCTCTGAGAAGCAGCTGAGTCAGGTGAGCTGGGAGGCCTGGCTCAGCGTGGAAAAACCCGGGGCGCTCGAAGACCCTCGCACGGGTCCGGGGTGGTGGCTGCACTTGGCCGGGCGAACCCGGACGGTCCCGCCGCGTGAAGGCGGCAGCCATGGGGAGCGCGCAAGCGCGCTCCGGGAGGCCGACCCTCCCGACCGTGCCTTGAAGGTTGTCCCTCAGGTGGTAATTGCCCTTAAGTCTCAAAGCCTTTTCTCCGCTTGCAAACACCTGCAAATGATCTATATTATAAGCTTTGGCTTGTGTTCTTTTTTAACTCCTTCATTCTACACTCTAATTTCTCCACTAATATTTATTTTCTATTCTTCAACCCGATTCTCAGGTCCGGCTTCCTCAGCCAGTGGGTGCTGCTCACCTACCTTGAGCCCAGCCGGGCCCTTGAACTGCTGGTGTGCCTCGGCTACACCTACGAATTCGAGAATCCGCTGAGCGCCGTCCAGGTGACCAGAGAGCGACGCCTGGACTTGGACAAGCGCCAGACTAGCCGAACTGTATTCCTCGTCAAGGTGATGGGTGCCAAGAAGGTTGGCAAGACCTGCTTTCTACAGGGCCTGCTTGGAAGAAATCTGCAGTATATTTGCACCTTGAATAGGACTCAGGCGCCAGTGGCATTCACCTGTGCTCCAGTCACTGTCTATGGACAGGAGAGGCACCTCATTCTGGAGGAGGTAAGCACTAGAGTGGCTGTTCCCTGATTCCCAGGTGGGTTATTACAGTGGCTGTTCCCTGATTCCCAGGTGGGTTATTACAGTGGTTATTCCCTGATTCTCAGGTGGGTTATTACAGTGGCTGTTCCCTGATTCCCAGGTGGGTTATTACAGTGGTTATTCCCTGATTCTCAGGTGGGTTATTACAGTGGTTATTCCCTGATTCTCAGGTGGGTTATTACAGTGGCTGTTCCCTGATTCTCAGGTGGGTTATTACAGTGGCTGTTCCCTGATTCTCAGGTGGGTTATTACAGTGGCTGTTCCCTGATTCCCAGGTGGGTTATTACAGTGGCTGTTCCCTGATTCTCAGGTGGGTTATTACAGTGGTTATTCCCTGATTCTCAGGTGGGTTATTACAGTGGTTATTCCCTCATTCTCAGGTGGGTTATTACAGTGGTTATTCCCTGATTCTCAGGTGGGTTATTACAGTGGTTATTCCCTCATTCTCAGGTGGGTTATTACAGCGGTTATTCCCTGATTCTCAGGTGGGTTATTACAGTGGTTATTCCCTCATTCTCAGGTGGGTTATTACAGTGGTTATTCCCTGATTCTCAGGTGGGTTATTACAGTGGTTATTCCCTGATTCTCAGGTGGGTTATTACAGCTGCTCCCTGATTCTCAGGTGGGTTATTACAGTGGTTATTCCCTGATTCTCAGGTGGGTTATTACAGTGGTTATTCCCAGATTCTCAGGTGGGTTATTACAGTGGTTATTCCCTGATTCTCAGGTGGGTTATTACAGTGGCTGTTCCCTGATTCTCAGGTGAGTTATTACAGTGGCTGTTCCCTGATTCTCAGGTGGGTTATTACAGTGGCTGTTCCCTGATTCTCAGGTGGGTTATTACAGTGGCTGTTCCCTGATTCTCAGGTGGGTTATTACAGTGGCTGTTCCCTGATTCTCAGGTGGGTTATTACAGTGGCTGTTCCCTGATTCTCAGGTGGGTTATTACAGTGGCTGTTCCCTGATTCTCAGGTGGGTTATTACAGTGGCTGTTCCCTGATTCTCAGGTGAGTTATTACAGTGGCTGTTCCCTGATTCTCAGGTGGGTTATTACAGTGGTTATTCCCTGATTCTCAGGTGAGTTATTACAGTGGCTGTTCCCTGATTCTCAGGTGGGTTATTACAGTGGTTGTTCCCTGATTCTCAGGTGGGTTATTACAGTGGCTGTTCTCTCATTCTCTGCCCGTACACTCGCCAACCGCAGGTGGATCACAGTCGCGCAGAACAGCTGAGCCCAGCCGAGCTACAAGAATGCGACGCTGCCGCCCTACTGTACGACATCACCGATCCGGACTCGTTCAAATTTGTCGCCCATCTCTACCTAAACCTGCTGCGGCCCAACAAGATACCCGCCGTGCTAGTTGGCACAAAATCCGATCAGCACGAGACTCCGCAGTATTATCCTCTCAGCGCTGACGAATTCTGCGCCAAATATAGGCTAGGTGTTAAGCCGCTGAAGTTCACCTGTCTTGATCGTGTGTCCACTGACGCCTATGAAAAGGTGGCGGCTGCTGCTAATTATCCGTGAGTGGCATTCTGTGCTGTGGGGATTAATTTCCAGCACCACTTCCTCGGCTTCATTCAGCCACTCCCTCAGGCTTCATTCAGCCACTCCTCCCTCAGGCTTCATTCAGCCACTCCTCCCTCAGGCTTCATTCAGCCACTCCTCCCTCAGGCTTCATTCAGCCACTCCTCCCTCAGGCTTCATTCAGCCACTCCCTCAGGCTTCATTCAGCCACTCCCTCAGGCTTCATTCAGCCACTCCCTCAGGCTTCATTCAGCCACTCCTCCCTCAGGCTTCATTCAGCCACTCCTCCCTCAGGCTTCATTCAGCCACTCCTCCCTCAGGCTTCATTCAGCCACTCCTCCCTCAGACTTCATTCAGCCACTACATCAGGCTTCAGCCACTCCCTCAGGCTTCAGCCACTCCCTCAGACTTCATTCAGCCACTCCTCCCTCAGACTTCATTCAGCCACTACATCAGGCTTCAGCCACTCCCTCAGGCTTCAGCCACTCCCTCAGACTTCAGCCACTCCCTCAGACTTCAGCCACTCCCTCAGACTTCAGCCACTCCCTCAGACTTCAGCCACTCCCTCAGGCTTCAGCCACTCCCTCAGACTTCATTCAGCCACTACATCAGGCTTCAGCCACTCCCTCAGGCTTCAGCCACTCCCTCAGACTTCATTCAGCCACTACATCAGGCTTCAGCCACTCCCTCAGGCTTCAGCCACTCCCTCAGGCTTCAGCCACTCCCTCAGGCTTCATTCAGCCACTCCTCCCTCAGGCTTCATTCAGCCACTCCTCCCTCAGACTTCATTCAGCCACTCCTCCCTCAGACTTCATTCAGCCACTCCTCCCTCAGACTTCATTCAGCCACTCCTCCCTCAGACTTCATTCAGCCACTACATCAGGCTTCAGCCACTCCCTCAGGCTTCATTCAGCCACTCCTCCCTCAGGCTTCATTCAGATGATATAACCCAGCAGAATCCCCATTCTTCTCCCCTCAATTTCCCTCCCGCAGGCACCTGAAGGGCCTGCCATTGAGCCACAACGACTACACGTGGAAGCTGGGCCTGGCAGCCACTGTGCTAGCCGGATTTGGCTTCGTGGCCTTCAGACACGTCATCTCTCGCTGAGACTTGCTAATTTTATATAGTTTTATCATTTGAAAATATTTTCTTTACCTTTTGCACAGTTCAGAAAATTATTAGAATAAAATTTTTTATCATGTATTATCGGCCATCGCATGCGATCTTAATAGTACTTTCGTATGAGCTTTCTAGCTTCTAGATGATAGCACCTGTTGGTTGATGTAGGTTTAGTGTTCTTGTTCTTGTCTTGTATCTTCCCGCTAAAAAATAGGGATGTTTCTTTGGGTGATTCCAGTTGGAATCTGCGGTGTTTCCAGAAAAAGAAACAACCGAACGCTGGAAACATACCAATCGGATGATTCCATGCTTAGAATCTACCCAACTGGGCGTTTTCTCGGCGCTTCTTGGTGGCGAAATGGAATCACCCAAAGAATCCTCCAGTTCGGAAGATTCCATGCTCAGAAACCGCCGAGGAATCGCCCGTAAATAATTCTCTGGTTGTCCCATGGGCCACTGGTTTGGGTGATTCTTCGGCGGTTTCCGCACAATTTACGGTTACATCGGCTGCTTCCTGGGTGGTTTCTTTAACTCTTGCGAGATGGGGGGATTTTGGTAGATTCCACTCCTATTTTGCACAAAAAACCCGCCGAAGAAGCAGCCGAATTTTTTACAGGGTTGATTTGTCATGACTTGTAATTTTGTTAAACAGCCCTTGCAGACTAAGATAGTGGGGTGAATGCAGACAACAGCAGCAGAAGAACTACTATATGTACGCAAAGTAGCAGTTTTTTTACTTCAGTGCTCAATTTTCCAACGCGGTTTCGCTTGAACTTTGGTTGGGATTGTTGGCTCTGTCCGATATTTGATCACAATTCTTTCCGGCCGGTCTGCGAACTTATTTATAATTCGTCTTATTAGATACTAGCTTTTTTTGCCCGTTGTTTCTGGGGCAGAAATTTAAAGCAAAGCAGTAAGCAATTCACGTCTCTGTATTAACTTTATAGTGAAGGTCACCATATATTCATTTACTGCATTAATGAAAAGTGAAGAGTTTGTTTAAGGGCGTTTTAAGTAAAAAATAAGTGAAAAGTTTGTCCAAACAGCCCCCTCTTGATTACTTCTTTAGAAACATGTCTCTTAGCCACTCCTCTATACAGTCAGTGGCAGATCCAGGAATTTTGTTTTGGGGCGGTCTGTCAGGGGAGCGCCATGAGAATCACAGAGTGGGTGCCAGCGGCCGAAAAAGGGCGCCAGGAGCCAAGAAAGGGCGCCAGCGGCTGAAAAACGGGAGCCAGCGGCTGAAAAAGGGGCGCCAGCGGCCGAAAAGGGGCGCCAGTGCTGCGACTGGCGCCCCTGGTGGGGGCATCTTATTCCCATGATTAAAATTTATGGGGGCGACTGCCCCCCGCCCCCCCCTAAATCTGCCTCTGTATACAGTATGCATGTACACGCGTATACATAAGGAAAATAGCCATGGCATAACAATAACAATGTCAAAGAAACAAAATTAAACTGTTTCAGAGTTCAGAGTTAGACAGGTCAAGGTCAATTCGTGACTACTTTTCTATTAATTGCTTGCGAGTCACCTCAAGGCCTGGGGATACACCACATTCTTCGTTCTTCCCCTTGGTGCGAAAATGAATAGGCCAGCTGGAGTTCCAACACGGGAGCAGGCGACATAAAGCTGCCCATGCGAGAAGCAAGGAGTCTCCAGGTTGAGGCCAGCTACCTTCAGCGACTGTCCCTGAGCCTTGTTAATAGTCATCGCAAAGCACACTCTCACAGAGAACTGCAGTCGCTGTAACTGAAATGGCAGGTCCGTGGGGATAATTGGAATCCGGGGAACGAACACAGACTCTCCTCTGCCAGATCCAGTCATTATCGTGGCCTCAATCACGTGTGGGAAGAGCCGCCTGACTATCAGTCTGGTGCCGTTACACAGCCTTGGCGCATTCAGGTTGCGGAGGAGCATAATTGGTGCCCCAACTTTCAGCTGCAAGTTGTGCGATGGAGTTCCAGGAGGATCTAGAGAGTTCAGAAACTCAACAGGATACTCCACAGCGGTGTCATCAGTCAACGTTGTATCAATTGACTTGTAGGTGAAAACTGCACCTGGCAACTCCTGAAGCAGTTGGTAGTTAATTTCGTTGGCGGCATCATTTCTAGGACACAGAATTGCCCTCTCTGACAGCCAGTCAACGTCAGCATATCGAACCATCAGGTTCGGGTAAACTTTTGCCTTGAGCTCCTGCACTGACTGCACAATGGTTCCGATTGTAGCGATCGATGACTGCCCATCCTCGGTGCTAATCTCCAGCAGACCATTGCCGATTCGCAATAGATTGGCAGAGAACTCATGAGCTGTTTCGTCTCCTTGAATTGTAGCTCTCATGTTTGTTCGTAGGTGCAACTTCACAACCGATGGCCACAGGTGAGATGATTTTAGGCAAGCATTAATCTCATCAGCAGGAGTGCCACGCGGAATCACAGGCAGCGTCTGTCTAAAGTCTCCAGACAGCAGCAGAGTGACACCACCCATCAGTTGATCGCCAGCCTCTCTCTTTCTTCTATCCCAGGCTGGCTGGAGAGAAATATCAACCGGAGAGCCCTGCGCACTGGGACGCCACCGCACTCACCGCACTCAGTCTCAGTGCTGCTTGGGGGCCAGTAGACAGTCTAGGGGTTTGGGCTGTGTACATTCACGGCTTGAAATACAATGTACAGTCTGGGGCTTCGGCGCCCGGGGAAGGGAGGGGGTGGCTGTAATAAAATTTGGCCCGCAGAGTGGCGGAGGGGAGTTGGGGTGGCTGTCCTCGGAAAACAAAAAGTGACTCACTTTGAGATGATGCAGCTTTGCTCTGGATTGAGTAGAGATGTTCAAAATTGACAGCATTGTTGGAAAACATGTAAAGTGTAAGTGGATCAAATTTGGAGAAAATCTGACAAAGTGGGGCGACGATATGTCGAATTGAGTGATATTTTTACGATTTTTGAGCAGTTTTTTGCACTTTTGAGCAGGAAGGAAATGATTTTTCGGGAATTTGAGTAGCCTATTGCACTCAGCGTAGGTGGTTTTAGGTATGTGCAAAGTTTGGTGCGATTTGGTTGAGCGGTTTCGGCGTCTATAAAGACAAAAGGTTGCACACAGACAGACAGACAGACAGACAGAGTTTTCACTTTTATATATATAGATTGGATTTTGTAGGGCCATTGGTCAAATAAATTGGCCCGCAATCATTCTACTGTGAAGTGTCTTACAGAAATAGCTTGGTTTATTTAGTCGCACAATTCACCTGATGTAGCCAGCGTCTCTTCCCTCGTCACTTACTACTGCTCTCTGTCAGTAGTTACTAGTAGTATGTGCAATAAATCTGAACTTTTTTGTACGACTAGCAATGTGTCTTCAGAGCAAAAATTTTTACATATTTCAAATTTTTCCTTTTTACGAGCTAGCTAGTAAAATTGAGTTCTCATTTTGCCTTTCTATTCAGCTATATTTAGGCTAACAAATTTGTTTTGGGTAATGCGAAATTTAAATGTTGTGTTTCTCAATCCACCATCCTCTCTAAATGGGCTTTAATTTCAAAGGCGCTTATTGCATAGAATCTACTCGTATCTCTGATCACTTCGTGCACTTTTTCATTTGAAATATACCTGCAGCGTGTATGTGTAAACTACAATGTCTATGGCGACCGCATTTTCTGTGTCACCAAAGATTTATAAATCAATACAATGTAGTCCATCAGGGATGTTGTTTTTGAAATTAATAAAATTATTTAACGAAGAGCTTTTTACTTAAAGGTTAGAGGGTTCACTCGGAGAAGTTGGACTGGGTCCACGGATTGAACTTCTGTACGCATTCTTTGAAACATTTAAATGAGGTTTAAAGGTGTCACATTCTTGATGAGGTTTAAAGGTGTCACATTCTCGATGAGGTTTAAATGTGTCACATTCTTGATGAGGTTTAAAGGTGTCACATTCTTGATGAGGTTTAAAGGTGTCACATTCTTGATGAGGTTTAAAGGTGTCACATTCTCGATGAGGTTTAAATGTGTCACATTCTCGATGAGGTTTAAAGGTGTCACATTCTTGATGAGGTTTAAAGGTGTCACATTCTTGATGAGGTTTAAAGGTGTCACATTCTCGATGAGGTTTAAAGGTGTCACATTCTCGATGAGGTTTAAAGGTGTCACATTCTCGATGAGGTTTAAAGGTGTCACATTCTCGATGAGGTTTAAAGGTGTCACATTCTTGATAAGGTTTAATGGTGTCACATTCTCGATGAGGTTTAAAGGTGTCACATTCTCGATGAGGTTTAAAGGTGTCACATTCTCGATGAGGTTTAAAGGTGTCACATTCTCGATGAGGTTTAAAGGTGTCACATTCTCGATGGGGTTTAAAGGTGTCACATTCTTGATAAGGTTTAATGGTGTCACATTCTCGATGAGGTTTAAAGGTGTCACATTCTTGATAAGGTTTAAAGGTGTCACATTCTCGATGAGGTTTAAAGGTGTCACATTCTCGATGAGGTTTAAAGGTGTTACATTCTCGATGAGGTTTAAAGGTGTCACATTCTTGATAAGGTTTAATGGTGTCACATTCTCGATGAGGTTTAAAGGTGTCACATTCTTGATAAGGTTTAATGGTGTCACATTCTCGATGAGGTTTAAAGGTGTCATATTCTCGATGAGGTTTAAAGGTGTCACATTCTTGATAAGGTTTAATGGTGTCACATTCTCGATGAGGTTTAAAGGTGTCACATTCTTGATAAGGTTTAATGGTGTCACATTCTCGATGAGGTTTAAAGGTGTCATATTCTCGATGAGGTTTAAAGGTGTCACATTCTCTCTGAGGTTTAAAGGTGTCACATTCTTGATAAGGTTTAAAGGTGTCACATTCTCTCTGAGGTTTAAAGGTGTCACATTCTCTCTGAGGTTTAAAGGTGTCACATTCTCGATGAGGTTTAAAGGTGTCAAATTCTCGATGAGGTTTAGAGGTGTCACATTCTCGATGAGGTTTAAAGGTGTTACATTCTCGATGAGGTTTAAAGGTGTCACATTCTTGATAAGGTTTAATGGTGTCACATTCTCGATGAGGTTTAAAGGTGTCACATTCTTGATAAGGTTTAATGGTGTCACATTCTCGATGAGGTTTAAAGGTGTCATATTCTCGATGAGGTTTAAAGGTGTCACATTCTCTCTGAGGTTTAAAGGTGTCACATTCTCGATGAGGTTTAAAGGTGTCACATTCTTGATGAGGTTTAAAGGTGTCACATTCTTGATAAGGTTTAAAGGTGTCACATTCTTGATAAGGTTTAAAGGTGTCACATTCTCTCTGAGGTTTAAAGGTGTCACATTCTCAATGAGGTTTAAAGGTGTCACATTCTTGATGAGGTTGTAAGAATCGTAACTTCAATTTCAGGAAATTTCAATGTGCTTTAAGTCACTTTTATTTCGATAAAAACTGTATCGTCCGATTCCTCATTTAATGTCTTCTACATGCAGCTCATTGTGAGTACAGTAAATCTTCAACTTTTTTTCTAGCTTTCCAATCGATGAATGCATCAGATTTGGCAATATAGAATCAATCCTCTTGACACTTAAACTGGCTTCATACCTGGCAGTGATAAGCTCAGTCGAAAATAAATCAATGCACTGAATGGGGTCGTTTCGCCGGTTAGATGGTAAAAAATAGAGAAAAGCCTTGGCGACTGGGGCATTGAGATTCATTTGTTAATAATGAACTGGCTGGACCTAGCTGAAGGCCATTGTGGTGTCCGAGAATCCGATAGCAATTCGCATGATCTCTGCAGTAATGAGGAGCACTATCGATTTCCGCTAGGCTGAGGCCAGGGGCTTACTATATCAGAGTTTGGCATTTGGATGGAGGAAATATGAAAGCTGCGAAGCTGGAGAAGACAGCAAGCATAACAGCACGGTGCGGCAGGGACTCACAGCGTCAGCCTTGACTGACACCGTCGTCTTATTCCCCGCTTCGGCTTTGTCGTAAGATTCTAGGATTTATGGCGCCGGGCTTTGTGAAGCAATTATTGCCTGTCTGAGAACAACAGCTAGACTCTAGAGCCTCACTGTCTGTCCGTGTGAGTTGCCCGAGGGTAGGATGTCTAGCGGCATATCCAGCTCCAATTTCGCGCGGGAATAATCGGCCACCGGGCTTATCGGTATAAGCTCACGGAAACTGCATGCTTGGGGGTGGGGAGCTCGGCCATAATTTGATTGTCGCACAGAGAGACGCTATGCAAAGTGCTCCCGAAGAGCATCGGAAAACTTGCTCTACATCAGAATATTATACGCGAGCTGGCCTGCGGGAAAATATCAGGGAGAGAGAGAGAAACAAGAGGAAAACACCGGACTAACTCGGAATGGCATGGCGGAAACTGTTTTTTGGGACTGTTGGTGAATGCTAACGTTTGAGTTTCGTGTTTAAAAAAACAATTTGCATTAATTTCTGTGGCATCAGTTTTAGAGTTTTCATGTTTCGCAAAACACTTAGTATAGTGGTTGTGACTAACGGCCTCCGCATGCAGTCGCGAGTGCACTTTCATTTCTCGTATCTTCAGCCCTTGCCCTGTGATTCTCTCACCTTCTACTCTCGTGATTGGCTGTCCAGTTCTCCTGCTGTCACCCACCCCCCGCCGCCACCCGTATCGATAGAAGTTGGCTTTTGTTGACGCGCGTATAGCTGTAAATGAAAAGGTCGTCTCATACTCGTACCTCCGGCGAGAGTGTACACTGCCTGACGATGAGAAAGTTGTGGGCAGATGCCCACACCTGTATGAGCGTGTGCCTACGTACAGTATCTGTGTTCGTGTGTGCTCAGGAGTCAGCGAAACGGGCAGAATTGCCTCCTCGCTGGCTGCGGGTCTAGTGTCAACAAATGATGTTGTTATGCAACTACTACTACTTTTACTGCTACTACTAATGCTGCCATTAGTAGTAAAATCTACTTTTACAGTTTTGCAGTATACCGAAATCTTTCTTCAAGCCTCCCCAATAGCCACTTTACTTAATAACAGGAGGTTTTTGAATTATTTCAGCTTAGAGTGTGATGAAGCGATCAGAGCAGCAGCAATCAACAATATTGCTCCTTTATTTAGGATATTAATATTAGATTATCGCAAAAAGCGGCCTTCTCAGGATGAGTAAGAGAGCTGAAGAAAAGTCGATAAAAGAGGGCATAATTTGCGATAATGAAGAAGGCAAATGAATAATGACAAATTATTTAAAGCCATTTAAATAATTTCAGCTAAAGTCACAGAGCCGCACACTTAGCATGCAGTGTTTGCGATGAATCTGAAAATAATTCTCAAGTGCAGTCCAGAAATTTTATTTAATCGGATCTAATTATGCAGCATGGATTAAAAAATTACAAAATCTAAGTCATGGAACTATAGATTAAGCATTAAGCAAATACTATTTAAATAGATCGAATGAATTTGATTGGCTGAGGTCATACAGTCACGTGCTTGTGTGGAAATTTCATAAATGGATTATTTCATAAATTAAAAAAGCAGCAACAGCAACATTTTCGTAATAATACACGACGGTGAATGACACTTTTTCTTTCGGCTTCAAGCGATCAATGTGTTGCTGAGTAACAAGAAACGACTGTAAATTACATGAAATCTTTACATGAAACATTGCGACGGCGACGTTTTAAATAGGGTATTGTCTAATCTAATATAACATTTATTGCAAATATGTATTCACTTTCTGTTGGAAATAAAACACACTCCTAAGCAGGTGCACTCATCTGCCGCTTTCTGAACACCCACCTCCCTCCCTAACACTGCAAACACCCTCCTCTCTCCCTAATTCTCCATCCCTACCCCTGCAAACACCCACCTCACCCCCTACCCCTGCAAACAACCACCTCCCTCCCTACCCCTACAAACACCCACCTTCCTCCCTACCCCTACAAACACCCACCTCCCTCCTAACCCCTGTAAGCACCCACCTCCCTCCCTACCCCTCCAAACTCCCATCCCCCTCCTAACCCCTGCAAACACCTATCTCATTCAACCCAGCTACCCCTACAAAAGTGATATTTCTTATACTTCGCTTCGAATGCAAGATTGGCGATATTTCTTATTCAAATCCATCGCTGCTTGTGCCTGGCTCTGTCGCGCCTATAAAATAGCAGGCAGGGGTCCCTGGTGAGCAGGTGGACAGCCTTCGGCACGACCTTGGTCTCCGCTAGTCGGCCAGGATCGAGCCAAGAATCTAGTCTGCCCAGGTCCGTGACCTCGGGAACAGCGAAGCCGAAGGCAGCGGCTGCGGGATCAGGTTGTTGTTTTTCGAGTTTAGTAGCATAGTCTTAGCAGCTGGCGAACTATTGTGGCTTAGGTGAAGCCATAGAAAGCTAGATTACAAGTAACTATAGGCAACAGGCAATGATAGAAATGTACTAAAGCAGGTGTTACTATTCGTAGGCTCATTATTTTTTCTCGGGACGAACTATACATTGACAACATGAGTCATCCGAAGCAAGCAAATGATCTGCCTCCAAGCTACTAGTTAAATGGATGCCCAAAAGCTTAAAATAGTAGACAAAGGCCCTGCAGTTTCTGTTCCCTCTCTAATTAGCCGAGCTGAAAAACAGAACTGGCTGGCTTGCTGGGAAATTTCTACAATAAACAAAACATTGTTTACAGATGGTTTCACTTTGCTTGCAAGTCAAAGTTTTTTCTATGCTAATTTCAGGGAACAGCATGACTAAATATGCGTACAATATGGTGCCGCATCACTGCCTTTCAGTTGCAAAACCTGATTTCTTTCATCGTCATATTCCAATTAAGAAGATGTATTATTAGAGCCAATCTACTGGAACACTGAGGACTCTAGGATTGCAGCAGCAATCTACTGGAACACTGAGGACTCTAGGATTGCAGCAGCAATCTATACTGGAACACTGAGGACTCTAGGATTGCAGCAGCAATCTACTGGAACACTGAGGACTCTAGGATTGCAGCAATCTAGTGGAAGATCCACTGTCTTTTGTTGACCAACTATTCGTAGAAATGTTTTTTATTCAACGGTCGTTTTGCTTGGGGCATTGATTTCGTTGAATTCGATCCCACTTTTAACGATGATCCTCTAAAAGGTTTTTAAATTTTTTCTAGAAGCATTTTAATGGAAAATGTTTCTTTTTTAATTTGAAGAAGAAGGGTTAACTCAAAATTAAATTTTTGTGTTTAATTATTTTTTTCTTCATCTAGACTTTATTGCAAATTCTATCTGTCATCCTTAGGAAAAGTAAAATGCCCTCTTTTAAGAAGCAATAGGGTTAGAATGGGTTTCGCTTTGCCAGCTCTTAAAATTGCTATGATAAATTACTATAAGACCCAGGGAAATTTAATTTCCGATTCTAAATTATTGGACTGACGCAAAGATTCATTGATCGTCCGACTAAAATAAAAAAATTGATTTAATTTTCTGAAATAATTTCTCTAATGTCTCTTACTTGTTGCTTGTGTTGAGCCTAATAAAAAATCGAGAGTTTTTAATTCCCCAATGAGTATAATAAGATAAAATTATGGCGAATATAGGAGCTCGGTTGAAGAAAAAGAAGCAGCTAAATCACTTTGATATACTAGTAAAGATGTACAGCACCTCCAACCAATCAGCGCCAAGTGAGCACGCTAGAAAATTCTAAAAATAGCATCAAATGATTTCACTCACAGCCGCACTCGGCCATGCTATTGTACAGCAGCCAGCGGCCGGCATGCTGCGGCCACCGAACCAGACAGACGTATCGGTCACGATGGCGACAGACGGCTGCCCACAGGCGCATCTGGCTGTCCGCCTCGGCCGAGACCCGGGAACCGCCCGCGTGCCGACGCTCGACTTCTTCAGGATAGTGAATCTGCGAAGCTAAGTGGTCACTGCCGCTCGAGTGGGCCTTTTGTAGCGTGGGAGAATATGAGATATAGTGATATAAAATCCCAGCTGGTAATACCAAGTCCGTAATAAATGAGTAATACTTCTAGGAGGGCTGCGGGAAATAGCACATCATTTCACTAAACCCGCAGCCAGCGAGGAGGCAATTCTGCCCATTCCGCTGACTCCTGAGCACACACACACACACAGATATTGTACACAGGCATGCACACACATGTGTGTACATCTGCCCTGACTTTATCATCGTCAGGCAGTGTAACAGTCCTTGGAGGTTGGCCCTCAAGGGCGCCAATTGAATGACAAGCCTCAAAGCCTTCTCTCCGTGGCTGCGACCCAAATAAATGTGACATCGCCGCGGAATCGAACTCAGGGACCTTGGTGCGAGAGACAAAGTCGTTAGACAGCCCTGCCCAGTCACGAGAGCTTCCAGAATCCCAAAGCTGAGCTCACCTGTAGGCGTTGAAAGCAGTCGCGGCAGTAGGCAAAGCCGGTAGGCGGCCGGCAGGTGCGCGCCTCGGCCAGGCAGCGCCGGCACTCCAGGCTGGCCAGCCGGCCGCAGACGGCGCAGGCCCTGGCTCGGCCGGCAAGCAGGCGGGAAATGTCTATGGCCGGGAGCGGCACCGTCTCCGGCTCGGCCTGCATCGCCAGGGCTGTGGGCTCTCGGGCTAGCGAACCGGCTGGCAGTGTCCAGTGCAGCAGAAATTCAGCGTCCAATAGAGGTCTCCCGGCGGTTTCGTCCAGGCCGGATCGGGACAAAGTCAGCAGTTGGCGCGGCGGCTTGAAGATGGTCGAGCGGCGACCGTGGCCGAGAGCGCCGAGTAGGAGGTCAAGGCAGAGGCCGGGATCTAGGGTGCGTTGGACCAATCGGACCATTAAAGTATTGGTATTCTGCCCTTTCAAAGATTCTTAAACACAAACGCACGCAGATGCCGTACACAGGCACACACTCTCACTTTCTCATTGTCAGGCAATGTACACTCTTCCTGTGACTTGGAAACTGCGTAAATTGCACGATAAGCCGCCAAGCCTTCTCTCAGCGACTGTGTCTAAAACGAATGCATCATCGAGCTAAGGGACCTTTGTGCGAGAGGCAAACCACTGTGGCGCTCACCCCCTTTCTCAATGGGTGTTGGAGATTTGAAAAATAAGTGCATCTATGTCGCGGTATATCGTCCACTCCACTTCAATCTGCACCTTCCTCATTCTGCACCCACCTCACCTCACTTAAGACTCATCTCACTCCGGACCCACTTCACTCCGCACCCACCTCATTCCGCACTCACCTCACTCCGCACCCACCTCACTCCGCACCCACCTCATTCCGCACTCACCTCACTCCGCACCCACCTCACTCCGCACCCACCTCTCTCCGCACCCACCTCTCTCCACACCCTCCTCACTCCACACCCTCCTCACTCACACCCTCCTCACTCCACACCCTCCTCACTCCACACCCTCCTCACTCCACACCCTCCTCACTCCGCACCCACCTCTCTCCGCACCCACCTCTCTCCGCACCCACCTCTCTCCGCACCCACCTCACTCCGCACTCAGCTCACTCCACACCCACCTCACTCCGCAACCACCTTGCTCGATCGCCACCATTCCAAATCTAGCAGTATGACCTTACAAAAGCTAGTAAAATGGAAACATTTCTGTTTAGCAGTATATCATGACAGTTCTTTCCTTTCGAAACATTTTTGCATAGCCTATACTGATCATTTTCAAATAATTAATTTGGAATGTGTCAATAAGAAGGACAGCAACAGACCAGCCCAGATCAATCAAAGCAGTTATAAGCTGCTTAGCCACTGTAATCTCGGGCTGTATTCCCAAAAATGGAAATGCATAAAGATAATTTTGACGGGACGTTGCTGAGCAATCGATCTGTGGCAATTGACAAAGTACATCGAAGCATCGAAGCACTATTGAAACAATCGTTAGTTTGCTATCTATCTATGAAATTGAAAATGAACCGAAACGACATCTGACCTACTTGGGCCACATGCACAGATACAGCTTTTCAGTCTGTAGACAAGTTACCATCCATCATTAACCTGGAATACGATTTTCGGCATTGAATTCAGAATATTTACAGGTGGAGTTGAGAAAAAGGTAGATTTTATTCTCGTTTAGCTGAAACAGTGCGTGGCTGCTGCGACTGCAGCTACAATAGCATACAATAGCAGACTGATTAAAGAGACTGTGATGGAGAGGCCGGGAGAGAGGGAGAATGGGAAAACGGGTGCATAGCGACCTCTTCCCGCGCGTTTATTGTACTCAAAAAAGGAAAAACGCAATAGAAATGTCGATAGGTAAGAAGGAAAATGCATCAGCCACTTTCTCTCTGCTTCCGTCTGCCTGAGAGATATGAAACGCCACACGCAACCCGACCAGAAATCCTTGGGCGGTGCAGGAGAAGAAGATGAAGCATTCCAGCTTCATTTTTCTAAGCGGCAGCGACCAGAAAGGTAAAGCGAATATTTACTACTTTAGCAGACAATGAAAATATTGGCTGGCTTGACAAAAAGCCTCGGGGAAACGCATAGCAACCGGATGGTGCGTTTGGGCTCTGCCTTCCAGCGTACGAGCTTATGTGCTAATGTCCAAAGTGGATAGATCATTGCAGATTCAAAGTGGGTAGATCATTGCAGATTCAAAGTGGGTAGATCATTGCAGATTCATAGTGGGCAGATCATTGCAGATTCACAGTGCGCAGATCATTGCAGATTCAAAGTGGGTAGATCATTGCAGATTCAAAGTGGATAGATCATTGCAGATTCAAAGTGGGTAGATCATTGCAGATTCAAAGTGGGTAGATCATTGCAGATTCATAGTGGGCAGATCATTGCAGATTCAAAGTGGTTAGATCATTGCAGATTCACAGTGGGTAGATCATTGCAGATTCACAGTGGGCAGATCATTGCAGATTCAAAGTGGTTAGATCATTGCAGATTCACAGTGGATAGATGCTTCTCCACAAAGTCTAGATTGTCGAGCAGCAGATGCTTCAGTATGAGGGCACATTGTAAGATGCGAACTCAAGTCCATATGTTATCCAGCCGCACCAATATTGCTAGGAATTAATTTTCTAAGAAACTAAAGAAAGAGAGAAGGGGCAGAGATGGAGACGGAGCGGCTAAAAAAATGAAGTGAAAGAGCGAGAAAGGCAAGGCGGTTCAGTCGATCTCAGGCTTGGCAATCGATGCTCTCGCATGGCCAGGCAGGGGTTTTGAGAAGCCTTGGGGTGAGGAGGTGATTTCGGTGCAATGAGATTGAAATGGGTCAAGCTATTCGAGAAGTTGATTGCGCCGATACTGCCAGTTTAATTGGCCAACAAGGCCGGCGGCAAAAGGCGAAGTTAAAGCAAGCAAGTAAGCCCAGTTTGTTGACCAAATTTTGATCATTGTGCCCTAAAAGATTGTGGCTCTGTCGCTAGAGTGTCCGACTTGTGAGTTGAAAGTCAAGGGTTCGATTTCCTACTCCAATGGAAAAATGCGTGTGTTTTAGCTAGAATCAGCTGAGGAAATTTGGGGTGCATCGTGCGCCGCCCCCATGATAGTCCATGGACTGAACAGCCGTGCCCAGCTTACAGTTTCGCCGCGCAATAGCCCGATTAGGGCAGGTGCAATCAGCTATTGCAAATCATTTTCTAACCGACAAGATGTGAAAAACAAACATAATTTTATTGAATAAAACTGTTTTTATGGATAGCCGTGCTCAGATTTCTCGCAACTTCCAGCTGGCATGCAAGACCCACCAAAAATCAGCGACCATCAGGCCGCGTTGATGAATTTCCTCGCCCTGGTGCACGCCATGCATCCCGCGCCCATCCGCCACTCACACTCGGTTCGAGTAGTTCGGCTTCTGGAAAAGAAATCTAGTTGGGATTTTTTAGAACGGCGCGACCCGCCCGGCAACGGATATTCGGCCGGGAACCTCAGAGGGCAGTCAGAAGTGGCACATTGAGTGAAGGCTAGAGGGGGAATAAGAGGCTGAGAGAGTACACTTTGAGCACGCGACTGGGGGGCCGCGGCCAAGGATCCTCTGGAGCCTGTGCCGCAACGCGCGATGCGTCAGCCGCTGCACTTTTCCAAGATCTCCCATTATCCCAAGACTGCAGTCGAGCCTGATGGTCCGTGCGCGATTGGTAAGCATTTGGGTGGTGTGAGTGTGAGGGGAGATGAAATTCTCCATTCAGTTGCGGCAGATTCTAAAAAAATACATTTTAAGTGCTCCGTCAGCGGGCCTGGCAGCTCACACTGTCAAGAGCTCCTGCTCAGCCTTCCAGCTCAGCGCATCTTTCATTCTCTTTCTGTCTGTCTGTCTTTCTTTAGGTCGCACCTGCGATTTCCTCTGCTCAGCAGGCAGCCTAAAAATGTAATTTTGTACTTGGGGCAAGGGCGGCAATTTTGGCGTTTGTTAAGCATTAGCATTCTGCCAGAAAGGTAAGTGTACTTTTCCGTAGTTCATCGACAAGTTGGAAAATTTTTTGTTGGTGTGCGGTGTGCATGACTCACCGATCTCGCCGCTCTTCAGATCCGGAGCCGAGTCCAGGCTGCTCAGGTAGCGCCGCAGCTTCAGCACCTTGCCGGCTGGCACGAAATTGGCCCTGCGGTGGGAGAGAAGCGGAGATAAATATTTGGCTAGAAAGGATTTGGAAATTTTAGTGGGCCACTCAATCTAGTCATTACTCATCCACACCCACCTCACTCCACACCCATCTCACTCCACACCCTCCTCACTCCACACCCTCCTCACTCCACACCCTCCTCATTCCACACCCACCTCACACCACACCCGCCTCACTCCACACAAACCCCACTCCACACAGCCCTCTCTCCACACCCACCTCTCTCCACACCCACCTCACTCCACACGCACCTCACTCCACACAGCCCTCTATCCACACAAACCCCACTCCACACAGCCCTCACTCCACACCCACCTCACTCCACACGCACCTCACTCCACACAGCCCTCTATCCACACAAACCTCACTCCACACAAATCTCACTCCACACCCACCTCAGTTTATACTCACTCCACTTCACACCCACCTCAATTTACAGTCACTCCACTTCACACCCACCTCAGTTTACACTCACCTCACTTCACACCCACCTCAGTTTACACTCACCTCACTTCACACCCACCTCAATTTACAGTCACTCCACTTCACACCCACCTCAGTTTACACTCACCCCACTTCACACCCACCTCAGTTTACACTCACCTCACTTCACACCCACCTCAGTTTACACTCACCTCACTTCACACCCACCTCAATTTACAGTCACTCCACTTCACACCCACCTCAGTTTACAGTCACTCCACTTCACACCCACCTCAATTTACAGTCACTCCACTTCACACCCACCTCAGTTTACACTCACCTCACTTCACACCCACCTCAGTTTACACTCACCTCACTTCACACCCACCTCAGTTTACAGTCACTCCACTTCACACCCACCTCAGTTTACACCTACCTTACTTCTCAGCCAACCACACTAAGTATACCATAACTCCTAACCCACTCCACATCACTCGTCACTCCTCACTCCTAGACACGTTAACATAATATTTTCTGCACTATTCAACAGTCCAACACGCACTCATAACCTACGCACATAGATCAAACTGAATACCACAATGAGCAATTCCCCAACTCTACACAATAATTCACTTCCACATAAACCTTCACCTCAACAATGAAAAACTTACACAGAGTTATCAGCAATTTTCAATGCAAATAGGCAATGAACAATTTCCTACTCATTGGTGTCATAGGAGGGAGACAGCACAGTTTGCTCAGTAACCATTTCGAAACTTCTCAATTTGCCCTCAAGCGAAGGGCCAGTTTGCAAAGTTCATTTATAATTGATTCCGGTATCCAGTCAGACAGACAAACTGGGCTGATTCCTGGAACTAGACCCGGTTGCAAAGTTTGCTCAGTGCGAATTCAGCTGCTGCATGTATGTACTCTGCTGGTTAACAGGAGCATTGCAAGCTTCATTATTGACCTTGTTGTGACTTCCTGGAGGCAGATGCGTCACATTACTAATAATGGACAAATTTAGAACATTATTTCGATTTCTAAGAAAAGAATCACAGCATTTTTTAGCTGTAAATATTCAGGTAGAGAGCTACAATTTCATTAATTAAAATGGTGGATGGAATTTGTACTTTAAAAACAGAATGGCTGCTGGAATATGAGTTACATCTGCAGAACTAAGTTAAAAATTAAATTGTACTTTTCAATCAATCTAAAAGGATCATGCACATTCGCTAGCCCAAAAATCATTTCACATCATTCGTCATCATGGCATTGCACACAGCCATCTCGCACCCACAATGTTTCAATTTAAAACCACCCCACTCCGCACCATGACAAATACAACCACCTCCCGCCGCACCATGCAATCGACAACAACCTCACGCCGCATCACCATATACAACCACCTCACCTTGCCATATACAACGACCTCACGCCGCACCATGTCATATACAACCACCTCACGCCACACCATGCCATATACAACGACCTCACGCCGCACCATGCCATATACAACAACCTTACTGCATTCACACACCATGCCATCCAATGAAAGTTTTATATGCACTGGACGGACAGACAGACAGGCATCCACTCATAAAAGGAACTAAATAAGGTTTAAAATATATTTCAATGGAAGTCAATAATTTTACTTCGACGTACAATTAGCAGTTCTTTTGTTCGAAAAAAACTTCGTTGGCCATTTAATGACAGTTGAATCCTTTCAGAATCGCTTCTTTGTACCTTACGAGTGGGTAGATAGCATACAAATAAAGAGATGCTTAGTGTCTTTTCTACTGCGGAACAAAAAATTGTATTTCTGTCGAGAAGCCCAAGCAGGTGGAACTGTTGCTAAGCAGCTGCGGCTAAATCTGGCCCCCTTAAACGGCCCCGTGCGAGGATGAGAAAAGACAGAGAATGACTGGGAAGCGCGTTCGATAAAAGATGAATTATTTACTTCCAGCCTCACTAAGCGGCTCAGTTAAAGAGGATGAAACAGAGTTTGCCGGGAGTGGAAATGGAAACAGGCAGCCATTGAGGCAGCTTTGTAACTATCTTGCAACCAGCTATTTGCTTTTAGGGGGCCACAGACTCCGCCCCTAATAGCAGCCTGCAGCTAGAAAAAGAGCTTAGCCTACCTGGGAATGCTCAACCTCTGCAGGTTTCACTTTGCTGCCAATCATTCGGCTGGCAGCATCCGGCAACACGGAACAGATGGGGTGAGAGCTGGCTGCCATGCAGCTGCTCGCCTTTCACCGAGGCCATCCATTCCTCCCCTGCACCCAGACCCCAAAACACCGGTTTTTATCAAGCAAACAGATCGTATAACCTTGTGCCAACACTGATGCGCCAATGCTTTGACAAAGCTTTAAAAAACTGAGACAGGAATTCTATTCATTTTATTCCACTAGCGATCAATCAAATGCTGGATACTGAAACAGTACAATTTCCCGCCTGTTGTAATTGCACAGCAGCGACACTTCCTGTTTCCGACTTTTGAATCTACACCTTAATACTATGGAGCACCCACCTGAGTTCGTCTTATCAATTCTGTCCTTATTTGCTTGTGAATTCACATTGGCTGGCACTAATGGCACCAACCTTACATGAAGTGCTACCCAATAACTCACCCTGCACCCACCCCACCCTGCAACCACCTCACCCCGCACCCACCCCACCCTGCAACCACCTCACCCCGCACCCACCCCACCCTGCAACCACCTCACCCCGCACCCACCCCACCCTGCAACCACCTCACCCCGCACCCACCCCACCCTGAACCCACCTCAATCTGCACCCACCCATTTCGCACCCACCCCATTCTGCACCCACCTCACAATGCACCCACCCACCCTGCACCCACCTCACTTCTTGCCTACCTCAATCCGGGCTCACCTTATTCCTCACCCACCTCATTACACAGGAGTTTACCTACGGAAGAAAAGACTTTTGCCCAAAAGTTGCAGTTGGAAATCATATACGTCACGCCGCACATTCCACAGTTTGAGCTCGGCCACGTTGGTCACATCCAAGTGGGGATCTTGCGCTGTTTTTTGCCTTCTTAGCCTGGGGCTAAAATTCCTGTCTGTCAATTGCTTCGCTGCACTTTTAAAAAGAAGATGAAGGATGAAGCAGCAGCAGCAGCAGCAGCGGAAGCAACAGTGCCGGGGGATTGTTTCTCTATTTTGCATACATTATACATAAATTGAACCTGCGAGAAACGGTGCAGCCAATCATAATATTCTATCAGTCTCCTAGCCGTATAGCATTCAATTAGCACTAGACAGAGGCAGGGCGAAGTCTGGTTCATCCCACAGTCTCTCCTCCTGTCTCTTACCCTCTCAGTCCATTGACCGAACCGGATAAGGACGCCCATCTGATTCAAGATGTGCTCTGGCTTTGTCGGTATTTTAACAACTGCGGAAACACAGGCGATCAATTTCTGCCTTTGGCATTAAGCTTACATTTAATCTGCCGCATTATCGGGTAAAGCGTTTTGCTAGGGCAAAGAATTTCTATAGGAATCTGTGGAAATGACTAACTTTCTGGAAATGGGTGTTTTCTGCTTTCGCAGCAGCAATTAATGCACTAGTCTGCCAAATAGCCAAGCGCTTTTCTGAACTTGCCATACGAGATTGTCTACATTTTAAGTGCCAATGCAAGTCGAAGCACAAAAGCCCTTTATGGGCCCGTGTGCTTTTGCTAACCTGTAATAGATAATACCGCTGGGACAACTGCCCGAGCTAATCCCAAACGGCATGTTTTCTATGATGATGACAGTCAAAGTTTTATTGCTTTTTCATGATAGGGCAGGGGTAGGCAAACTTATTTGCTGGCGGGCCAAAGAGAGAACCTAATAGACGACACCGGGCCGCATTGACTGTATAAATATGAGATAGGGGAGAGATGAGACACGGGAGAGATGAGACACGCGAGAGATTAGACACGCGAGAGATTAGACACGGGAGAGATGAGACACGGGAGAGATGAGACACGGGAGAGATTAGACACGGGAGAGATGAGACACGGGAGAGATGAGACACGCGAGAGATTAGACACAGGAGAGATGAGACACGGGAGAGATGAGACACGGGAGAGATTAGACACGGGAGAGATTAGACACGGGAGAGATGAGACACGGGAGAGATTAGACACGAGAGCGATGAGACACGGGAGAGATTAGACACGAGAGCGATGAGACACAGGAGAGATTAGACACGGGAGAGATTAAACACAGGAGGGATTAGACACGGGAGAGATTAAACACAGGAGAGATTAGACACGGGAGAGATTAGACACGAGAGAGATGAAACAGGACACTATAGATGTCAGAAGGTGCAACGGGCCGGATTTGGGAGCTTCGAGGGCCGCATCTGGCCCGCGGGCCGGAGTTTGCCGACCCCTGTGATAGGGAAACAAAAACGGATTGGAACAGCATTTTTTAATGGAATTATGACTACACAGATTTGCGAAATACATGGAAAAATTATTAATCCAGATTAAAAAACTAACGAATTAATTTACCGAACAAGAAGCTTTTAACGACTTCGCTGTGCGCGGTACTCATGTTCAACCCAGCTTCCTGCACCAGTTAAGACCCGAGTCACAGCAGACTATACAAGCCTAGCCTGAAGCGGAATTCCAGAATTGAATTAGGGCACACGCGGTACGCACTCTTCCAAGTTCGACATTCGACAATTATAGAGACTTTTTAGTTCGACATTTTCAGAGAAACATTTTCGAATGCGAAGCCGGTACTAATTACATCTTGTGTAATCTGGCCTTCAAACTTTGATTGGACAAGACGGGTAAAGGTGAAGTTATTTTTAGATATTTTAGTGCTCGAGAATTGAACCTGAACCTCGACAAAGCCGGAATATCATTTAGTTCAAACTAATCTTACGACAGTCGAAATGAATAGTAACGAGCCCTTCGTTTTTGAACGTCATTTTCTGTCATGAAACGCCATTTTTCAATTAACAGTCTTTCAATAATTTTTCTCATATGAATGCCAAATTAGTTAGGAATATGATTTTGTGAATTTTCAAAGAAGCAATATTGAAATAGAAGTGAGTCACGTGACTCGGGACTCTCAGTCAGACGGTAAGATCGATTGATCTTAACACATAGATAAGTGATTAAAACATAGAGCCTGTGTAGTATGTAAAAATGTTCTCGATTACGATTGGCGATAAAAACGCATTCCTACAGGTTTAGCCAATCGACAATGCCGCATTCTGGGTGCTCCGTAGTGTCTCCAACCATTACTGATGATCAAAACGCAAGATGATTTGCATAATCGCCGAAGCCAATATAAAGCAGGCCCCTATATATGCTATATAGATCTGCTGCATCTGTTCCACCGTCACACTGTGTGCCACCCTCTATAGTCCCTATAGGCTTCGGTTATTCGATCGTGAGTATACACACGATGGTAAGAATCATTGACAGCATACAGAAACACATTGCTAAGAGTTTCTTTGTACGCAGCAGTAATTTGTGCGCAGGGCTAGATTTTCTAGGAAACAATTTGCTACAATTTTGAGTACACGCCGCATAGTACTCGTAACAGAAAAGGTGCAAAAAATGCTCGACTGAGAAAAAGATCGAGCGGCTGGTTGAGATGGGGTGGAATTCTCGATCGAGAAGAGTGAAAGAAGCCTGCATGGCACAAGACATAGATAGCAATGTCAGCTGCGGCTAAAGGCATTGCATGGAGATGGCGATAGACTTTACTGTAAACTGTAATTAGATCGTAGTTCCGCTGGTCATGCCTATATGGATGTGGACTGGGGCTATACTTAGCTTCTCTACTACTACCATTCCGCCTCTCATGGGGTTCCAGCAGACTAACTGTGGCAGAAGTGGCACAGCTGTCTGAGTGTTGCATGCATCAGTATACACTATGCGAGCTAAATATATAGTGCATAGTGGCGCACAAATTTTCAGACAAGAAGTGTTTCCATCCCAATAAGGCAAGTAAGAAAGTGCAGCATAGCAGTTGCTTCCATATAAGGGGCCAACTAACCCATTAGATACGCCAGTGCGTACGAGGATAGCTCACTCTGGTGTGTGGTACCCACTCCCTGGTATCTCACATGCACAGCGATGAGCAGTGAGACTCACTCCCTGGTATCTCACATGCAACACAATGAGCAGTGAGACTCACTCCCTGGTATCTCACATGCAACACAATGAGCAGTGAGACTCACTCCCTGGTATCTCACATGCACAGCGATGAGCAGTGAGACTCACTCCCTGGTATCTCACATGCACAGCGATGAGCAGTGAGACTCACTCCCTGGTATCTCACATGCACAGCGATGAGCAGTGAGACTCACTCCCTGGTATCTCACATGCACAGCGATGAGCAGTGAGACTCACTCCCTGGTATCTCACATGCACAACAATGAGCAGTGAGACTCACTCCCTGGTATCTCACATGCACAACAATGAGCAGTGAGACTCACTCCCTGGTATCTCACATGCACAGCGATGAGCAGTGAGACTCACTCCCTGGTATCTCACATGCACCGCGATGAGCAGTGAGACTCACTCCCTGAGATCCGCGACAATCTCCCTGCGCAGGCAGTTCTGAATCGCGCAGAACTTCTCCGGGTCGCCGGGCCGCCGCGGTCGCTCCAAGGCGGTCCTGTAAGGCGAGTCCGGCCTGGCGAACATCGCAACGAGAAGAGCGTCTAGAAAGGACGAATCCGTGTGGCCCTGAACACCCCGGCCGCGCCCAGTCGCAGGCAGAGGCCAGTCGTCCTCGTCAGAATCATCTTCACTCGAACTGCGATCGGGCTCGTCCGCGTCTCTCAACGTAAACAGACCGTCTGGAACACCGCAGCCTTCACTGATGCCGCTGCTTCTGTGGCAGCAGGCGGACTGCGGCAAAGTGACTGAGCTGGCCGATGCGGACACGGCACCCCTGGCGGGCCGCATGTGAACAAAGTGCAACGGATTCTCCAATGTTCGCAGAGGCCGCTGCATAGGACTAGCTGAATTGAGGGTGGTGTACTTGTACATGGCGGCCTCCCGCTCCGAAATCACTTCGGTGTGACTAACTGGCGACCTCTGGCCTTCGCTCAGTGTCACCAGCGTGTATTTGGTTGCCATGGCCAACTGGCTTAACAGCTAAGTGCCGTAACAATGCACAGCGGGTGTCCGGATTGGGAAGTTCGTCATTAAATAGACTTTAAACATGTCATCGGCTCTGGTTGGCTGGCCAATCGGAGAAGCCCAGCGAAAAGCAGCAGCTCTGCCCAGTGCTCACTAATCAAATGTTACTTTTACTACTGACAGTGAGTAGTACAGCAGGGCAATCAAAACTAACTGATTCAGTTTCTCATCGTCAGGCTGGAAAAAGCTTTCACTGTGCCCTGGGGTTGGGCCGCCATAGGCGCAAATAGTACGACAAGCACGCAAGGCTTTCTCTCATTGGCTGCGCCCTAAATGAATGTGGCCTAGCCGCGGAATCGAACTCAAGGACCTTGGTTAGGTGAGCTACCGCTCCGCGCCAATGCACTTTAAAGCTTTGATAATTAAGGTTATAGACTAAAAATAATAATTATAAATGATTACACCTGCCCAAATTTGAAGGCTGCGTACGGCTTTTCAGTCCATGGACTCTGGGGACCCTCAATTACCCCAGCAAATGCTACATGCTGAGTGTAGCGGTGCATGTGTAAATAAATGCTACATGCGAGCTGTACCCATTTAACAGCTGGGTGAAATAAAGCAATGCAGAGTTAAGTGTCTTGCTAAAGGACACAATTTGTTCCAGTTTAATCGGGAATCGAACCTCCGACCTCGAGTATGATAAAAAAGAAAAACAAATATAACAAATTAAGAGCAAAACTTTAGTTCTAAAGGAATTTTTGTTGTCTGAATAAATACTTGGTCTTGTGTATTTGTATTAATTAAAAATATCTGTCTGTGGTTTGGAAAAAGCAGACATAGAGGTGTTTTTTAGAAGGCTTTTAACGATGCAGTGCAATAAATTTTGGCAGGCGTGTATAAATTACAGCGCACAAGTCAGTGGAAACAAAAAACATATTTTTATATATCCTCTTTCGTTCATAAAAACATTATTGCGAATTTAAACAAACTTCAAAACAGAAGTTATCTTATAGGACCAAACTTATCATATGGCTTGTTAATTAATTTCAGTCGCAGCAGTAATATCGATTGAATTAAATAGGTCTGGTATAATAAAAAAGAAAATAAACACTTAAGTTAACATCAGGAACGATTTTATACCGTCAAGAAATCCCACTAGGCAAATCTGCATCTAGCTTAGCCAACCAAGCTCTTCAACTTGCCACTGTCGGCCAGAGCCTTGGTTTCCGAGCCTCCGCCGATGCACTTGCCATTGATGAAGACGCGTGGAACCTGTGCAATGATGATTGAGATAGCACGTAGTCAACCTAAATATAAGTCCTGAACTTCCTGAACTTCCATAGCTGCGGCTGTGCATATGGTCCCAATAAAAAGATTAATTTTTGCAGGAGGGCTGCGGGCAATGGCACATCATTTGGTGACAGTAGATTCGCAGCCAGCGAGGAGGCAGTTCTGCCCATTTCGCTGACTCCTGAGCACACACGCACACAGATACTGTACGCAGGCACACGCTCACACAGATGTACATCTGCACTGACTTTCTCATTGTCAAGCAGTGTAAACTCTCACTGTGCCTTGGAGGTCGGCCTTCAAGTGCGCAAATTGCACGACAAGCCACCAAGCCTTCTCACCGCGGCTGCACCCCAAATGAATGTGGCCTCGACGCGGAATCGCGTTAGACTGCTCTGCCACTCAGCCTCCTAATCTGACCCCAACTGGCAGTAGACCCCAGCTGCCATTTCCATCTATTCATCTTGCAGTCCCATAGTTACTGTTTATTCAAACACAGTTCTTACTGTTCGGGCCTTAGTAATGGCAAACAGAATATCCTGAATGGCATCGCCGTCATTCCTTTTGTCCAGTTCTTCAACAGTGTAGGCAATGCCGCAGCTCTTCAGGGCATCCTTAGCCATGGTGCAGTAGGGACAGTAGGTCTTGGAGAACACCATCACTTTGTTCTCGGAAATCTTCTGCTCAACCCAGTTGCGAGTGTCACCACTGGCCATGATGTCTGCTGCAGCTGGAAAACAGACAAATTGAGCAGCGATTGCTAATGAAATTCCAATACTGAGGTGGCCACAACTTGGATTGTTGAGGCAGGGAAGCCATTTGGACAGGGTTAGAGCAAGATGGTATAGCTATAAGGTGCTACTAACATTGCAATACTTGCTGAATGTCAACTGACTTGCTGCTGCTACATCAAAATGACCTTCCTATTGGAGACATTTTATGAATACTTAATAAAACAATATCAGTGCATGAGTAACAAAACTGCATGATGGAGAGTAAGGTAATTTCTACAAAGAATTCTTAATAGCTTCTGTGGCTGCCATTTCCTTTTCATTAAAATATTTGCTTAGCAACATGGTATTTTAGGTGTGACTTTTACTCTAGCAGAACAGATAGCTATCAGGCGCCAGTGCTAATAATTAGGATAGAAATTAATGGGTAATATGATAATAAGCCAAGAAAGCTAGCTATATAAATAGTCCTAAAGGCGGTGTCAATCTGAAAATTATTTTTTGTTAAACTAATATTGTGTTAGCAATTTTTGCCCTTTTCTGAAGCCAGCATACTTTAGCCATAGTTTATAAATATCCTGACAAAGCATGGTGATGGTGCCACATTAGGTGTTACATCTGCCCTGACTTCCTCATTGTCAGGCTGTATAAACTCTTGCTCTACATTGGAGGTTAGCCTTCCACTAGGGCATAAATTGCATGATGAGCCCCATGCATTTTCTCTTTGGTTTCTTTTGTTTCTCTTTGAAAGTACATAGCAAAGAAAAGAAGTACATAGGTCATAGCTATTCATAGAAAGAGACATTCATTAACTTTAAGTTATTACTTGACTAGCTTAAATTAGGCCTAGTAATAAATTTTTCTTACAAATCAATAGCTGCATCTTGTATTTTATGCATGAATTTTGTAATCGGAATTAAAATGCTTTAGACTTTGTGTTGTGTTGGTACAACTTTTACTTTACATCATTAGTTTAGCTAAGCCTAGGCCCTGATATAAAATAAAAGAAATTAAATGAGGACAAATTATTTTTAAACAGCTTTTTCATTCTTTTCATTTCATGTAGAAATTTTAATCCCTAGTTTGTTTTTGTGACTTAACGATACACCTAGAACTCATACAGTCATATCAGAGTTGAAGCTTTATCATATCATTTCGTGGCTAACGAATATAGGTATGTCGAGTACGTTTGTGGTATAAGTTTAAGCTTTTTGTTCAAGACAAATTTAAAATATAGCTTGTAATACTGGTTTTTCTTTTTCTGTTAATTCGGTTACAATACATACCAGTTTTGTTAAAATCTTAAAATGGACTTAGCGACGAAGTTTGTATATTTTTGAATTTTTTGGCCTAAATACGAAAGTTTGTTTATGAACTGTGTTCAAACTATTAAAATTAGGTCTGGCTTTGGTTATTGAAGCAAAGTCTAGAAAAGGTTTGTTATATATCAAGGGTATTTTACATTAGCTCTTTGCTGTCACAATAAGGTTATGGCAAAAGCTTCTATCTGTGGACCCACAGTCACAAACTTAACTGGAAGCTGGGTATGTTTATAATATTTTTTTATTACTCTGTTAAGTGCTGTGCATTGTTCTATCTCTTTTTTCTAGTTTTAATGCAATGCAAAATAGGCCTAATCAATGTATTTAGCTTTTTTGTCATAACTAGTACTAGTGTTGGAGGGCTCTTTCTTATTATTTAACTTCAGCAATATTTAACCAGTATAACCATACATGCACAACACCCAGCTGACCCGGCCAAACTGGCCAGGTAAAACGAGGGCCAAGCAAGGTAAGTTGCAAAAACCAATCGACCAAGCACAAAAAATCAAAGGGGGGACCAAGGGACAAAAAAGGAAGGTGTGAAGAAAAGGGAAATTGGGAGAGAAAAAGAGAGCAAATGAGAGCAAACTAAGTCCTAAATAGAGCAGTGAAACGAACTAAGTCGCAAATGAAAGCTAACTAAGTTGTAAATAGAGCAAAAACTAAGTTGCATGGCCAGCTAAGATTTGGGAGGTTGCGCATGTATGAGTATAACACACATTTTTTTATATTAGAGTTGTTGGCGATTTCTTAGTTTCCCGCGTTAAATTATTTTGTAAGTCCAAGCAATAAGCAATTAAGCAATAAGAAGTCCAAGTCCATATATAAAAGTCCAGGGGCCATAGATAGGATGTCAAGGACGTCAGACAGGGGTAGTAGTGCGCAATCCAGAACATGATGTTGCCAAACTGCTTGTGCCGAAACTGGCGGCGCCACATGTACTCTTGCAGGTACATGTCAAAAAGCTTGTCACTTGTACCATGCATGGCGCGGAATTTCGCCTTGCAGTTCCCCCACATGCCTTCAACCAGGTTGGTGTGGATTGTTGGGTCATTGGGGTCGCGGAAGTGGAGCGAGTGGTTCACTGTGGCGTGGTTTCCGGGTAGTGCATTGTAGCCGGCCCACTGATCTGTGATGATCCGCGTTCCAGGTAGCACATGTTGCACAATCAGTGGCAGGAGTGTTGCAGCTGATCGGCTATTGACTGGGATGAGGACACAATGACTGCTGCCTCGCTCAACCATGCCAAGCACCCAGTGGCCCTCGTGGTATGCACTGCAGTGGTACTTGCGGTGCATGAACTTGGATTCGTCAATCTCGACGTCAATTCCAGGTCCACCAAGCTCAGTTGGGTGGTTGATGAGGAACTGGGCACAGATGTCATGCACAAAATTGAACCAGTCCATTATTGTGTTCAGTGCAGTCCGCATCTCGTGAGCTGCATCTGTCTGACGTACATTGGCAGCCCAGAAGTATACAATGTCAATGAGCTGCACTAGAGTCAGGTGACTACCTTCAAAGAAGGAGCCCAGTTGAATTGACCATTGCCTCCTGCAGGTCTTGCAGGCCCAGCAGACACCATCGACATAGTCATGACCAGCTCGACATTGGTAGCCACACTGTTTGCCTATGCAATGAGGGTATTCCATTGAATTTCGCAGTAGGCCATACATAGCAAGCCACTCCACTCCCGTCTCACCAGTGAGGACAGTCAGCTCCCAATGGTTCACGTCGAGGTCGCAGAGCTCAATGGTAGGCCTCAGAAGGTGTGGGTCAACGATGAAACGGTGTGCCTGAGGTCGTCTGGCCATGATCAGCTGAAAAAAGCAAAAAAAATAATTTAACACGGGAAACTAAGAAATCGCCGAGTTGTTAACTCTATGGTAGCATGTGAGTGTCCGAGTGGTAAGACACTTTTTCTACTTATTAATATGAATAACTCATATAGGTATTTTTTTCTTCGCATTGGTTATATTAGTGACACAAAGTCTTAATTTCCAGTCTCAATGCAGGGCTACCAATGGATTGGAGGGTATCAGTTACCCACATTTCTTCCTTATGGAATTACTCATTTCTTCCTCACCCTGCACAGGCTTGTTTATTTAATGCAATCCCTTTATAGGTGATACCTTTATCACACCCTTTACAGGCTTATGCACACTTTATTTTGGATCTGACCCTTTTTGCTTACTGTTCAACACAAATTCTGTTGTCTAAGGTTATTGCTTTCCAGCTTTATAAAGAATTAACAAGTTTTGGAAACATTGTATTTTTAGAACTTTTGAGTTTAGAACTTTGAAAATGTCCATTTTGCACGTCCACTAGTTGGGTTTTCTACTCTCAAAAATGTGTTGTGTGCATATAATAGAGTGGAGGGGTGGTTTCCCAGTGCATTATAACAATTAGTGCATTCAAACAAAATATTAAATTTCTTCACTTGTTCGCATAAATTTAAAAGGAAAATACTGTAGAATTATTCACCTACTACACTAGTAACCAATATCTAAAATGTTTTATTTTGTAAATAAATAAATAGGTGCTAGACAGTCACTTTGTTATTTACAATATTGTCATTTTCTGTGGCAATCTAACTTAATTAAATGAATGCGCTGATTGGCAGATAAAAATGTAAATGTTTCATCATTTAATCAATATACAGTTGACAACATGACTATGTGCAATGTAATGAGTTATGTTTGTTATGCAATCTACTTTTTAAGTTTTGTGTACAAAAACATGGCAACTGCTAAAATTCATCCTTATTAAAATAAGTGGACAAATGGTTTCCAACTGTCCATCAAATTTATGAATTTTCTGGTGTCCCATCATGGTGAAATCAAGTCGGAGTGTCATGGTACAATGTGGTATATAACCATGACAATAACAATCTCCATAGTTTTTATTGATAGTCATGCTTATGATTTTTTATTAGTTATATGATTTAGAAAGCTTAATTTTTTCAAACTTGATTTGTGATAAAGTTCTTTATATAGCTTATCCTTTCATTTTCTGGTAATTTAATTGTACCTATTGTAAACATATCAATAGAGATTAACAATCTTGTAGCCTGAAATTTTTTTTAGAGGGGGGATAGACTGCCCCAAGGGAGGGAAAATAAATTCTAAATCTTGAAGTATTGCATGGTATGTTGCTGAAAAATGCCATCACTCATCATATGCTAGAAAAACAGACTTAAAAACTTTTGGCGGCTGTTTGGGGGGATACATCCTCCCATCCCCCCTCCCTAGGCCACTGGAGATTAGACCATGTGTGACAACAATAGGCCACTTTTGTAAGACTAAAGTAATATATTTTGATATTTCTTTGAGTACTCCTATCTATTTTAAGTAAAAATGACACAGTAGACTTTGTAAAGTGCATTTTTATTTTTTGGCAAAATATTTTAGTCTATGTTAGACTAGTGCTAAAAGATTTACAACAAATTCATTTTTGTATTTGTATACACTAGTATATAAGGTATACAAGTTCATGTTCTAGATCATGTTGAGTATATTTCAGAACATAATTATTGAGTTTTTGCATTTAACTAGATATATACACAGCATTAAATCTTTGCCACACCTTCTATGGGTGTGTATATATTCCTTTTTTGAATTTACATTACAAAGAAACTGGTCTCTGTTAAAGTAGAGAGATCATTGGGATAGAAACTTTGATAGCTTTAGTGACATTTTTATATTTATAAGTTATCAGTTTAGAAAGTTTAAAAGCTATGCATTTATATTGGTATGAAGACATTAAAATTGGTTTTAGGGTATTGTTAATTTACTCTATGCTTTAAGCATAGCTTCAATTGGTTAACAAATTGTTATATTCTAACTTTTAGCAGCTTATTCCTAGGTTTGATTATTTTCAATTCTATATAAGGATATATAACTGCTAGTAAAGTTGTTCTATTTCTATGATTATTAAGTAAAGAATGCAATGATCTATTTTGTAATCTGGTTTGATGCAATATGCATAGTAATATAGTAGAAATGATGCTTTACCTATTCCAGATTTTTTTGCTTAAATCAGAATTTAATTAGCAATCAAGAGTGCTATTATGCATGCTTATTTCATTTTTTTCATCAAAAAGCATTATATATTTGTGTATTTATATTATCATTATAATGTTTTTTTCATTTTCCAGTTTTGATGTTTGAAATATTAATATTATACTAGCTAAATAAAAGTGTGACAGAATATCCTACCTCTATAAGATATTTTAGTTCTAAGCCTTACATCATTATTTGTTGGCTTAATAAATATTAATCAACATATTCTTGTTAACTTATTATATGCAGCTCTGTTCTAAGCAAATATATTTTCTTCCATGCACAAATCTTTCAGCATTTTTTCTGCAACAATTTGTTGGCTGGTAATTTTGTACAGTGACTTTTAAATAATTGTAGTGGATATACATTAAAGCATTCTTTATGAGACTTATATTTCTATCATTTTATTTTGTCTGTCCCTTATCTATATAATGTAATTTTATAATGTGTTCTGTATTAGAAGCCATAATCATGCTGTATGTGAATAAGGATTTGTATTTAGCTTCAGAATATTTTTTCTGGTAATGTATTAGATTCATAATGTAGCAATATCATAATAAAAGTTTAATATTGAGCTCCCAATTTCAACTTCAGTTTCCAACAGGCTACTATGGGCACAACAGGGACAGTCACAGGAATGACATCTACACTGAGTATCGCAAGTTGGCAAAGCCACAGCCGCCGCGTGTCTTTTTGACTAGGATGAAGGTAAAAAGTTGTACTATTAGCCCAACTGGGTTAAGATGCCATTTCTATTGCTCTTTATTATTATATTAGGGCAGCACAGGAACAGTTCAATGAATTATTCGTTATTTCTTTTAGGACGATCCGTTGAGGCATATGTTTTCTAATCACGACAATCGCTACAGCTTCATCACGGATGCGACCTACTTAGATTTGGTAAGAGAGAGCCAAAGTTAACGCGCATTGTCTAATTTTACTGCTCCTAAATACGAGTACTTTCAACTGCTCGCTCAGTTCACTTTCTCCTCTGTATTTCTGCGTGTCACGTTCAATTGTGACAGCTGTCTTACTGCTCTGTCACTCAGTTTCTCTCATATTATTCTCCTGTCATTTCTCTTGTTCCTCACCTGTCATTTGTCTTGTTCCTCATCCTTCAATTGTCCTGTTCCTCACCTGTCATTTGTCCAGTTCCTGACCTGTCAATATTCTCTTGTTACTCACCTGTCATTCCTGTCCTGTTCCTCACCTGTCATTCCTGTCCTGTTCCTCACCTGTCATTCCTGTCCTGTTCCTCACCTGTCATTCCTGTCCTGTTCCTCACCTGTCATTTGTCCAGTTCCTGACCTGTCAATATTCTCTTGTTACTCACCTGTCATTCCTGTCCTGTTCCTCACCTGTCATTCCTGTCCTGTTCCTCACCTGTCATTCCTGTCCTGTTCCTCACCTGTCATTCCTGTCCTGTTCCTCACCTGTCATTCCTGTCCTGTTCCTCACCTGTCATTCCTGTCCTGTTCCTCACCTGTCATTCCTGTCCTGTTCCTCACCTGTCATTCCTGTCCTGTTCCTCACCTGTCATTCCTGTCCTGTTCCTCACCTGTCATTCCTGTCCTGTTCCTCACCTGTCATTCCTGTCCTGTTCCTCACCTGTCCATTGCAATCGTCAACTCTGCAGGGAGTGGGCAAGAAGCGCAAGGTGCCAGAGTCTCGCTGCAATCGCGTCACTGACGATCTAATCAGCTGGGCGCCTCAGATGCGCAACCTAAAGGAGGGCGCCGAGCCTGCCATATCGGCCTATAAGCAAGCATTCACTGGCGGCCGGCAGCCTGCCCAGCTGATAGTTGACCGGCCCAAGACCTCCTTCGATGAGGATGCCCAGGTGCGCCAGACGACTAGCTACAGGTGAGTGCTGTGGCGGCGATTGACACGACTGAAACCTTGTTGAAAGTAGGGAAATACCTCATTGAAGGTTGGATAACACTTGATTGAAGGTGGGGTAACACTCGATTGAAAATTAAACCCCACTTGATTGGCAGTTGGGTAACACCTGATTGACAGTAGGGAAACACCTGATTGACAGTAGGGAAACACCTGATTGACAGTAGGGAAACACCTGATTAGCAGTGGAGTAATACCCGTCTTACACCGGCTTTGCACAAGATTTACAGTGGCTGACGCGACACCTGCGGGACGAGGTGATAGTATGCACTAAAAATCCCTGGCTCCATCCCCGCATAACCAGGTACGCATTCGGGCCGGAGCTGTACAATCCCAACAAGCCCATTGTGGATGCCATCGGTAGGCCGGCCATTCTGGCTCGCCCGTGCGCCGTTAAGCCGCAGCTGCCGCCGGCTGCCGCGCGCGGCTCTGGTTCGCGCGCGCGCACGGCCTGCAGCAGCGGCCGGCTGTCAGTTGCCGACTGCCTGACCTGGCAGCCGCACGGTCCTGAGTCCGCCTGCGACGGCCTGCCACGCCGGCTTGACGGCGTTGAAGCTCCCCTGGGCCGCAGCTTCAGCCGCTTCGGCGGTGGCCCTGCAGTGCCGGAGGCGACACCCACCTGCCTGGCGCCTGATGCAGCCGAGTAGTTGATCTCTTTGCTGCAGGCGCTAGCTACTTTTGTGAACTTTCATAATCGCTTCTGTCTATTATCGGTTCGATTGCTTGTTCTATACTGCGCTTAATACAATTCGAGTTTACATTGAATTCAATGGTATTTCTACGTGTATTATTACTATTAGATTAAATATTCTCACACCCCTACTGATAATACCTCAAGTCAGTAGATAATTCGAGTTTTAACAGTAAAATTTGAGCAGATTATTGCAGACCTCTTTAAAATAGGATATTTAGTTGCGTTACCAAACTTGTAGATTCCCATGTTTTATGCCTTTCTTAGTAAATTTCTGGCGAACCAGAAAACATCTAAAATTTGTTCTCTTTTTCTCTAAATTGGCTCTACAATGGGATTTGTCAGTAGGACCTAATTCATAATCATAAATAAAAATGGGCAATGCCCTTATCAATTAAGATTCTGTTCTCTCAGCGTTTGGAAAGAATTAATTTGTAATTTTATTTCTCAGCTATGTTAAGCAGTCTGAATATCTTCTAAGTGTCCTATTTTGTATTCTAATTGCATTAAATTTAGCGAAACTATTTGGTTGTTAATTTTGTCTCCTGTCTGCCTTTGTTTATCTTGCTGGTTTAATAATCTTCACCACTTTAGGTTTTTAGGATTTCTCAAAAGACACTCGCCATGACTGTGATATCAAATATTAAATTTTTCATTGCTGCTCTAACTATTGTTTTACTGGGCACAGGCGTACACACACTGCTGAACCTTTTAAGGGCTTAATTTTAATTCAAGAAACGTTCGATGTTTCAAGTAGACTGTGCCCATCTGCTGCTTTTGTACTCAACTTTTACATTCCAACCTTTATTTTCACGTAGAGTTTTCTTTTTTCTATACAATTTATTATACTTTCTATGCTAACAAATCCCTATTTGCATGATATTATGTCACTGCTGCCTTTTACAAAGTAAATCAAGGTACACTAAGTTTTCCTTTTTGATGCTGTACTTTTTTCTATTTTAGAAACTTGAATACTTGCTTTGACTCTAGTTTAATCCTGTTCCAATATGAGTACCATTATTATCACATTCTAGTGTTTGGAGAACAGTCTCAAATCCAAAAAATTCAAGTTTGAGAACAATCTGAGAATCCCATCCAGTGAGGTGTGAGAACAGTCTCCAATTTCCATCCAGTGAGGTGTGAGAACAGTCTCCGATTCCAATCCAGTGAGGTGTGAGAACAGTCTCCGATTCCAATCCAGTGAGGTGTGAGAACAGTCTCCAACTCCCTTCCAGTAAGACTGTAAGAACAGTCTGCAAACCCGATTAGTTCTCAGCGTCACCCCACCCCGGCAATTGCAGGTGTGGGTCATGTCTAGAAGCGATTCGCCGCGGCCAGGAAGCGCTACCGCCGCCGGTGGCCCGTCGACTTTGTCGTCGGCAGTAGCGGATACTGAGGGCTGGTTGGCGCGCACACTGCAGCTGCTGGCATCCAGCAGGCCGGACAGTGTTCAGCAGCTGCGCGACCTCCTGGATCAGGCGATCGGCAACGACCAGACACCTTCGGCTGTAGGGACTCAGCAAAACCAGCTGCAGGGCGCCAAAAGCAGCAACAATGGTCAAGTTGCTGTTGGCGAGCCAGAGAAGAAGAAGCCAAAAATGGCTACTTCAGAGAGTCGTCTGCGACTCATCGATATGTTCAGTGGCGATGGCGCTGGTAAGTATTCTGTGCATCTGTGTATTTTGATTGACATCTGTGTAGTTTGATTTTTTTGAGCGGTCTGAGTCTCTGATTGGCCAGGGGTCTGAAAGTAGCGGTCAGCGGGAGTAGCGGTCTGAAAGTCTCTGATTGGTCAGCTGGAGTAGCGGTCTGAAAGTGTCTGATTGGTCAGCGGGAGTAGCGGTCTGAAAGTGTCTGATTGGTCAGCGGGAGTATCGGTCTGAAAGTGTCTGATTGGTCAGTGGGAGCAGTCTGAGAGTCTCTGATTCGCCAGGGGTCTGAAAGTCTCTGATTGGTCAAGGGAGTAGCGGTCTTAGAGTCGTTCCACTTTCTTTGCATCAGCATCGGGTGGCGGCAGTGCCGACTCCGGCGCAGCTAGCGGCATGTCCAAGTCGCGATCGAAAGCCGAGCTGGTAGCTAGCAGCGAGTCGTCAGACCCATCTCACTGCTGTGTCAAGTGCCGCTCAGGTCGTGGCCAGCTAGTCGACTGCTTCGACTGCAAGGACTTCTACCACCTGGACTGTCACAGTCCACCGGTATCTGAGAGCGAAGTCAGCGACCAGCGCAGCGTCTGGTACTGCCTGCGCTGCCGACGCAAGGGTCGTTCTCAGACTGCATCAGCCGCCGCTGCCGACATGCCGACGCGACCTCCGGCGACTACGAATTCGTCCACTGCCGCCGCAGCCTCTGCTGGTTTGTCGGCAACGGCTAGCGCCAGCTCAGGAGCTGGTGGGCACAAGATCAAAGCAGCCGCGGCAGATTTAGCGCCAGCTAAAAAGCGACCAAAGCGCGAATAAATAGACACTTGGCGCTGATAAGCGATTGTGCAATCAAGGCTATCGTTGGGCGGTTTGTTAATTGGCGCGAAATTATTTAATAATAATTAGTCTGTACAGCTTGTTACTCATATTTATTTTATGCCGATGTCTTGCTTCGCCGACAACTGCTAAGCAAATATACCTTTAAATTCATGAGTCTTAATTGTCATTCTGCTGGGCACAGTTGACTGTTCTGTTGGAGTGCCTTCCAACTTAAAATAATAGCTAAATTCTACTTACTGAAGAGCGCTGCTTCTCTCACTGACTTTCTCGTTTCTCTATTTCATTTCACTCTTTCTTAGCCACTTAACCAGATGCTCGTTAATTGTCACTCTTCACCGACATGCACACCAATGTCACTCTTCACCGACATGCACACCAATGTCGCTTTGCCGACATGCACACCAATGTCACTTTTCACCGACATGCACACCAATGTCACTTTTCACCGACATGCACACCAATGTCACTTTTCACCGACATGCACACCAGTGTCACTTTTCACCGACATGCACACCAGTGTCACTTTTCACCGACATGCACACCAATGTCACTTTTCACCGACATGCACACCAATGTCACTTTTCACCGACATGCACACCAATGTCACTTTTCACCGACATGCACACCAATGTCACTTTTCACCGACATGCACACCAATGTCACTTTTCACCGACATGCACACCAATGTCACTTTTCACCGACATGCACACCAATGTCACTTTTCACCGACATGCACACCAATGTCACTCTTCATCGACATGCACACCAATGTCACTCTTCATCGACATGCACACCAATGTCACTCTTCATCGACATGCACACCAATGTCACTTTTCACCGACATGCACACCAATGTCACTTTTCACCGACATGCACACCAATGTCACTTTTCACCGACATGCACACCAGTGTCACTTTTTACCGACATGCACACCAGTGTCACTTTTCACCGACATGCACACCAATGTCACTTTTCACCGACATGCACACCAATGTCACTTTTCACCGACATGCACTCCAATGTCACTTTTCACCGACATGCACACCAATGTCACTCTTCACCGACATGCACACCAATGTCACTTTTCACCGACATGCACACCAATGTCACTTTTCACCGACATGCACACCAATGTCACTCTTCATCGACATGCACACCAATGTCACTCTTCATCGACATGCACACCAATGTCACTCTTCATCGACATGCACACCAATGTCACTTTTCACCGACAAGCACACCAATGTCACTTTTCACCGACATGCACACCAATGTCACTTTTCACCGACATGCACACCAATGTCACTTTTCACCGACATGCACACCAGTGTCACTTTTCACCGACATGCACACCAATGTCACTTTTCACCGACATGCACACCAATGTCACTTTTCACCGACATGCACACCAATGTCACTTTTCACCGACATGCACACCAATGTCACTCTTCATCGACATGCACACCAATGTCACTCTTCATCGACATGCACACCAATGTCACTCTTCATCGACATGCACACCAATGTCACTCTTCATCGACATGCACACCAATGTCACTTCACCGACATGCACACCAATGTCACTTCACCGACATGCACACCAATGTCACTTTTCACCGACATGCACACCAGTGTCACTTTTTACCGACATGCACACCAGTGTCACTTTTCACCGACATGCACACCAATGTCACTTTTCACCGACATGCACACCAATGTCACTTTTCACCGACATGCACACCAATGTCACTTTTCACCGACATGCACACCAATGTCACTCTTCATCGACATGCACACCAATGTCACTCTTCATCGACATGCACACCAATGTCACTCTTCATCGACATGCACACCAATGTCACTCTTCATCGACATGCACACCAATGTCACTTCACCGACATGCACACCAATGTCACTTCACCGACATGCACACCAATGTCACTTTTCACCGACATGCACACCAGTGTCACTTTTTACCGACATGCACACCAGTGTCACTTTTCACCGACATGCACACCAATGTCACTTTTCACCGACATGCACACCAATGTCACTTTTCACCGACATGCACTCCAATGTCACTTTTCACCGACATGCACACCAATGTCACTCTTCACCGACATGCACACCAATGTCACTTTTCACCGACATGCACACCAATGTCACTTTTCACCGACATGCACACCAATGTCACTCTTCATCGACATGCACACCAATGTCACTCTTCATCGACATGCACACCAATGTCACTCTTCATCGACATGCACACCAATGTCACTTTTCACCGACAAGCACACCAATGTCACTTTTCACCGACATGCACACCAATGTCACTTTTCACCGACATGCACACCAATGTCACTTTTCACCGACATGCACACCAGTGTCACTTTTCACCGACATGCACACCAATGTCACTTTTCACCGACATGCACACCAATGTCACTTTTCACCGACATGCACACCAATGTCACTTTTCACCGACATGCACACCAATGTCACTCTTCATCGACATGCACACCAATGTCACTCTTCATCGACATGCACACCAATGTCACTCTTCATCGACATGCACACCAATGTCACTCTTCATCGACATGCACACCAATGTCACTTCACCGACATGCACACCAATGTCACTTCACCGACATGCACACCAATGTCACTTTTCACCGACATGCACACCAATGTCACTTCACCGACATGCAAACCAATGTTGCCCTTGCTTGCTGGCTTACTCCTGCTTACATAGTCTGTATGTAATTAGCCTGATCGCTGTATAGCTCGATTTACAGGCTGTGAAGAAGCGGCTGCTGCATCCTTATTGGATATTGAGCAGTAGCCAATAATCTTTGATCAGCTTGACTGCTTATGATATCTAGCCAGCTTGTTAGTTCAGGCACAGCATGTAATGCAGAAACTTTCTATAGCTTTTAGACGCGTTATAATCTTCTTAATCCATTCGAAAGCAATCTTCATGGTACTTCTAGATGAGACCGTCCGTGAAATCTGTCGGCAGGGCCTGTTCTGCAAGATGACGTCGAGGGAGCTGATGTGTAAGTCTATTTATTCAGTGTAGGCAATGAGCTGCTTTATTTGTTTTTGGTTTCGTGGATTATGCTCATTGTGCTAGCATAATTCCAAATACTAGCTAGACAAGTCCATTGTTATGCGTAGAAAAAGACTAGACTGTAGATTTATACTCGAGTGAGGATTGGTATATGTAGGCGGACAACTTTATATTATAATTATTTTCTGCTGATAAGTTTTTGAAAACAAAATAACATAGAATTAATTATGCTGAAGTCTATAAAGGATTAACCCATCTTGGAGATGTCGCAGCGGATTAACCCTGAGCTCCATTCTAGAGCCTTAAGTTAACATCCCCTTTCTACCCCAGCTATAGTATTGGCCCCCAGTTCTGGAGTATAGGAGCAAGCGATTGCAACCATATGCAACATTTTGCAGGACAATTGCTTAATCTTGGCGACTAATTGGCTGTATATGAATTTCTTTGCAGGCAATATAGTCTCGCTGATAAATTTTCGTCGACGAGGAATTTAGCTCGCTACTCTACGCTTAGAGACTAAATAGAAACAGACTAGCTGACGCCATTTTGTGCGCCATAAAATTTCTGCGTCCCTGACTGTCTAATCTAAGGGATTAGACTCATTCGCACAAATTTTTATTGCCGATGCGCATGTAGGTTTAGCTAATCGACAGGGGACAGATGCGTGGGGTCAGTGGAATGGACAGAATCGGCCCTCGCTGGCTATGAGTCTGTTGTCACCAAATGATGTTCCAGTGCCCACAGCGAACTGTTAATACATTTTGTATTTACCAAGGACCACTAGGAGTAGAAAGACGGAAAACTACGTTTCTTAGAAAAATATTGTAGGCTGGTTTTCGCAAAAAATACACTACAGAGATAGGAACTTTTTTTATATAACTTGCCCAACATGTTGCTCTACCGAATGTTATAAAGTTATGTACGTCACAATTTGATCCTCATATGGCTTTCTTTACTAAATAACCGATCATAAGCCTGAATTTAATACACTACAGACTAGTAAAATTAACCTGACCTTATTCTTGTTTTCCTCTTGCAATACACTATTAATTAATTAATATATTAATTAGTATTACGTATCTGCTCCAAGCTTTAATAGAATTCCTCTTTTTTTTAATTTTATCTATTTATTTGTTGTTTACTTATTACAAATTTTTATTAAAAAATATTTTTTTCTCTCGAGACCTTAATTAAAAAAGCTTCATTTAGCTAAGCAATTAAAATGTAACTATGCTAGTAAAAAACGACAGCTGAAAAGTCAAAAGTTTGGCTCCTAAAGAATTAATGGCTAAAATCAATAACTACAAAAAAATTATCAGATAATTGGATTTTTACAAGTAAAGAAAATCATATGAAGATCATATTGTAATGTACAAAACTTTATAAAATTCGGTAGAGGAAAAAGTTAGACTAGTTATATCATAAGAGCAGCTTTGTATCTGCTTCCTATCAAAAGCTGTCACCATTCAAATCCGAAAAATGTGAAAAATTTCCGATCTCCGTAGCGGATTTTTTTCGCGAAAACTAGCCTTCAATTTTTTAAAGAAACGTAGTTTCCCGTCCTTCTACTCCTAGTGGTCCTTGATATTAAATAAAAATTATAATGTTTTTATAATAATTATAATATAATTATAACTATTATATTATTATATTATTATGCTAGTAATATATAATTATATTTTTATATAATATATAATTATAATAATCTCAAATCCGTGACTTACAACCCTAAAGTTCCAGAAATCAAAATAATTGTCATTTAACTATCGACACTACAAAAACGAAACCTTTTCGAATAAATGTCTCTAAAGCACTGTACATCAAAGAATTTTACGCTACTTTTAGCCTAATCCCCATTGCTATCCAAATGTGCTTCCTGATTCCCTTCTAAAGCATATTTTCCCGTCTATCCCTCCACTTACCAGTCTCCCCACCTGTCAGGTATTGGATCTAGGCAAGCAATCATGCAGCTGAATGTATCAACGGGCGTAGCATGAGACCGAGTCAGGTTGCCCTGGGGTTAGAAATGAGTCTCCTACAATGCCCTGTAATTGTGCTCATTCTGGCTACAACTCGAAGCCGAGTTAATTGATTATTCGGTTTTTTGTATCTGTACTTTAGCCTTTCAGGATAATTACTTTCCAAGACCTCGTGAGGAGATTTCTCGAATGTATTCGATAGGATTTAGATCTCTTTTAACCCGCAGCCATTCGAGATGAACGCAATCTGACTGCCCAGCATCCGATTGTTCTGTTGGCGCACTGCCTGTGGTGCGGCTCCTCATTGATCAACGAAGCGTAAGTTACTGATAAGCTGACTTGAACTAGTTTTCAATAATGTAAATATTATATTTTGTCTGTTTTATCTACGAATACAAATTATTATGATTGTACACGTCTTTTCATTTCATACGCTAAAATCAAACAGTGTATAGTCATTCATTTACTATGCCTTTTTGGTCAAATCCCTTCTTTGTGCTTTTATTTGGTCCAGCTCTTTCTCCGGCACTTTGATGCGGACCAGCTCTTTCTCTGGCCCTTTGATGCGGTCCAGCTCTTTCTCTGGCACTTTGATGCGGTCCAGATCTTTCTCTGGCACTTTGATGCCGTCCAGATCTTTCTCTTGCACTTTGATGCGGTCCAGCTCTTTCTCTGGCCCTTTGATGCGGTCCAGCTCTTTCTCTGGCACTTTGATGCGGTCCAGATCTTTCTCTTGCACTTTGATGCGGTCCAGCTCTTTCTCTGGCACTTTGATGCGGTCCAGCTCTTTCTCTGGCCCTTTGATGCGGTCCAGATCTTTCTCTTGCACTTTGATGCGGTCCAGCTCTTTCTCTTGCACTTTGATGCGGTCCAGCTCTTTCTCTTGCACTTTGATGCGGTCCAGCTCTTTCTCTGGCACTTTGATGCGGTCCAGATCTTTCTCTTGCACTTTGATGCGGTCCAGCTCTTTCTGTGGCACTTTGATGCGGTCCAGATCTTTCTCTTGCACTTTGATGCGGTCCAGCTCTTTCTCTGGCACTTTGATGCGGTCCAGCTCTTTCTCTTGCACTTTGATGCGGTCCAGATCTTTCTCTTGCACTTTGATGCGGTCCAGCTCTTCCAGCGTGGACACGAGTATACTATATATAGAATCGCCTGCAAACTGTTATTCAATATATTCAAACACAAACTAATGACTCAAGAGTCTCTAACCAACTCAAATCCATCCGTCTCGCACAGATATAACTGCTTTAACCACATCTTGCTCAATCTGAACGGCTCCGGTCCGGTGCCGGCTTTGCCGCCGCTGCCACTGCCTCAGACACTGCCGACTCAGCAGGCGCAACAGCTGCATCAGCAGCAGCACCGACTGCACCAGCAATACCAGCCCGATGCAAATTCCAGCTATAATGACTATTCAAGCGAAGCCGACGCCCACGGCAGTAGGTACGTCACCGTAGCAGTAGTGGTAGCCGTGGCCTTGAACTGTCTGCTGATAGGCATCGGTCTTGTCAGCAACCTGCTTGTCTCCGGGATACTGATTCGGCGCCGACAGTTTGCCAACGTCACGAACCTGTTCGTGCTCGGACTGTCCCTGTCGGACATTCTCATTTGCGGCCTGCTGATGCCGTCGCTGCTCTTCTATGACCTGTCCAGGCGGGGCTACATCTCGGCCAGCCCGCCCGGCCGCCTCTACTGCCAGCTGCTCCTCACCTCTCTGAACGTCCCGATCTACGCCAGCTGCCTCATCATCCTGTGGATTGCCGTGGACCGGCATCGGCTCATCTGCCAGCCGCACAGGGTTCGAATGTCTCGCCCGGTGGCTGCGGGGCTGCTCCTGCTGACTGGCCTGGCCAGCGCGCTGGTCCACTCGCCGACTGTGGCATTCAACTCGCCACAAGATGGTGAACGCGGCCCCTACTGCGCCGAGCACTGGCCGAACAAGGGACTCCGGCTGGCCTACTCTATAGGCGCCTTCTGCCTGCAGTTCTGCACGCCCCTGTTGGTCACGGGGGTTCTGTACAGCCGCATCTACCGCCGGCTGCAGGTCCGGGCGGCCAATCGGCAGCGCAGGGAGACCAGGAGAAAGCGGCGAACCAATCGCATCCTGGTCGCCATAGTGATCAGCTTCGCTGTGTTCTGGAGTCCCTGGTCTGTGTTTAACGTAGTGTCAGAGATTGAGCAGTTTAGGGGACGAGTCAATCCAGTTGACGTCGCGGCGTTTGTCGACTGTATTAACATGACTCAATCGTGGGACATTGTGAACAGAAACCTACGCCTGCTGTTCGACTCGCACGGTAAGCTATGGGGCTAGCGAGTACGTTTCTTATGTAGCTGGTAATTTATCCAAGAACTTCTAAGATAGGACTTAATTAGTGCAGTACAGTTGAACGCCGATTTTAAGCGAAAATGCATTGGAGGAGATGGCTATTGTCAGCTCTTTAAAAACCTAATTCATCTTTTCGGGGCCATGTCAAACAGCTGCAGTGTTATGTATGGTTGTTTAATTGAACAGAAAACTGAACAGAATTAAAAATAAATAAATAAAAATCGGCGTTTAACTGTTTTGCATGAACCCAATAGAGTCTTGCGTCCGCACTGGCGTCTGAGGCGCCACGCACTCTTGGCCATGGACATTTACGCACTCAAAACGAACCATATTGAGCAGCATTATAATGGTAATGGTAATTGTGTAATGTGTCTTAGCCTTGAATAGCGATCGCCGCCACGCCGCATACAACTCTGCGATAAGTAATGAAAATATGCATGCGGTACGCAATAATCGTGACGCAATGATTATGCCATAGAATAATGAGTAAATAATCGGCGCTCGCAAAAGAATCGTTGTCACGCACTGGGGCCGCTGTTTCTTTTCATTGTATCGCTATTGGACGATCAAATCGTATGAAATGTCTGTGGCATAGAAAAGTGAGACGCTCGTAGCAGGGGGGTGTGAAGAAAACTTTGATGTCTATGGTAGAGTGTATTCATACCCTTCTCTCTAGCCTATTTCACGATATTAGCATTGAGGATTACCATAGACAAAACTTGCATTGCAACGCACTGTAAATTTTAAATTCTGTTTTGTACTAAGGAAGAAAGTTGATTGAGGCAAGCAGGGGAGAAGAGCACATGCTTAGACTAGAGAGAAATATTAACAAACCTGGAAGCCTAGACATGGATGCTAGAAGTGTCCATCATCTAAATTTTAATAATCTTCCTGTCGATAGCTTAAATGCTTTGTCCCAGTCCGAGTTGGATCTCGTGGCCGAACTGTCGCGCAACGACTGCCGTCGTGACGAGCTAGTGACCCAGTTCTTGTTGTTTTGTGAGAACTCCATCGGCAACAAAGCGAACTCATCCGATCTGCCTGCTGATATTCGTGAACAACTTACCAGCATCGATGAAGCTGAGATGGAAAGTCTACCTCAAAGCAGTCGGAAACAGATGGAGGATCATGGGCGCAAGTTTGTCGAGTTTCTGGAGGGTCGCGGTCTGAACTCCGATTTGGCGAAAGTGAATGACAACACCCTGAATCAGTATCTACGATTATTCTACTTCCAGTTGAAAACAAAAAGCGGTGAGAGCTATTCACCATCGTCGTTAGTCTGCATCCGAGCCGCTATCCAACGATATTCGAATATCATTGTGAAGAGACAGACAAATCTGGTTGCTACTGGGACTGTGTTTGATGGCTCAAACAGGATGCTCGAATTCAAGGTCCGTGAATTTATCAAGTCTGGCAAGACAGTTCAAAGCTACGATCCAATCGAGGAGGGAGATATGGTTAAATTGCGCGACTACTTTGATCGTAGAGGTGTCGACTCGGATGGACGGCAGTATGCCTGTTTGCCGACGCTACCATCGAAGAATCGATTAGCAACACTGGACGCTGGTCAGGTCGCCGATTTGAAGCACGCTAGAATATATGATCTTGAGCTGCTAGAACTGTACGAGTCGGTGATTCCGGATTCCGGCGACCACTTTCTACCTCGTCCTATGAAGAGCACCATTGGGAAGAAGTTTTTCTTCTCTGATAAGGCACACCGTGGTCTGCGTTATTTACAAGAGTTCATGAAGAACCTATCCGAGAAGGCTAAGCTAAGCAAGCCTTACACCAACCACTGCATTAGGTGAGTATATATTTGTGTTACGAAGTAAAAGTAAAAGCATAATTGTTTGTTCACCTTTCTGAACAAGATACCATTGCATTTTTAGAGTCACGCGCATTTGCGACTTGGAAAGCGAAGGGCATGCTGTCCACGACATCATGCTTGTGACGGGTCACAAGTCGGAGGCGACCGTTAGTAGTCATGCAGAAGAAACATATCTTCAAAGATCAAAGATCAAAGATCAAAGTGTTAAGAAAATAAGATTTTTGTTTCATTAGCCCCTCTGTCAGGCTTTGCCAGGGGTGGCATTTTCGTTGGCTTCTTAATTTCCGACTGTGTCACACGTACGCCCTGGATCTGTATATTCCGAGAATATATTTGCCTCAAAGATTTATAGGTACTCCTTTACCCCAAAGCATGCGAAAGGGACACAGAAAATTACTACCCGACCAGCCATGTTTTGCCACTGAATCCCACTTTTAAAAAATAGATTAATCTCTAGCAAAGGGTACACTTCTGGCACCTCTGTCGTAAATGATTTAACGATTCTCTGAGATTTGGCAGTCTAGAAATATCCCATTTATCCAATTTCTTGCTCGATCATCGACTAAGCCGTTTTTTTCTCGATTTGTAGGCAGGAACTCTCCAAATGCAGATTTATTGCGGTGCGATCTGAACTGAATGCCCCGACGGTTTGAAATAAAGTGCAGAAAAAATACTGCTGGGTTCGATTTCATGAAGTACTAGTACCTGCTATTTAGCTGCAGCATGCTAGCCGGCTTTTGGTTTCGTGAGTGTTTATTTATGGGACTGCAAGTATAAAACCTGTAGATTAAGCACATTCTTTGTCTGGTCTTTTGGTTCATATGGTAGAGAAAGGCCTACAAGCCGAGGCCAGATACACGTGGTCGAGGACTTTGGACCATAGAACCGAAATTCGGCGGCTGTTATAATACACTGTACTCGCATCATTATACCATAGACAAAATCAATCGTGCACGATTGAGCATTTTAAAAGTTTTTGATTTCACTTTGATTTTTCAGATCATAATGAAATCGTCTAGCTTTAGCTACAAAATAACAGTGAAATATCATGTGGCCGGAATGTGGTTTAAGCCCGAGACAAAAAATGCGGTGGGAAAATTACTCGAGAAAATGCTTTTGCAATACATCTGAAAAGAAGTTTCCTAAATAATAATATTTCACATTGGTGAAACGCCATCTGCCACCCCCTCGAGGCCCAGCTATCGGCAATGCTCATTTCCATTCGCTGGCGATTTAGCACAGCATCTCAATCGCAGCCTTCTTGTCCGAGATGGCAGAAAACAACATTTTCCCAGCACGCCAAGGCGGTGGCGAAGCGACACGTCAATTGGGAGAATTCGGGAGGGAACTGGGGATATGAAACCAGATTCCAAAGGCGGCCTCTGCAGCCTCCACTCTGTCTCCTCTCCCTTGTCCTTGTCTGTTATCGGTTGTGTTAAAAGCAAATTTCTCAGAGCAGAGAGCAGGCGGTATACGGCTGACACCATGGGGAATCGGCCAGTTGTTTCCTCACAACACGATTCCCACGTTCCACAACCTTTTATATACATTGCGGGAGAAATCCTATTTTCTTCTTATAAATATTTGCAATAGATGAACTCGGCTTAGTCCTGGCTTGGACTGGATTAGTTTTCGTCCGAGCGCTTGTGTCTCTCTCTGCCTCTGTCTCGCTCTCGCTTTCTTGCTGAGGAGTCTCAGCAATGTGAGCTGTTCGGGTTGTAATATTTCAATGCGTACATCTATCATGGCCATTATTCCGGTGTGTCTGCGTCTTTGCACTTAATTCCACCTTTGCTTTCGCTTATACAACTGAGAAATCAGCATTGGCCATGTCCATGGACTGAATGGCTGTACACACAGCTTTTAGAAGCGCGGAGCAATATAGCTGCTGCTGTAGCACCGGCTGTACATCTAGCCTAATTAGGATCGGTATAATTTGTGTCGATCTAGGTCTCAAGTCATTAAATCAATATTTAATTACTTTTTTTACTTCTTGCATGATTTAATTCCTTACATTTTATCCATCCGATTACGCAAAGATTTTAACCCTTAAAAACTGAAACTTATCACCCCACATCTCATTTGTACCACGTACTCATTCTCACCTCCGATTTGTCCAACGGCTCACTATTGCAGCCGATACATTCGTGCAGGGCTCCTGGAACCTGTTCGAACTATACATTCGCCTGTTTGCCTTGGGCTCCGCCTGTATAAATCCCTACCTGTACGGCTGGCTCAACGAGCAGGTGCGCACCGGCCTAAACGCCTGCCTGCCGTGCGCCTGCGGCTGTCGCGGCGTTGACGAAAGCGACGGCCTGGGCACCGGCGACGGCAGCGAACGGCGCAGACTCGGCGGCAGCGAGTTTCGCAGCACTCGACGCGGCTTTCTGAGCAGCAGCTGCCGCAGCAGCCGCCAGATGTCGCTGCAGATGATGCGGTCGGCCAGTCCGAACCGGCGAGTGGCTAGTGGAGCCGCCACCGAGTCCATGGCGGCCACGTCTGGAAGAAGGCCGCCTACGGGTGCGTCCGTTGTTCTGGAAACGGCAACATAAAACTTTCAAACGAAACGCCGAGATTTTTCGACTGAACTCCTTTTTTTTTCAGACTGGACACAATGATGCGGTCCAGTTTTTGAGAGTGAACACAATGATGCGGTCCAGTTGTAAGACTGAACACAATGATGCGGTCCAGTTTTTGAGAGTGAACACAATGATGCGGTCCAGTTTTTTAGACTGAACACAATGATGCGGTCCAGTTGTAAGAGTGTAAAAGCTGTCATTTTCGTTGCCCGCAGCCCTCCTGCAATTGTTATTTATTATTATTTGTCATTTTCGTTGATAAAACACTAAAACGTTAAGTAGCAGGATGCAACCAAATTTCTAGTCTTCAATCACATTTTGCTGATTATATTTCAGAGTGCACCTTTATTGCAGGCAAGCAAACCCTTAAAACTTTTTTCTCATTTCACCGTGTGTATTTTATCCATTCGTGAGTTTGGCCATCTTTATTGTCTGGAATAAAATGTAGAACGTGTAGCACCCCGTACGCTCTACACGGTCCAGAAATTTTTTCCTGTTTTGTGTCTCATAGATTTTCTTTAGGACCTTGACCTCCATTTTCGTCGTGTTTTTATTTATTTATGTAAACTCGCGTGATAATATCTTTGTTTCTGTTAGCACTGCCTGCATAAATCCCAAAATTCCCCGACTGTACAGATAACATTGTAAATTTGCACAATCATTATCTCGATTTGAAACTGATATTCAAAATTTGTAATTGGACAAGGAACAATTTTTACTAAGAAATAAACCCGTCTTTACCTATCAGTGTATGATAAACTTATGTCTATGCTTCTCTTCTTCGACCTACGAGTATTTGGTGAATTAAATTTCAGTTACCATTGAAAGAAAGAATTAAGTAATGCAAAAGTGTTTTGTTTCGTAAATTCTAAAATGGCCTTTTTAAAACATTTTTTCAACAACAATAGGAATTACAAGAGATTGGAAATAAGAATTTTACTTTTTAAAAGATTAGATGTACGAATTTCGGCAAACTTTTCTTACGATATAATATGCTATGTAAGTTGAATTAATTTAATTTGATAACAGTCCTAATTATTAACGACAATTAGCACACATTCAAATTCTTTATTTGGTCCGAAAAGGCATTAGGAACGATTGACTTAAAATATACCAATCTTAGTTCTAATATAAGTATTACAATGGACGAAGAAAGGTTGTTACTTGTTACTAGCAGAGCCATCTCGGCTAGATCTTTGAGCTAATTAGTTGAAGGGATTCTTTCCTGTCATAACTGAATGAAGACACCTGCACTGAAGACCCTCGCGATTATTTTGGGAGTGTGTGCCCCACATACATGTTGGAAATTTTTATTTCTCTTTATCCTATCATGAGCATCAGTAAAACTACGCCTGATGTACGCTCGTAAATATACAAAAATTGATCATTTCTTTAATGCAGGCTCGAAACTGAGCTCAGCTACAACTGAACCGGTGATCAATAGAGAATAGATAGAATAGAAATGATAGCCTAACACAGCTGGACCACATGTACAGCCAGTGTCACAGCCGCAGCTATTGCGCGGAGCTTCCAAAGGCTGTGTAACTAACAACTAAGCTCAAAGCTCAAAGTGCTCAAAGACACAACTAAGCCTGTGCTCAAAGACACAACTAACCTGTGCTCAAAGACACAACTAAGCCTGTGCTCAAAGACACAACTAAGCCTGTGCTCAAAGACACAACTAAACCTGTGCTCAAAGACACAACTAAACCTGTGCTCAGAGTCCATGCTATTTGTAAAAATAGTTTTGAAAGCACTTTTTTTGACGGGCCATTGAGTAGACACAATTTGCTTTGTATATTTGCTTCCTTGCGTGTCTGGGGTTGTGGATAATTAAGTTAGTTTTTAACGCCTGTCCTATGTACTTTTTTAGCAAAATGGCACACGCTGTAGGTAAGAATATTAATTAAAGTAATGGCAGGGCCCAACATCGATAAGTCAGATCCCATTGGTCTGAAGTCTGACTTCTCCCCTAGCTGAGAGTAAGTGAGACACCTTCTTGCTTGACTTATTAGTTAATGTAAAATAACGATACTTTCTAGGATTTCCCGTCACAGCACTCTTTACCCTTTTCTCATCTCAGTCTTGCGGTTGCGAAACTGTCTTCTGAAAATTATTTTTACTGCTGCAACTGACATATTAACCTCATCTCAAACACTTACCCGATCACCTGCTCAAAGACAAACTCGACGCAGTGCTCAAAGACAGACTTGACCCAGTGCTCAAAGACAGACTTGACCCAGTGCTCAAAGACAGACTTGACCCAGTGCTCAAAGACAAACTTGACCCAGTGCTCAAAGACAGACTTGACCCAGTGCTCAAAGACAGACTTGACCCAGTGCTCAAAGACAGACTTGACCCAGTGCTCAAAGACAAACTCGACGCAGTGCTCAAAGACAGACTTGATCCAGTGCTCAAAGACAGACTTGACCCAGTGCTCAAAGGCAGACTTGACCCTGTGCTCAAAGGCAGACCTGCTTAGAGCATGTCAAGCTCCCATCCAATGAAGCTTCACATAGCCATACACCAGACGCATATACTTATCTTTCCCTGACAGACCTGGCATCAAAAAGTCAGGCAAGCGCATCCCATCCAGGGATCGTTAATCCACCCAATGAGCCTCATCAATAACGCCTCGCCGCCTATGGGAGCCACTTCGAAATTATCGATCTTCTCGCCATCGAAAGACATATCGAAAGAGATGACTTGCAATTCGAGAAAACAACTTACATGGAAGTGCAGCAGTTTGAGAACAGCTGACCTGTCTGTCTGGCTCACAAAACTTTTGTTGTACAATGCACTGGGGAAAAGCAGCGGCTGTCTTCTGCTTCTTCCTCATAATTTTGTTTCTACCGTCTAATAATCGTCTAGCTTTGCACAGATACTAACATACAATTATTCCAGCTCAGCCTGACGACAAGAGGAGATCCACATGAAAGCAGATGGGAACCCCTTAACTGCTCACAATCAGGGCAGCGACAGGCCGGGTAAAAAAGCAAGCGTCTAATATTTTCTTGAAAAGTAAAACTAATTTTCAGATGCTATCTTTTGTATTCCTCCTCTGTTACTTCTCTCTCATCCCAGATTCAGTAGTCTGAATCTGCTTCGTCTCATTGTTAAACTTGACTAACTTCTTCCCCTCGGCTTCTTCCCCTCTTCTTCCCCTCTTCTTCCCCTCGGCTTCTTCCCCTCTTCTTCCCCTCGGCTTCTTCCCCTCTTCTTCCCCTCTTCTTCCCCTCGGCTTCTTCCCCTCTTCTTCCCCTCTTCTTCCCCTCGGCTTCTTCCCCTCTTCTTCCCCTCGGCTTCTTTCCCTCTTCTTCCCCTCGGCTTCTTCCCCTCGGCTTCTTTCCCTCTTCTTTCCCTCGGCTTCTTCCCCTCGGCTTCTTTCCCTCCTCTTTCCCTCGTCTTCCTCACGTCTTCTTCCCCTCGTCTTCTTTCCGTCTTCTTTCCCTCGGCTTCTTCCCGCCTTCTTTCCCTCGGCTTCTTCCCGTCTTCTTTCCCTCGGCTTCTTCCTGCCTTCTTTCCCTCGTCTTCTTCCCGTCTTCTTTCCCTCGGCTTCTTCCCGTCTTCTTTCCCTCGTCTTCCTCACTTCTTCTTTCCCTCGTCTTCTTCCCTTCTTCTTTCCCTCGGCTTCTTCCCTTCTTCTTTCCCTCGTCTTCTTCCCTTCTTCTTTCCCTCGGCTTCTTCCCGTCTTCTTCCCCTCGGCTTCTTCCCGTCTTCTTTCCCTCGGCTTCTTCCCGCCTTCTTTCCCTCGTCTTCTTCCCGTCTTCTTTCCCTCGGCTTCTTCCCGCCTTATTCCCCTCGGCTTCTTCCCCTCTTCTTCCCCTCGGCTTCTTTCCCTCTTCTTTCCCTCGTCTTCCTCACGTCTTCTTCCCCTCGTCTTCTTCCCTTCTTCTTCGTCCCCTCGTCTTTTTTCGTTCTTCTTCTTCCTCTGATCTAATACCCCAAATTTTCTTCCCAAAATCGTTTTCTTCTTCATTTTTTATCTCATTTTTCTCAAATTCTCCTCTTCCCTCATCTTCTTTCACGAGGCAGATGGACCTCATGACTCACACAGTTAGCAGCAAACTGAGAAGCTCTTAAAGTTGCCATTTAGGCAGTGTACACTCTCACTGGGCCTTTGAGGTTGGCCCTCAAGGGCTGTAAATTGCACGACAAGCCCACAAACCTTCTCTCCGCGGCTGCGAATGTAGTCTCGCCACGGAATCGAGCTCAGGTACATTGACGCGAGAGGCATTTGCGAAAGACCCTGCCACTCACGCCCTCTCGCACCACATACAGTACGAAAAAGTACAGGAGAGTGAAAGCATTGATTTGTCTATCGATATTAAAACGGCTTTTGCGCCTTAGCGACAGTATTGACACACGCGTTTAAAGTTAAAATTCTTAAAAAATGGACAATCTTCGCTATTCGTACGAGTATGTGAGGATCGCTGGGTATTGGTAGGCATTGTGTACACACACACACACACTTACCAGTGTTTGATCGGCACTGCAGGGGCGGGCAGGTGTGAGACCTCTCTGATCCTATTTGAGATTTACGCTCGTATTCAAAGATTCTTTAACGCGTCACTTTTTTATCTTTCGGGATTTATTTTAAACAGCACGGGCTTTTTGGACTCAAAGCATGTTTGCCTGCTGTTACATGGATCGTAGCGCCCGGGTGGCAACCAGGTAGAAAATGTAAGTCATATGAGTTAGATTACGTATCAAAATTTTCATCAGCTAAATTCATTTTGTCAAACTCCTAATTCTATTTTATAGCTTTCCGAATTTGTAATATCTAACAAAAACTTAGACTTTTAGATCAAAGCACATGTCATTACTCATTTCCTTTGTGTGTGTGCCCGTGACTGGGTACATCCAATGCTGCTAGTCCATTGCTGACACTCCTGCTAGTCCATTGCTGACACTCCTGCTAGTCCATTGCTGACACTCCTGCTAGTCCATTGCTGACACTCCTGCTAGTCCATTGCTGACACTCCTGCTAGTCCATTGCTGACACTCCTGCTAGTCCATTGCTGACACTCCTGCTAGTCCATTGCTGACACTCCTGCTAGTCCATTGCTGACACTCCTGCTAGTCCATTGCTGACACTCCTGCTAGTCCATTGCTGACACTCCTGCTAGTCCATTGCTGTCACTCCTGCTAGTCCATTGCTGACACTCCTGCTAGTCCATTGCTGACACTCCTGCTAGTCCATTGCTGTCACTCCTGCTAGTCCATTGCTGACACTCCTGCTAGTCCATTGCTGACACTCCTGCTAGTCCATTGCTGACACTCCTGCTAGTCCATTGCTGTCACTCCTGCTAGTCCATTGCTGACACTCCTGCTAGTCCATTGCTGACACTCCTGCTAGTCCATTGCTGACACTCCTGCTAGTCCATTGCTGACACTCCTGCTAGTCCATTGCTGACAATCCTGCTAGTCCATTGCTGACACTCCTGCTAGTCCATTGCTGTCACTCCTGCTAGTCCATTGCTGACACTCCTGCTAGTCCATTGCTGTCACTCCTGCTAGTCCATTGCTGTCACTCCTGCTAGTCCATTGCTGTCACTCCTGCTAGTCCATTGCTGACACTCCTGCTAGTCCATTGCTGACACTCCTGCTAGTCCATTGCTGACACTCCTGCTAGTCCATTGCTGACACTCCTGCTAGTCCATTGCTGACACTCCTGCTAGTCCATTGCTGACACTCCTGCTAGTCCATTGCTGTCACTCCTGCTAGTCCATTGCTGTCACTCCTGCTAGTCCATTGCTGTCACTCCTGCTAGTCCATTGCTGACACTCCTGCTAGTCCATTGCTGTCACTCCTGCTAGTCCATTGCTGACACTCCTGCTAGTCCATTGCTGTCACTCCTGCTAGTCCATTGCTGACACTCCTGCTAGTCCATTGCTGTCACTCCTGCTAGTCCATTGCTGACACTCCTGCTAGTCCATTGCTGACACTCCTGCTAGTCCATTGTTGTCACTCCTGCTAGTCCATTGCTGACACTCCTGCTAGTCCATTGCTGTCACTCCTGCTAGTCCATTGCTGACACTCCTGCTAGTCCATTGCTGACACTCCTGCTAGTCCATTGCTGTCACTCCTGCTAGTCCATTGCTGACACTCCTGCTAGTCCATTGCTGACACTCCTGCTAGTCCCTTGCTGTCATTGCTGCTTTTAAAAGCAGTCTCTAGGCCTCTGCTATTGCCCGCGCATTCTGGTACAGTTGTTTTTTTATTCGTTCATTCGTTCTATGGCAAAGTAATAATACTATCGAACTAACTCACCATTTTTTGATCTAATTATAGAGTAATGTCGGACAAACCAGCAGCCTCAGCGGCTGGCAGCTCTGAGGCAAGCCCGATTCTCGCCTGTAGCGACAAGGACGCCGAGAATACCGTCCTGGCTACAGCGGCGGCGGTGTCAGCCGTCGTCGTTGACTGGTCAGGTTCGACGTCGCTGCACGGCGTCGCTCACCTGTCAACCCAGTCCTGCTGTCGGCGCCTACTCTGGCTACTACTTGTGCTGGCCTCACTAGGAGCATTTTTGGCCATTCTTGGGACGTTGATTACGAAGTATCAGGGCTACCCGGTCAGCTGGGTACACGAGGAAAATGTGGTGTCTAGTTTGGCTTTTCCGGCCGTGAGTATGAGTATCTTTTTTTTCAAGAAACTCCTAGATAGTAATTTTCTATTTTTAAAACAATTTTTCCTGGCGAAAAAAGTTTGCCGATTCTTTTTTTAGGGTAAGTCGGGTGACGTCATTTTCGATTTTTTGAAATAGCCTGTATATATTTCATCTTCTTCTAGTGGTCCTTGATATTTCATTGAGCAACGCTGGGATTCCCAGCGGTTCTGTTTACACCATAGACATTCCACCGGGGTTTTAATGTCGTCCATTAAAACCCCGCGGTGTTTAAGGGCGGGAATCCCAGCGTTGCTCAATGAAAATACACACTTAACGTTTGAAATACAAGAATCCAAAGGGAATTCCCTGTGGGAATTCCCCATAGACATAGTTTAACGATGTTCATTGAAACCCTTGCTCAGCGCTGTTCAATGTATTTCAGACACAACCAGATCTGCACCAACAGTTAGGCTTCTCATTTCTCGTACTTGTAATTATTCGTGCAACTTCATTGGATCAAAGCTGAGTGCTTGCGGCTTTTGCCTAAGCTTTTTTCTAACGATTTCAACTGCTTTAGTGAGAAGCAGATAGTGCTTAATCTCTTGTTATGTTAATCTTGACAATGGCTTGCTCATCAAAGGCTTATGGTAGTGAACTTCACCATAACCCCCGAAATTCTCTGCGTGACGAACAGCATCGGACTGAATTATATTTTTGGCATTAGTTTGATTCGCTGCAGCAGCCGGACGGCGGCTGTCGCGAGGAGACAGGAGAGGTCCTTTAAAACATGTAAAATACATATATATATGTAAATACATATAAGGACTACATGACAAAAAATCCGGGAATTTATGTTCAAGAATTCAGTTTTCGTTATAGCTGTTATTTACAAAAGTGATGTGATGTAGACTTCAGTTGGCACCCTGACAACTTCACCAACGTCACCCAAGGTCGAACGATACGTCTTCATAATTCTGATCGACTTTAACCCCACGACTTCTCTCCAGGTGACACTGTGCCCCTTGAATCCTATTTCTCTTCATCTGAGCGCCAGGAATCCCAAAGTTCTGAGCCTGCTCGGGGTATTGACGGAGCAAGAAGACCATGATCAGCAGCAACGCCGACACTTCCGACCGCCGCCGCCACCGCGCGGCGAGTATAGTCAGTACGCCGGATACGCCAGATGGAGCAGACGTCTGAGCTGCCGTTTGGCCGCCGCGTCGGCAGCCGAGACCGCCTGGATGCGGGTGGCGCCCAACAGACCCAAGCGATCGCAAACTGTGCGCGACACTGTCCAGATGGCGCTGAGCAGACTGGCCGATGCCGAGCAGGTGCGCTAGTTGCGTGAAATGAAATGACAGGTGAAAAGTTTCTGAGATCGAGTCCTCGGATTTGGAACGCAGCCTCGGAGAGAAGGCTTGGAGATCTCGTTCAAATTAGATGTGCACACCTGTGTTAAGTGTGCACTTTTAATTTAGCGGTGTGTGTGCTCAGAAGTCATAGCCACCTCGCCTCCTCGCTGGTTGCGTGTAGACGCGCACGCGCACGAAAATAAATTTTCTAACTAAAGGATACCGATTGGATTTGCTAAGGCTGATTCACGTCGACTGCAGTCGTCAGTTGGCAATTAGATTTTACTTTGCTCACATTGGCAAATCCAGGCCAGATAATTACCAATTCCCAGAAGCTGCAGCCGATTTGAACTGACTTTTTAGAGACCAGATTTTATCGGGAAGTGAAGTCGAGTTATTTCAAAGAACTAAAAGTTGAAACTCAATAGAAGTTTAGAAGGCTCGCTTCACAAGATGCTCATAAGGCCCACTAGCTAATTACCGTTGTGAGCATTTATGTTAGCTGCACGGGGATCACTCTAGTCGGCATCTAACAACGAGAATTATGTCCAGTATTTGTCTGTGCGCCTGTGCAGCCGAATTCTTTAACATCGAACTTTTCATGAGGCTTCCGTAATGCCCGGCCTTGGCGGCTTGATGGCCGACTGTCAGTTCAACGGGCGCCAGTGTACGCCGGAGAACTTCACCACAATCGTCAGCCCGGAGTTCGGTCGCTGCTACGTTTTCAATTTTCGCGGCAACGAACGAGTACGCTCGGCTGGTCCCGACTCTGGCCTCTTCATCAGCCTGTTCGCAAATCAGTCCGACTACGTGGCCGGCCTGGCTAAGTCGGCCGGCTTCCGCTTGGTACTGCACCGGCCGGGCGAGCTGCCGCTGCCGGTCAGCGAGGGCTTCGACCTGGCGCCCGGCCTGCTCACCCGTGTCGGCTTTGCAACGCGAGTCCAGCGGCTTCTGACGCCGCCCTACGGGCCATGTCGCAGGGTTAGCGCAGAGGAGAACGCGGCCAACAATCTGTTCAGCGCCATGGTGGTGGATCCGTTGACCAATGCTAGCCTAGTCAAGTACACCAAGGTGAGGTAGATCCATATGAAACGTTTGAATAATGCACTGAAAGTTTGACTTTTCGACAGCGTGAAGTTTTGAGCCTGTGAAACGCACAACATCGAATGTGCAGTACATGTGTGTGCATTCGTGAAAACTAATATCAAATTTAGCAAGCACCCGAATGCACACACTATTGGTGGAATCGGACAAACTGTGATAAGACGCTCCTTGAGCGAAACAAACTTTGAGAGAAGCTTCTTTGTCGAGCTTCTGCTTGCGACAAATGGCTCAGAAAATTGACTTCCTAGAAAGAGTTCATTCACAGACTGTGAGTTCTATGGCGAAGGCTAGGGTTTACCTAAAAGCATCGCTGCCAAATAAGGAGTGTACTTTCCTGAGCTCGATTCATTTGGGAAGCAGCCACATAGAGAGTGCTTGGGGGCTTGTTGCGCGATTTCCGCCCTTGAGGCCCAACCTCCAAGGCACTATGAGAATGTACGCTGCCTGATGATGAGATAGTCGATAAGGCAGATGTACACACCTAGGTGAGCGTGTGCCTGTGTACAGTATCTGTGTGCGTATGTGCTTATGAGTTGGTGGAATGTTCAGAATTGCCTCCTCGCCGAATGCGGGTCTACTGTGGCCAGTGCCCGCAGGCCGCCTGCAATGACTATTATTGTGCGCAAGGCCGCCTCCCCACATCAACGCCAGGCCACATGCCAGCTGTCCTGCGCTCAGCGCCTGGCACTGCAGCATCCTGCCTGCCGCTGCTTCATCCCGCGCTACTATGCTCCCGAGCACATCCGCCTGGCTAGCCGCGCCTGTGAGATTCGTCGTGGTCGCGAGAGTCCCTGCCTGAGGCAACCATTTGTGGCAGCTGCGGCGGCCACCTGCAACACTGCCTGCCCGGACCAGTGCAGCTGGATTCGCTACCGGGCGACCATCAGCGCCTCGGGTTGGCCCACAGCAGCCGGTGCCGACAAGCTCCTGCAGCGCCTCACCCGGCGTCACCTGATAACCAGCAAGCTGTTGAATCGACTGTCACGCCGACAGCAGCGCAGCTTCATCAAGCAGAACGCTCTGGCCGCGTCCGTCTACGCTGAGGAACTGCGCGTACGCGTCAATCGGCAGGAGAGCTCCTACGGCCTAGCGGACCTCCTCTCCGACATCGGCGGCCAAGGCGGCCTGTGGCTTGGCGTCAGCTTCCTGACGGTGTGCGAGCTGCTGGAGATGCTGGCCAGGCTGTGTCGGCTATGCTGCTGCGGCTTTTGGACTCGATAACCGCTTTTTTTGAGACTCAGCTGACAAAAAATACTAAATTGACTTAATTAACTACTGACGAGTAGAAGGGCACAATTTTTTCACGAGATAAATAACGGTACCAATCAAATAATGGGACAGAACAGAGCAGAGTGGTCTTGGGTGTCCCGAAACCAAGTTTGAAAATTATCGTAATGAGTAAGTTGGGATTGATCTGCAAGAAATTCAATGCGTACAAATTTATATGCTCCATCTGTACGACAAGGGAACCTCAAAGTCTTAAAGATTTAGAGTCTTAAAGTCACAATAGTTCACGGGGTGAATCTTGAGTGAAAGCCATCAAGCCATTCAAGATGCTAATAGTTTGTTAGCACCAACAATTAGTTTATTGGCTAATAAAATATTGTTATATTTGCTTTTCGCAAAAAATTGCTGGTTCTTCGTGATAATGTTAGCATGCAACCTCGGTAAAGGTTCAGCTTTATCTTAACTAATATGAGTAATAAGCAATAAAGTTGTCCGCTTACTATATAGACACTCGTTGCTTACAGAATTCTCTTTATTAGTTAAAATTTTTGGAGCAAGTTATGCATCATATTATAGATGCAAACGTGGCGAATAATAATTATTATTTAAGCTCTATTTTCAGTATTAGCTGGCGTTACTGGCTACAAACGTTGCATTTTATCGCACGTCTCATTTTTAGACGCATCGCAGACGTTTCTTAATTAAACAATTTTAATATAATTCCAAAAGACTGGAACTGCTGATATTGTCTCAGCACCGTTGGTGCGGTGTGGGTTGCTGAATGTGCTTGATTATAGCGAGCCTTCCTGAGACGGCGGCGGCAGCCATATTGCTGAAGATGCTGCTCACGCTAGGCAGCCAACAGTCGCGGCCATTTTATCAAATCATGGAACCCTTCGAAATTCTTACCTTATCAATGACTTCTTTTATTTTGCTCCCTATAGCTGGACCACTTGACTGAATGAATTTCTAAATTTGACTGGAATAACTGTAATTTCAGTTGCTAATTAAATTCACTTGCATGTACACTCTCTGGAACAATACTCTTTAAATTGATTGCCACCGTAAAGATCATCGCATAGCACGAATACTCAATTTATTGCATGGCATGATCAAGACGGCCTTGTAGGACCTTGCCCAGCAGCCTGTAGCCACGCAGTTGTGCCGTCCACGTCTCGCGGCACGGCCCGACTTTGCGCCTTGCCTGGGCGCTGGCCAGCCTCCTGCAGAACCTGATGGCCAGACGCAGCCTGAGCCAGCCCGCCAACCACACCGCACCACATGAAGACTTCTGGTCAAGGCTCATCCGTCCGCACGCAGTCCTAATCTCCTGCAGAGCCTCGCCAATGCTCTGCGGGCTATTTTCGACTGTCCAAATTCGATCGAAGCCTGGCCGGTGCTCGTGTCCTGGGCCAAGCGCAGTGCGACGTGTGGATCCCAATGTCCCTAGACTCGTTTATGTCTGCCGAAGGTCATTATAACAACAGTACCTTGTAGTGTTCCATTTTATTTTTAACTCTAGAAACGTCTATTTTTACGAAAAAGTGTTTCTAATTAATTGCATAAAATATTTTTGTTTTACTAGACTGTAAAAAAGTTCCGGAAATTTGCATTAATGTTCTTCTAATCAACTCAATGTAGCTAAATCCACAATATGAGTACAAAATAAATAAAAAAAGGCATCATAATTCTCTTATCAAAATCTTATAATTTCCTTTAAGCTTCTCTTATTGCAACTGATAAGTTGCTTTCGTGATTAAGTTTCGCGTAGCATAGCGATAATTAAAATTTCTGCCAATTTCGCAATCATATTGACTGCTAATACTGCGTCAGTGGATCGATTTCATTTCATTCATTTCACATGAAATGAATTAGCTTTTGTGCAGAGCTTTTGTGTTGCGGATGTGTCTGAAAACATCACATCTAAAATACATATATAAGTTCTTCCTACTGATTGTACTTAAGGCATTGTACATTGAATATTTATTTTACTGCTTCCTAGACCAAGACTATACTTGTCACTTGTATCTCTACTACTGCCACTGGTGGTCTAAGAACATTACAGTCGTTGCATATTGTTTTTCTTAAACTAGTTGCATTATGAGTACATAGCATGCCTCTAAATATATCTTGCCAGAACCTATTTAACTATAACTTTTACTAATATACATACATATTGTATAAGTATATTTTACATATTGGTTAAATTTGATTTTAGTTTAACCTTGGCAACTTGTGGCCGATGCTTGAATATATCTATGGCTTGGTGGTGAATAGATTAGGCCTAGACAATAGTTTTAAAAATTCCATACTATAGACCCTACACTGCACTGCTACTGGTTTAAAAATTACTTCTTTTAGAACATGGATCAAATTTAGATCCTTCTTTGGGATCATTAGATATTAAGCCTATACCTAGCTATTGTCATGTTGAAGACCTTAAATATCTAATGATAAATTAAGTTATGTATATCACTTGGCTAATCTGTTTTTTTCCTATAATCTTACATTGATATCTCAATATATATATCTAGAGCATGTCCCCTAAAATTTCCAATTTTTTTATTTTTAAACTGGAGCAGATACTGAGATAGATATTTATTCGTATTTTACATAAATTATCATAAAGCTATCCTCTCTATGCAGGCTAAGAATGTGACTAGTCCTGGTGGACTAGCCAGTGCCAATCGGCACCAAGGTGAATACAGAATATTACCAATGGGTACTGCAAGAAAGATTGAGGCTAGCCATCAGGAAAAACGGCCTAGTTTGCTGGAGAAATGTGTGATTTTTTACCACGACAACAAACCTGTGTACCCGCCAGAAGAGTAGAGGTGCTCCTAGAGTCCTAGAGCTAGGAGGTCCTGGCACAGCCATGCTATTCACCTGATTTGGCTCCAGCGGACTTCTATATATTTCCCAGAATGAAGAGTCTTTGTGGTCAATCCTTTGCCTCTGTGGAGCAGATTAACAACATGTTTCATCAGTTTTGCAGCATCTGGCAACTGGCAGCTATGATGCTGCTTTTCAATAGTGGGTATGGTGCTAGCAAAAGTGCATGGTGGCAAATTTGTGGAGTAACTATGCGTTATCTATAGTTGGTCTATGACCAATTTTCACTACTGTTAAAGTTTTGAGACTTTCCTTTAAACTTTTGGCCTTTTATTGTTGACCAAAATTACTTATGGGATAACCTTTGTTGTAATAGTTGTGTGTGGGCATAATTGTTTTAAATTGTGTATAGATAAACATATGAATATATCTGGCATTAGTATAGTTTTTTGCTAAAATATTTAGTACTAAAGAATTGTATAGGCCTACTAATAATTCTAAGGAAGAAAATGTATTTTTAAGCAAGTTGTCAGCTATCATTTCTGATAGATCTTGAGGGTTAAACTCTAGCAATGGCATATCTACACTTTGACAAACATCTGTTAGTGGGATAATAAATGTTAGATCCAGAGCAGATGTCTAGCAATAATTGTACTAAAAAATCACTAGTCAACAAATTCTCAGAGAAAGCTGCATGGATCTACATGTAGCTTCCATCCCCATCTAATTGCAAGACTAAATAATATGAAAGATTTTGTCATAGCTATAGGCTGTCCTGCTTGCATCCTGTTCTGTAATGAAAACAAATTTTTGCTATGGACTACACATCTAAGGTCTTTAAATACATCAAAAATTGTATAACAAGTTTTGACATGTAGCAAACCTTGATTAGAATTGATCTCTTTAAGGTACATATTTTATCTTACAAATAGTTGTAAATTCATTATTATTAAGTTATGACAGCTATTAAGTAAATGGAACTATATTTATGCTATAATAATAGTACTAATTGATAATAATAATAATAATTTATTATATCTGCCCCAATTGGGTCAGATGTGCAGCCGACAGCACAGCCGCAGCTAATGTGCAGAGTATCTGAAGGCTGCGTACAGCTGTTCAGTCCATGGACTGGGGGGCGCCACACCCACCTTCAATTATCCCAGCTGATGCTGGTACCCATTTAACAGCTGGGTGAACTGAAGCAATGCAGAGTTAAGTGTCTTGCTAAAGGACTCAAATTGTTCCAGTGGAGTCGGGAATCAAACCCCTGACCTTTAAGTCGTGAGTCCGATGCTCTAACCACTAGGCTACAACCTCTTGCTATATTATGCTATTATGTTATGTTATGTTAAATATTATGCTATATATTTGTGTATAATAGCCAGTTCTGAAATGTAAAACAAATTGTCTCTAAAATGCAAAACCTTATGCTTCATGATTCCAGATTATATTATTGAAAAGGAATAAAAGTTTAAAATAATGTGATTTTGTTTTTAATCTGGCTATAGCTGGTTTGATTCTTATACGTATGTGATTGTTGGGTTTTTATTAGAATCTTATTTCATGGCTTGCTTGTCTATCCAAACTCTATGCTATGTCAGCTTTAAATTTAAACAAACATTACTAATTGTTCAACATATTTTTATAAGCTAAAAATGATTTTTTTCAACTAGCTTTTGTATTTTAGCTAGAAAAGAACATTACATGACTACAATATACATTACATTTTAGCAATTAGGCTACCATTTTAATTAACATAGGCAAATCTATTTCTGTCCCATTTGTAGCACTACTTTTATCTAGATATAGCCTGGACACAATGTGTATAAAAATTACATAATTCAGCTTTAAATCAGTCTAAATCTATGTAAAATAATAACAAAAAAATTTCACCTTTGGTAAATAATTTTTAATATATATTTCCATTTCAAACATGATTTCACATTTAGAACTGCTATAATGCTAGTTTTAGATTTGGATAGTATTTAATCATTTTAAAGAAATTTTCTTAAAAAAAGCTTCAATTGTGGCAAAACTGCATCTTTTACTTACTCTCTGCTTCATAGTTCTAATTATACAACTAAGGATTCACTAATTATTTCATTATTCTCGCCGATTCTCTCATATTTTTACTAAGCCTCACAATAGCTGTTGTTTGTTAGCCTCATCTCCATTGGTGGCGCCCTCTCGCCGCGCATTGTGACACAATTATTTCCATTGGTCCTTGGTTGTCCAGCCCCCCCCGCCACAATTGGCCCAGTCTATGGCTGAGGAGCTCTACGCGTGGGAAAAATAACTACTCAAAAAGGGAGATAAAATGTAAGTTGAAAAGCTTTTGAGCTGCGAGTTGTTTAATCTCGATCATAAAAATGCTGTTCGATCCAAGCAAGTTCTTTCTAAATAGTTGTGGCAGATTGCTTCCTCCTGCTCTGTCCCTGCCTCCGCCACCGCCTCATTTAATGGCACTCGGATTGCGTCATTTTCAAGCTTTATTGGTAAGCTTATGCTGCCATCAATAATACCTTTTAGTTGACTATATAAGCTCGTATATTCTTCTATCCACTTTATACTGTGCACTTTGATTGACACGCACTGGTATCTAGTGCAAACAAACCATCCCAATATCCCCCGGGTCTTCTGCTTGGCCAATAATATATTTCAAAATGAGTCACACGCTTCCCTTGGGAATAATCTTCCCAAGATAGTTAGATAAGTAGAAATGAACCTAACCAAATTGTGCCAGATGTACAGCTCGTTGCACAGTCGTGCTATTACGCTGTGTACAGCTGTTCAGTCCATGGACTTCAGGGGCGCCACACGTACACGAATTTATATTTCGGGTAGCTAAAGCTAAAGGCTAAAGGCTTTTAACCATTTCTCAATTAGTAGTTGGGTGAACTAGCGGTTTTAGCCTAGTGTTTAGAGCGACTTCTCGACTTCACTGGAGCAATTTGTATCCTATCAGCATTGCTTCAGTTTGCTGAGCTATTAAAACCTCTTCAAACCTAAGCTCTAACGCCTACACAGTCAGTTCTGCCGGATGGCCAGCAGGACTGGCCATAGACTATTTTTGCTCGCTTCTTCACTCTCTTAACCTCCGGTAAACAAAAATAAGCCCAGACCTTCCCTATTTTCAGTCTCTTTTTCTCTCCAAAAAATGGCTTTAGCCCCCAGACGCTCTTTAAGAGTTGCGGCCTTAGAAGCCAGACGCGCTCTAGGCTTGCACAGTGATTCAGAAAGCAGCTCAGACGGCGAAACGGAATCTGACAATTCTGAATTTGAAGAAGGAACTGGAGATGAAGGAATGGACGAAACACAGCAGACTCCAGAGGTTCAAGCAACGCCATGGCAAATCGTAAATGAACATACTGATGCGATTCATGTCCAACAGCGAGAGTTTTTGGGCACCCCGGGAATCAACCCTGGCTTGAATCCGTCGGACAACATCGAAGACAACTTAAATCTTTTTTTAACACCAGAGTTGTTTGAGCATCTGGCCCACTGGACCAACAACCGAGCTCAGCGAGCTAGACAAGAATTTGAATCTCATCAGGACGCTGAAGATCCACTCCCAGCTAAATTGAGCGCGTGGTACGACTGCACGGCAAACGAGATAATGAAGTATGTTGGCATGGTGCTCTACATGGGGCTTAACAGAAGGGTGGAATTACGGCAGTACTGGTTTATTGATGCGTTCTACGCTACTCCGTACTTTCAACTACCCTGTTGTCTGTCGCGGGATCGCTTTGCAAACATCTCATCGTTTCTGCGATTTTACGACTGCCAATCAGAGGACGAGGAAGACGTCCTGGGGAAAATCCGACCGTTTATGAACATCCTGCAGGGCTGCTTCAAGAGTGTCTATATGCCAGAGAGAGAAGTCGCTGTTGATGAAACCCTGGTGCACTTCAGGGGACGATTCAAGTGCAAGCAGTACATACCAACCAAGCGAGCCCGCTATGGTATCAAGATGTACTGCTTGTGTGAGTCGTCAACAGGCTACCTCAGCAATTTCGAGGTTCACTCCACGTTGGAAGCGAATCAGCAAGTAGGGGTGGAGCTTAATGACGGAACACTAACCTTTGGCGGAAGGGTTGTTGCCGAGCTCTGCCGAGAGATCTTGGGCCTGGGATACCATGTTTACTGCGACAGCTACTTCGGCTCCTTGTCCCTAGCAGAGTTCCTGGACACCAGAGGCACCCTGCTGACTGCAACAGTTAGGGCCGATCGCGGAATTCCAGCAGAGCTCAGGGACTTAAGGCTTACTGCGCCGGGCACTGCCTTCATGCGCAACGAATCCATACTCGCCGTAAAAATCACGGATAGGAAAGCCAGCGGAGTTAAGCAGCTCTACATGCTGGACTCAGCGAATGTCGCCGCAGAACATGAAGTAACACGGGTTGGACATGGTGGGCGCCAGGAACGAGTGCGGAAATCACGGTCTGTGCTGGACTACAACAAGCATATGGGTGGCGTGGACCGCCTAGATGCAACCGTGCAACCCTATAGACCTGATCGAAAGACCTTCCGCTGGTTCGTGCGCCTCGGTGTCCACATGATGTTGGTATCATGCAGGAATGCTTGGGTAGTGTACACGCGCTGTGGAGGAAAAAAGGTTTTCGGGCAGTTTCTGGACTCAGCAGTGCGACACATGATCGAATCGACCGGTCCCGGTCGTAAGAGGAAGCTTCACCTGGGTCCTGTGAGAGTCGGAACCGGGCACCTGCCAAGAAAGTTGCCGCCAACGGACAAGCAAGCTCACCCGACAAAGCGATGCCGAGTGTGCTTCAAAGGTCAGTCTGCCAGGAAAACAGTTTTCTGCTGCCCTGAATGCGTCGGCCAGCCTGGGTTGTGTCTTGAAGGCTGTTTTGAACGTTGGCATGCGGCGGCTGAGATGTAAGGATAAACAATTTTTTCTATGTTAAATACTTTCAAATCTGGAAAAGCGTACAGTCTAGGGCACACGTTTTTAGTAAACTTTTTTATATTTTGCGCATGCACACATGTAAAACCTGTTTAAAATGAAAAAAACTGCAGCAACGTTACCGCTTCATGTGTTTTTGTTCAGTTGTTTGTATATTGTTAAATGCGCGTCAAATTTTGAAATTTCTCCCACTAGAAGATGATCTCGTTTTGATTTGATCTATTTTGATTCGCCTAGACAACTGATTGTTCACAGTAGAATTTTAGACCATTTTATTACGTCTTAAAAGCTATAGTCGTATCATCTAGCATATTTATATTTTTGGAATTAAAATATGATTGTGATGAGTCTTTATCTGTAAATAGCTCGTGCATTTACTGGTAATAGCTGCGTAATGTCTCGAAATATATGGAGAAAAAAACTTTTCTTGTACATGTGTCTCCTTAATACAGAATTTTAACCATCACGTTCTACATGTACACACGTATTAGGTATTTTAATTTTTCCGCTGCAAAACTATTCCAATATGTTTTTTGCTCGTAATATATGCCCAAAATCAACAGTTTTGTTGGAGGTTGTCTGAAAAGATCATCATATTTTATACACCCGTATTAGCACTTGTTGATTTACATGTAATAAACGGTATACCACTGTTAAATATCTTTTGTCTGAAAGGTTACGCCAAGAAATGCAAAGCTATTTTCGATTTTGTTTCATGGCCAGCTGGGCTGGCCATTCCGGCAGTTGGGACCGTGTAGCTTTTCAACATGAAACTCCCATAGACTATGGGCAGTTTGCTTAGTGAGCCATGGCCAGCAGGGATGGCCATCCGGGTTTTCGGGGTTAAATGGGTATTATCAGCATTAGCTGAGGTAATTGAGGGTGGGTCTGGCCCCATTCCACCCCAGTCCATGGACTGAATTGCCGTACGCAGGCTTCAGATTCGCCAAAGCATAATAAGTGTAATTAACTATTTTTTTGCGCGCTTAATTAGGTGCGAGACTCCAACAACCTAAAAGTTTTCAAAATACACCAAATTCTGAAGCTTTTCGATTCAACGATTCAAACGCTTAACAAAATTGATACTTTTGTGAGTCTGAAATGCAAAGTCTGGACGTGTGAACTTTGCGCCAATCGGGGCTGGGGGGCAGGTCGCACCCTCTACGGTGCAATATTACATTGGTATCGCATTGTAGCAACCCGTTTGCACACCGCAGAACACGCAGCATTGGATGCTTTCCTAGGCTGGCTAAACCTCTCCATGGATTATAGCGAGCCGCTTATTTAATATTATGCTTTCAATTGGGTCGCCGCACTTTCCCTCTGCCTGCCCCCCATCCTCTCCTACCACCCCCTTGTTTCTGCTATTCCTTCTGTCTGTCCTCCGTGTCTCCCCCCTCCGAGCAAGCCTCTATTACAACCGTAAGTTCGCTTTTAGTTAGTTAACACAGATCGGACTTTTTACTAGTCTTTCTCTCTCTCTCTCTTGGCATCGTTTTCTTTTCCTGCTTTCGGTATTAAAGAATCGGATCGCTTATGATAAATAAGAAACCAAAGACTAGAAGATATTTGTTGACTTTGCCTCTAACTTAATTTTTCGCGGAATTTTTCAATCGTAAAATCCAATCGAAGCTATTATGATCTGCGCAGCTCTGGACTTTAGCTACGAGGTAAAGAGTGGGCGTAATAAAATAACAGAGTATCAAGATGGCCATGACGTCTTCTGTGGCCCTATTTGTATCTTTTAAACTGCCTTTTAGTGCTAAAGAAATTGGTGTCTACTGCAGAACCCAATAGAATTAAACCTGAGATAGAATAGAATTAGATTTTATTAAGGATCTTTAGATCTTAAAATCATAGGATGCATTAAAAATCATATTAATCCTATCGTATTATCCTCGGAAAATAGTACGCTCCCTAACATAAATAATGATTGCAGGAGGGCTGCGGGCAATAGCACAGCATTTGGTGTCTTGGTGACACTAGACCCGCAGCCAGCGAGGAGGCAATTCTGCCCGTTTCGCTGACTCCTGAGCACACACGCACACAGATACTGTACGCAGGCGCACACTCACACAGGTGTGTACATCTGCCCTGACTTTCTCATCATCAGTCAGTGTACACTCTCACTGTGCCTCTAGAGCGTGAATTGCACGACAAGCCTCCAAGCATTCTCTCCGCGGCTGCGCCCCAAATGAATGTGGCCTCGCCGCGGAATCGAACTCAGTGACCTTAGTGCGAGAGGCGATCGCTCTGCCACTCACCCCCTCCCGACCTTGATTTGAGTCCTGTGCTCAAATCGAGCCAGCCGAAAGCATCAGTTAGCGGAATTAAGCATTGCTGCGGTCTCCAACTCATTCCAGATGGGCGCCTCCTACACGCAGCAGCAGCCGCCGCCAGATCTGCTGGCTTCGTCTGCGGCTGCTTCAGCGCCCGCTCCGTCGGCGGCTTCTGTTGCGTCATCAGCTGGCGGGTCGCATCATCATCAGCATCAGCAGCAGCAGCAGCAGCAGCAACAGCAGCAGTTGCGCCGTAAGGCTTCCTGTCCCAAGCTAGGCGAGAACATAGTCATGCTGCTCTGTTTGAGTCGGGTCAGACGCATGGGCGGGCGCTGGTACCGGGCCGTGTCTCACATGCGCACCGGCAAGCGGAAGAAAGAAAAAAAGCGGCCCTACAGACCGGCTGATTATGACAGAATGCGCGAGGCTTCTGAAGCAGCGATGGTGAGCGAGTCTAGGCCAATGTTGTGCAAATATTTGCAATAGCAGAGTGATTAGAGCTTTGGATACCTCCCTCACCAGCAGCTGGGATTAAATCGGCTCTCCGGTGTCCCCGAGGTACCAGGAAAGCAGCGGGATGCTCTCGGGCATAAAAACGGCAAAGAGCGTTGAGTTTGGTCCTATTTCTTCTAAGCGAACTCTCATAACGACTGGGCAAGTGGCAGATAAAGCGTTCCGTATTTTCCTTTGCGGACTGGCTAAACGGACACAGCTCCCCTGGTACCCGGCATTCGCCTCTCGCACCAAGGTCCCTGAGCTCGATTTCGCAGCGAGGCCACATTTATTTGAGGTGCAGCCGCAGGTAGAAGGCTTGGGGGCTTGTCGTCCAATTTGCGCCCTTTAGGGGCCAACCCATAAGGCACAGTGGAGTGTACACTGCCTGGAGATTAGAAAGTCAGGGTAGATACAGTACACACCTGTGTATGTGTGTGCCTGCGTACGTTATATGTGAGCGTGTGTGCTCAGGAGTTAGAGAAATAGGCAGAATTGCCTCCTCGCTGGCTGCGGGTCTAGTGTCACCAAGTAATGCACCACTGCCCCCAGCCCTCCTGCAATTAATACAATATAAAAAATAATAGAAAGGCCTATCACGTCCCTGCGATTGAGCTTGAGAAGGGCTTTACACAGGCTGTGCGAGGGAGAGAGGCCGCGGCCCAGGACTGGCGACAGTGTTGGTCCAGGCCGAGTGGTTTAATAGTTTAAATCTTAAGCGAGTCACCTGAATTTCCCCAGTGCTTCAGTTTAACCAGCTTGGCAAAAATAAATGCCAGCCTTTAGCTGGGGAAAAGAAGTCTGTCTTTTGTTAATAAATTCTCCGCATTTAATTCTAAAAACTATGCTCAAACTGGTCAGGACATGTCTGAGATGGAGCTAGCGGAGATTGTTGCCAACCTGCTGAAGAAGGTGTTCAAAGAGATTCAAGACGACTGTCGCGAGGCGTTTGTGCGGGCCTGGCTGAGAGACGACGACGCCCGCTGCGTGCTGACGGTGCCAGACGGTAAAGGCAAGATGAAACGCATCGACGGACTGCGCGGCTCAGACAAGGTCTGGCGATTGGACACTCTGGTTGCCATGCTGTATCACGGTGTACCAATGGACAGCACGGATACCGGCCTGCTGGTGCACCGATGCGAGGATGAATTATGCGTTAATCCGCGCCACCTCAGCTTCCAATGCGGCCCGGCTATGATGTCCGTTGCTATGGAGATGCTGCGCGTTGCCGGCTACGATGTGACGCCTAGGGTGGCACCGGCGGCGGTGCCGGACCCTTCTGGCAACAGCCGGTACTTTCAGTTCACCTCGCCATTTCCTGTGGATGTTATACGGCGCGAGATGAGCGGTGAGAACATTGTAATGGACCTTTTGCCTTTATTCTCTATGCTCCATAGGACAGTGCTAATCCATTCCTAATCCTTCAGAAGCTACCGCTGATCCATTCCCAATCCTTCAGAAGCTACCGCTGATCCATTCCTAATCCTTCAGAAGCTACCGCTGATCCATTCCTAATCCTTCAGAAGCTACCGCTGATCCATTCCCAATCCTTCAGAAGCTACCGCTGATCCATTCCCAATCCTTCAGAAGCTACCGCTGATCCATTCCCAATCCTTCAGAAGCTACCGCTGATCCATTCCTAATCCTTCAGAGGCTACCGCTGATCCATTCCTAATCCTTCAGAGGCTACCGCTGATCCATTCCCAATCCTTCAGAAGCTACCGCTGATCCATTCCCAATCCTTCAGAAGCTACCGCTGATCCATTCCTAATCCTTCAGAGGCTACCGCTGATCCATTCCCAATCCTTCAGAAGCTACCGCTGATCCATTCCCAATCCTTCAGAAGCTACCGCTGATCCATTCCCAATCCTTCAGAAGCTACCGCTGATCCATTCCCAATCCTTCAGAGGCTACCGCTGATCCATTCCTAATCCTTCAGAAGCTACCGCTGATCCATTCCCAATCCTTCAGAAGCTACCGCTGATCCATTCCTAATCCTTCAGAGGCTACCGCTGATCCATTCCCAATCCTTCAGAAGCTACCGCTGATCCATTCCCAATCCTTCAGAAGCTACCGCTGATCCATTCCCAATCCTTCAGAAGCTACCGCTGATCCATTCCCAATCCTTCAGAGGCTACCGCTGATCCATTCCCAATCCTTCAGAAGCTACCGCTGATCCATTCCCAATCCTTCAGAAGCTACCGCTGATCCATTCCCAATCCTTCAGAAGCTACCGCTGATCCATTCCTAATCCTTCAGAGGCTACCGCTAATGCATTCCCAATCCTTCAGAAGCTACCGCTGATCCATTCCCAATCCTTCAGAAGCTACCGCTGATCCATTCCCAATCCTTCAGAAGCTACCGCTGATCCATTCCCAATCCTTCAGAAGCTACCTCTGATCCATTCCTAATCCTTCAGAGGCTACCGCTGATCCATTCCCAATCCTTCAGAAGCTACCGCTGATCCATTCCCAATCCTTCAGAAGCTACCGCTGATCCATTCCCAATCCTTCAGAAGCTACCGCTGATCCATTCCCAATCCTTCAGAAGCTACCGCTGATCCATTCCCAATCCTTCAGAAGCTACCGCTGATCCATTCCTAATCCTTCAGAGGCTACCGCTGATCCATTCCTAATCCTTCAGAGGCTACCGCTGATCCATTCCTAATCCTTCAGAAGCTACCGCTGATCCATTCCCAATCCTTCAGAAGCTACCGCTGATCCATTCCCAATCCTTCATAGGTCGCCGCTAATTCATCCCTAATCCTTATCCTTCATAGGCCACCGCTAATCCATCCCTAATCCTTATCCTTCATAGGCCACCGCTAATCCATCCCTAATCCTTATCCTTCAGAGGCCACCGCTAATCCATTCCTAATCCTTCATAGGCCACCGCTAATCCATTCCTAATCCTTCAGATGCCGCCGCTAATCCATCCTTAATCCTTACCCTTCAGAGGCCACCGCTAATCCATTCCTAATCCTTCAGAGGCCGCCGCTAATCCATCCTTAATCCTTACCCTTCAGAGGCCACCGCTAATCCATTCCTAATCCTTCAGAGCCGCCGCTAATCCATCCTTAATCCTTACCCTTCAGAGGCCACCGCTAATCCATTCCTAATCCTTCAGAGGCCGCCGCTAATCCATCCTTAATCCTTACCCTTCAGAGGCCACCGCTAATCCATTCCTAATCCTTCATAGGCCACCGCTAATCCATTCCTAATCCTTCATAGGCCACCGCTAATCCATTCCCAATCCTTCAGAAGCTACCGCTGATCCATTCCCAATCCTTCAGAGGCCGCCGCTAATCCATCCCTAATCCTTATCCTTCATAGGCCACCGCTAATCCATCCCTAATCCTTATCCTTCAGAGGCCACCGCTAATCCATTCCTAATCCTTCATAGGCCACCGCTAATCCATTCCCAATCCTTCAGAAGCTACCGCTGATCCATTCCCAATCCTTCAGAGGCCGCCGCTAATCCATCCCTAATCCTTATCCTTCATAGGCCACCGCTAATCCATCCCTAATCCTTATCCTTCAGAGGCCACCGCTAATCCATTCCTAATCCTTCATAGGCCACCGCTAATCCATTCCTAATCCTTCAGAGGCCGCCGCTAATCCATTCCTAATCCTTCAGAGCCGCCGCTAATCCATCCTTAATCCTTACCCTTCAGAGGCCACCGCTAATCCATTCATAATCCCGATGGTGCCATTGATAATCCAAGATCCTTTATCCGTTGGAGGCCACCGCTAATCCAGTTCTGACCCTTGTCCTTCATAGGGCGGTTCTTAATCCTTCAGGTTCAATCACCAATCAGTTCCTAATCCTCCATATGGCTCGTAATCGTTAAATCCTACCCTGCCACCTATTTTGGAATTGATCATAAACTAGTCCAGGTGATATTTTTATAACATTTCCCACCGTTTATGGCCTGTCTGTCTTTAATAAGAGTTTTTTTCAGCTCCCATTTATACTGAAGCAATCAATTGAAGCACAGACACACAATAAGGCCTATTTCCTACCAATTGTAGATTTAAAATATATTACTTGACTTCTTACCCCAAGTTCTATTGAGTAGAAGTTGTTAAATTTAGCCTAGTGTGTCTTGCTAGTCTATTCTTATGTTGACACATTGCGGTCAATTAATTTACTTCGCAAATTCTCTGAGAACGGATTTCTAAGCACCTTTTCAAATAAAAAACGCTAGCATACTCCCAAATCCCGGGTCGGGGGGTGGTGGGGTCAACATCGCACAGCACCGTCAACACCTGCCTAAATTCACAGTTGTGTATTTCTCAGAAGGTTGCTTATAAGTCAACTTTTTTCCTTTTTATATTCAAAGCTACATGCGGTCTTCGTGTGATTTCCTAGGCACGGTTGTTCTCCTTAAAAACATTCCGTTTTGCTGCTTTTTTGTTAAAAGAGAAACTGGCATTGGCTCTTTGGCCACAGTTTGATGGGCCGAGCCGCGGTCGCGTGGGCGGGCCCGGCTGTCATTCAGACCTGCTCTATGCAATTGTTTTCTTCTCCTCTATGTTTTCTCATACTCGTTTATCCTAACCAGCATCGCTTCGAGACCTTTGCAGTTTTTTTCCTGCCCTCTGGCCTGAATCAACAGGGGGCGGCAATGTGCTTTGTCTCAGGAAGCATTTGCTCCTTTAAGTCTTTAAATGTGAATTGGAACCGGGACTTTAATTGGGATCTGGGACTTTAGTTGGGATCTGAGACCTCAATTGGGATCTGGGACTTTAGTTGGGATCTGGGACCTCAATTGGGATCTGGGACTTTAGTTGGGATCTGGGACCTCAATTGGGATCTGGGACTTTAGTTGGGATCTGAGACCTCAATTGGGATCTGGGACTTTAGTTGGGATCTGGGACCTCAATTGGGATCTGGGACTTTAGTTGGGATCTGAGACCTCAATTGGGATCTGGGACTTTAGTTGGGATCTGGGACCTCAATTGGGATCTGGGACTTTAGTTGGGATCTGAGACCTCAATTGGGATCTGGGACTTTAGTTGGGATCTGGGACTTTAGTTGGGATCCGGGAATTTAATCGGGAACCAAGACTTAATTGGGATCTGGGACTTTAGTTGGGATCTGGGACCTTAATTGGGATCTGGGACTTTAGTTGGGATCTGGGACTTTAGTTGGGATCCGGGACTTTAATCGGGAACCAAGACTTAATTGGGATCTGGGACTTTAGTTGGGATCTGGTACTTTAATTGGGATCTGGGACTTTAATTGGAATCTGGGACTTTAGTTGGGATCTGGGACTTTAATTTGGCTTTCGGGACTTTAATTGGGATTCGGGACTTTAATTGGGATCCGGGACTTTAATCGGGAACCTAGACTTAATTTGGAATTGGAACCGGGACTTCAATTGGTATCCAGGACTTTGATGGGATCCAGGACTTTGATTGCGATCCAGGACTTTAATTGGTATCCGGGACTTTGATTGGGATCCAGGACTTTAATTGGTATCCGGGACTTTGATTGGGATCCAGGACTTTAATTGGTATCCGGGACTTTGATTGGGATCCAGGACTTTGACTGAGAACCAGGACTTTTATTGGTATCCAGGACTTTGATTGGTATCCGGGACTTTAATTGGGATCCAGGACTTCGATTAGGATCCAGGACTTAGATTGGGATCCAGGACTTTTATTGGGATCCGGGAATTTAATTGTGATCCAGGACTTTGATTGGGATCTGCGACTTAATTCGGGAACCAAGACTTTAATTGGTATCCAGGACTTTGATTGGGATCCAGGACTTTGATTGGTATCCGGGACTTTAATTGAGATCCGCGACTTTAATTGGGATCCGCGACTTTAATTGAGATCCGGGATTTTAATTGGGATCCAGGACTTTTATTCGGATCCGGGACTTTAATTGAGATCCGGGACTTAAATTGGGATCCGGGACTTTAATTGAGATCCGCGACTTTAATTGGGATCCGCGACTTTAATTGGGATCCAGGACTTAAATTGGGAATTGGAGCTGGGACTTTAATTGGGATCCGGGACTTTAATTGGGATCCGGGGCTTTAATTGGGATCCAGGACTTTTATTCGGATCCGGGACTTTAATTGAGATCCGGGACTTAAATTGGGATCCGGGACTTTAATTGAGATCCGCGACTTTAATTGGGATCCGCGACTTTAATTGGGATCCAGGACTTAAATTGGGAATTGGAGCTGGGACTTTAATTGGGATCCGGGACTTTAATTGGGATCCGGGGCTTTAATTGGGATCCAGGACTTTTATTGGGATCCGGGACTTTAATTGAGATCCGGGACTTAAATTGGGATCCGGGACTTTAATTGAGATCCGCGACTTTAATTGAGATCCGGGACTTTAATTGAGATCCGGGACTTTAATTGGTATCCCGGACTTTGATTGTTTTCCGGGACTTTGATTGTTTTCCGGGACTTTGATTGTTATCCGGGACCTAAGCTGTAATCTGGGACTTTAATTGGGATCTAATTGAGATCTGGTAGTTACGCTCGTAGATCAGAATTTAGTATTTGAAATAAAGATATAATCTGTAAGTAGCATGAAATTGTACCCAATTGACCAATATTTTACCACAGATCCTCCTCTCTGATCTCCTTCCCCACCCGCTCGCCCAAGCCTTCCGTGACCTCTGCATTATCTTACAATCGCATTGATAATCCTTAGCAATTGAAGCCAGTAATGCATAGCCATGCAACAAATAAATGCATTATTATGGAAGCCCTCCCCTGTTAATATATAAGCCAAACGGAGGCAGAGGCAACGCCTACCGCCCTGTCATATATCACACACACACACACACACATGTCTGGTTTGCGTGCCGCTAGTGTTATTTCCAATTGTGCCATTTCTGTGTATAAAGAAAATGTGGAACTCCATTATTTGTGCGCGCCCACGCAAAACCTTGACTTACGTACAGCCGGTGGGGGGGACTAGCGCAGCCTGTGCAGCCTGTGCAGCCTATTCCAAATATGGCCATTCTAGTACAGCTGGATAAGCTGCCTGTCCTAGCTCTCCCTCCCCCTGCCACCCTCTCGGTCCCCAGATTTTGACTGCCTCCTGTCCTTACATCATCCACTGTTGGCAAGTGTAATTAGCTTATTTAGATCATTCTTCACATTAAGTTGAAACAATAAACAATCCGTGTCACTTGGCTAATTGTTAACGATGCTAAGATCTAATCTAATCTAGATTGATTTGTTTTTATTCTTCTGTCCAGAGTCTGCGTACAGATCTATTCAGTCCATGGACTGGGTGGGACCGCCACACAACCCAAATTTCTATTCCAAATATTTCTGATGCCCCATTTCTAATTTTGATGAACTGACGCAATTGACAATTGACCTGAGGTTATGAGTCTTCTGCTACAAGTTCACTAAATATTCACCTGTCCAGAGTCCATGGCTCTGCCAAAGGCGGTGCTGGATCGCTACCAATTGTCGTCTGACGACGCCGCCTATGTGCAGGACAACTACCCGGAGATCATGACAGCCTACAAGCGTCTGCTAGCCGTTGGCACCACAACCGCATCTGGCGGCTTGTCTATTGCTGCTAGCTGTGCCTCCGGCTCCGCCACGGCAGTCGTTTCTAATCAGCCGCTGCCGCGTCAGCAGCACGGCTCCCTGCTAGCCTCTCTGTCCTCCTGTTCAACAACTGCCGCTAGTCTATTGTTTAAATCCGAGGCTGTCTCGCCGGCCTCCTGTAGTTCAGCATCGGCCACGCCTAGCTCGGCTGCGTCGGCCGGTGGCGGAGTCAAGCGTCCGCCGTCCGAGTCGCCAACCAATGCCCAGATGCCGTTTAAGAAGCGACGGCCATTGAGTAGCACAGATTTTACACCTGTGGCGGCAACTCCACCTGGTGGCGGTGGTGGCGCGTATCGAGAATATTCCGGTTAGTTAAAAAAAATTCGCGGTTGCTTTGAAGTGCTTGTCACTGTTTTGACTCGGATCTGCACTCGGATCTTGTCACTATATGAGACTATGATCTGGGACTGGGATTGACAAGCTGGGACTTGGATTGTGATCTGGGACTTGGACTTAGACTGTGATCTGGGACTTGCAATTAGATTGTGATCTGGGACTTAAATTATGAATTATGAATCGGGATCTGGATTTGGGACTTGAATCGGGATCTGGATTTGGGACTTGTTGCTTTGGGAAAACGAATTCCCTAAAGGACTGGGGCGCAGGTCAGTTCTGAAGAACAAATTGGGACCTGAATCGGGATCCGCAAGTTCTATGGGACATATACAGCAGCAAGTGTTGGCCATTGCAGGCGGCTTTGATCGTCGGTCAGCTAGCGACGATAGCGCGGCTGGCTCGCAGCCTTCACAGTCGCATTACGATCCGCACAACCAGAGCGCGCAGACAGAGGAGGAGCTGGTCCACATCAATCAGCCGGCAGCTCGGGAGGCCGACGCAGCCACCGCGCTGATCTCATTCGGGACGCACAATCGGGACCCGGCGCAGTCGCAGGATCTGCAGAAGGAGCTGGTCACGACTTTGTACAATATGCGGAGCTCGCCTATCTGTGTGAGCTGTCTCAACTGTGTGACTAGTGTTTCTTAGTCTGTCCTGGAACATGTTGTATATCAGAACTGTTTTTTCCTCATTTTTACATCAGCCTCGCTACTCCGTATTCACCGAAAGTCGCTCTTTGGCCGCAACCGCCGCCGCCAGCAACGTCGCCGCTTCCTCAGCGGCCGCCTCCGATGCCGGCAACTCCTCCTCTGCCGACTGCGTCAACGTAATGCCCGCTCCTTTGCCATCGGCCAAGCCGCTGCCTCGACCGCGGCCGATGGTGCCCCGTCGAGATGGCACCCTAACTGAGCTCGGCGCTGGCGCAGCAGCTGGCGCAGCGGCAGCTTCTTCGTCAACTTCGATGTCCAATTTGTCAACTGGCTCGACTTGTTCGGCGTCTCATTCGACAGCATTATCGGCGACTGCGGCATCGGCGGCGTCAGTGTTCACCACCAGCCTGGCACCTTCTGTGCCCATGCAGAGCGTCTTCCGGCCCATACCGACGCCTGAGATCGCTCCGCTGAGGCGCGCCGGCGGATCCACGACTCCGGTCGGGCACAGCCCGCTACAGACTGGAAGAAACGACACGCCTACGGCCATACGAATCATTCTAGAGCTGCAGGGCAGTTCAGGCGGTGGCGGCGGCTTGTCCGAGTCGGCTGCATCCATCGGCTCGGGTTCCTTGGCTGGCGGCGGCGGCGGCAGCGGCGGCAGCGGCCGACTGCAAGCACTGCGCGGCGGTGTTAGCGTGGATCACTTTGAGCACATGTTGCGAGCCAATCCGGGCGCGACTCCCACTTGGCCCCTAACCAGTGGCGATAGCAGCCCAGTCAAGCTAATGATATTGCCTAGTAACCAGGTGACAACCGCGTCCTCGGGAGCTGCTGCTGCTGCTGCTGCTACTAAATCGTCCACAGATTCCGCTGGTCAACAGCGGAAAACCTGACTAGGCCTTATAGATTATGCAATGTGGTAAAAGCAGCACGTGGCGTCATATGCAGCGAATGATTTATGATTCTAATTTACTATGCATTGGCCTCAACTGGTTCTACTTATTTCACTCTTACCGTGTTTCCCGTTTTTCGTATTATTAATTATTTTCTAGTCACACAATATTAAGTTTCATTTCTAACAGTGTCCTTAAAATTTAATTTTGTGCTTTTATTTATGAATATGGCTATTGTTTCTTTTGTGAGGTGTTATTGTGTCAATTATTGCTTAATTAGTTGTTACTTCTACCGGTTTAATTAAAAACTGTTATATTATATACCCCTCGCTTGCTACTCACTGTTTAGCTTTGTTTTCTCAACGCAAGTAGTCTATAATGCGAGCGTACACATTTTTTACGAAATAATGTACACACATTGATTTTTTTGCCTTGTGTATAAATTAATTGGTATGCTTACTGTAGCAGCTAATTCAACTGCTAAAACAGTATAAAAGTGGAAATTGCCTTTTATTGTTCTCTCGATTCCTTCTAGTCTATTCATAGTTGGTCCTCATTAACTGATGTAAATTACAATATGAGTATCAGCTTTTATATGTGTTTCTGCGTGTCCATTAAATAACGCTAATGTATAATAAGATTCTAATGATTCTAAAGAATAGAAACTAATGTCATCGCTCGCTCAATATTTTAACTTACCGTTAGCGCACCTTTTTCTATTGCTAAAACTATTTTTGCTAACAAAAACGTGGCCAATATTTTTTTAATAGCAACAAGCGCAAAGTAGGTGTAAGAGATTACCAATAAATTTCTATTAACATTGGCTATGTGGTATTGTTTTTACTATTTATTTTATTCATCTAAAAAATAGGATCCTGAGGATTCGAGCTCACGACCTCGCATAAAAAGATAATTCTCAGGCAGTGAACACTCTCACTGTGCCTTTAGGGTTGGCCCTCAAGGGCCGAAGTTGCACGACAAGCCTCGCCGCGGAATCGAGCTCGAGGACCTTGGTGTAAGAGTATATGTGCGTTACCACAGTCCCATTGTTAAGATAATAACGCTGAATCTGTTGTTGTTTTGTTGGAATGCAGCTGATTTTATAATTTTTTCTATTTTTAGACCTTCGAGTGTCTTTATTTTTCATCTCAGCATATTGAAGTTTTGCTTCGCTCATTGTAAGCACTTTAGTGGGATTCAAAATCTGGGGATTTAGGATTGGATTGACAATCTAGGGATTTAGGAGTGGGATGTACAATATATGGATTTTGGAGTGGGATTTAGAATCGAGGGATTTGGAAATAGGGTTGAAAGTAAAGGAATTTTTTAGATTTGGATGCATAATCTGGGGATTTAGGAATGGGATTCACAATCTGGGGATTTAGGAGTGGGATTCACAATCTGGGGATTTAGGAGTGGGATTCACAATCTGGGGATTTAGGAGTGGGATTCGCAATCTGTGATTTAGGAGTGGGATTAGAAATCTGGGGATTTAGGAGTGGGATTCACAATCTAGGGATTTAGGAGTGGGATTCCCAATCTGTGATTTAGGAGTGGGATTCACAATCTGTGATTTAGGAGTGGGATTCACAATCTGGGGATTTAGGAGTGGGATTAAAAATCTGGGGATTTAGGAGTGGGATTAGAAATCTGAGGATTTAGGAGTGGGATTCACAATCTGGGGATTTAGGAGTGGGATTAGAAATCTGTGATTTAGGAGTGGGATTCACAATCTGGGGATTTAGGAGTGGGATTAGAAATCTGGGGATTTAGGAGTGGGATTCACAATCTGGGGATTTAGGAGTGGGATTAGAAATCTGGGGATTTAGGAGTGGGATTCAAAATCTGGGGATTTAGGAGTGGGATTAGAAATCTGGGGATTTAGGAGTGGGATTAGAAATCTGTGATTTAGGAGTGGGATTCACAATCTGTGATTTAGGAGTGGGATTAGAAATCTGGGGATTTAGGAGTGGGATTAGAAATCTGGAAATTTAGGAGTGGGATTAGAAATCTGGGGATTTAGGAGTGGGATTAGGAGTGGGATTCAAAATCTGGGGATTTAGGAGTGGGATTAGAAATCTGGGGATTTAGGAGTGGGATTAGAAATCTGGGGATTTAGGAGTGGGATTAGAAATCTGGGGATTTAGGAGTGGGATTCACTCTAGCATGTCCGCAATCTGAACTAGAAACGAAGTATTTAAACTGCACTCTAATCGCAAAAGCACGAATTTGATCTATGTTCTGGGCATTTATTGCGTCGCTTTTCTATTACCAATACCGCATTGCCGTTTTTCGACTGTTGTTTAAGCATAGCAAATTTCTAGTAAGACTTATTATAACTGATGGTGTCGTGTTGAACAAATTTGCCAACTAGAAAGTTATAAACTGACGCCCGACCAGAGTTATTCAGCGCCACTGAAGAGATTTTTCGCATCTCGCTTGTTTTCTTATTATAACAATTTTGAATTTCGAGTATAGTCTATTGTAATATAGCAAAGTTCAACCCTTCGCGAGCGCCAAAACAATATTCCGCTAGTTTTGTTTTAATCTATTCAAATATTATTGTTCTGGCCTTATTCTCGCTTGCTCATTAGGTTTTTTATTCTACATTATTGAAATTGTTTACAAGCATGCTTATATATATTTATATACTATGAGTGTGCTTCAAGTTCTGCAATACCCGCTAACTGACTGCTAACCGTGTGCCTACGATTTACCTTTTCTTTGTTTTACTATTGTTTTTAATATTAAAAGTAGCTCTTTGTCGCCTCCTAACGACTATTTTTTATTCCTACGCAGCCGCAACTACCAAGCAATGCGACTCTCCAAGAGTTGCTGTCAACATTTTTACAGTAAAATGCTGGTGAATTTTCACGCAATTTACTCTCCAGTCGCTACTCTAAGTAGGCCGCACTGAATATTTGTATTGAAGTGTCTCTATGTGCGTTTTTCTCTCTCTCACGTTCGGCTATATTCCGCATCTTGTTGGCTTCACTCGCTCTCTGGTTTTATTCTTTGTTTTCTGTTGTACCGCTAGTGTGTGTTTTCTCACGGAAATCTATTCAACTAAACTATATAGCGCCTGTTTCATCTAGTTTCCTGATCAGTTGTCCTGATACTAAATTCCCCCCCCCAATATACCATCGGAGCATTTCCCATTTTCCATTCCCACAAATATCCCGTCGATGAAGTCCTCCTCCCCTATCCACAAATATCCCATCGATGAAGTCCTCCTCCCCTATCCACAAATATCCCATCGATAAAGTCCTCTCCCCATCCCACAATTATCCCATCGATAAAGTCCTCTCCCCTTCCCACAATTATCCCATCGATAAAGTCCTCTCCCCTTCCCACAAATATCCCATCGATGAAGTCCTCTCCCCTTCCCACAATTATCCCATCGATAAAGTCCTCTCCCCTACCCACAAATATCCCATCGATAAAGTCCTCTCCCCTTCCCACAAATATCCCATCGATAAAGTCCTCTCCCCATCCCACAATTATCCCATCGATAAAGTCCTCTCCCCTACCCACAAATATCCCATCGATGAAGTCCTCTTCCCCTTCCCACAAATATCCCATCGATGAAGTCCTCTTCCCCTACCCACAAATATCCCATCGATGAAGTCCTCTTCCCCTACCCACAAATATCCCATCGATGAAGTCCTCTTCCCCTACCCACAAATGTCCCATCGATGAAGTCCTCTTCCCCTACCCACAAATGTCCCATCGATGAAGTCCTCCTCCCCTATCCACAAATATCCCATCGATAAGTCCTCTCCCCTATCCACAAATATCCCATCGATAAGTCCTCTCCCCTTCCCACAATTATCCCATCGATAAAGTCCTCTCATCTTCTCAAAAATATCCCATCGATGAAGTCCTCCTCCTCTACCCACAATTATCCCATCTACAAACTCCAGTGTGTCAGTACTAACCGTCCCGCATAGGCACATTTTGGGTTAAACACTGCTTGCCGTTCCACTTCTGTCAAGTGTTTTTGCTTTTTCGCATCATAACAATCCATTGTGCGAGCATAGTAAGCGTTCGTCGAGGGCATTGTAGCAAGTTTTCCTGCTTTTTGTGTGGCTGTAGAAGACAGTTTGATTCAGTTGTTCTTGAATGCTTTTACAACCTTTTATTACTATTTTAATATTATTGTGCAGTTAACTAGCATCAAAATTTGACTTCATTAGCTGAGCAGTGATGCGGTCCAGCTCAAATCATTAGCTGAGCAGTGATGCGGTCCAGCTCAAATCATTAGCTGAGTAGTAATGCGGTCCAGCTCAAATCATTAGCTGAGCAGTGATTCGTAAGAAGATACCGATACACAAGCAAATATCTTTGTCTGCCTGCTCTACTTCTAGTCTCGAAGAATTTCAGATTACAGGCAGATCAGTTGTTTACAATCGCAGACAGCAGAGAAGATCAATATTGTGTAAATTGTCTTCAGCTATTCGACTACGCCTTAGTTTCGCCTTTTATCTGCTTTCAATATTACTCATTAGTAGTAGTGTCATACGCTCTTGTGTTTGTTTCTTTTGTATTAAATCTGCTAAACAAATATAAACTAATAAAACGAATGCTTGTATATTATGAATGCTGCTCTTCTGGTCCGACCTGTAGTTTTGATTCTATGTTTGAAGAATCTAAGTTCTATTCAGCTGAATGTCTTATGAAACCATTTTCCTTTTTAACAACAAGAGAAGAATGGGACTGAAGGAAATAGAACGAGAAGAATAGAGCGAGAAGGATAGTATTAATAAGAGGAGGAGGGTATGAACAAGAAGAGGAGGGAATGAACGAGAGGAAGAGGGGATGATCGAGAATAGGAGGGAATGAAAGAGAAAAGTAGGGAATTTTTGGGATTTGGGGATTAACAAGAAAAGGAGGGAATGAGATAGAGGAGGATGGTATGAACGTGAGGAGGATGGTATGAACGAGAGGAGGGTGGTATGAACGAGAGGAAGAGGGAATGATCGAGAATAGGAGGGAATGAGAGAGAGGAGGGTGGTATGAACGAGAGGAGGGTGGTATGAACGAGAGGAGGGTGGTATGAACGTGAGGAGGGTGGAATGAACGTGAGGAGGGTAGAATAAACGAGAGGAAGAAGGTATGATCGAGAATAGGAGGTAATGAACGAGAGGAGGGTGGTATGAACGAGAGGAGGGTGGTATGAACGAGAGGAGGGTGGTATGAACGAGAGGAGGGTGGTATGAACGAGAGGAGGGTGGTATGAACGAGAGGAGGGTGGTATGAACGAGAGGAGGGTGGTATGAACGAGAGGAGGGTGGTATGAACGAGAGGAGGGTGGTATGAACGAGAGGAGGGTGGTATGAACGAGAGGAGGGTGGTATGAACGAGAGGAGGGTGGTATGAACATCTGTTTTCCGTTTTTCTAAAGATATGAATTAAGGGATGTCGCAGTGAGCAGCAGCAGGTGATGCTGTGGGTCGGATTAAGTTAAAACAATAAATTTTCGTTCCGGCGCAACCTTTTTACCTGGAATTTCTGCCTGTAGTAGCAGCGCCTGTCTGCACAATCTGGCCCTTGTTTTAGAAATTTCAAAGCTTTTAACTGGCCCGTCATAAAGAATTGGGGCGCTAAAATATTTACCCGATCGGCGTTGGACAAGAAGACTTGTGCTAAAACCAAACCGTTAAAATATAAGTTAGTCCTGCAGGGGCACATCTGTTTACTGGCGGACCTTCGACAACTTGGGCGCGGTGTGAAGCTTTATTGTCTCCCCGTTTGTCGTTTCATACTTTGTTCCGTCCATATTTTATTTGTGGGATATTTTATTTATTGTCGTGCCGCATTTGCCGACTGACTGTGTTTTTATCTGGTAGTGCTTCTGGGGCCACCTTGATGCTTACTGGGCTCACACAAAGCATTTGCATTTTTTGGCATAAGAGAAAGCTAAGCCTGCCTAAAGCCCTGTTAAATCCCATTTCTACTCTGGGATCTCAATTTTTATAATCAGGGTCATATTTTACCATATAGCCCGTAACACTGCTTAACTGTCTACCTAGGTTTCGAATATAATTTGAGCAGTGCCATCGTGCTGAGCTCATCCTTTCACCGTGAATCTCATCTTGTGTGAAGCAATAAACCTAGCGGCCTCCATTAGCTAGTGCTCTAACTGCAACACCAGATAAGCCAAAGATATCTGTGAATCAACTAACACTCCAGTCCCATCCAGCCTAACATCCCACACTCCAGTCCCATCCAGCCTAAGATCCCACACTCCAGTCCCATCCAGCCTAATATCCCACACTCCAGTCCCATCCACCCTAACATCCCACACTCCAGTCCCATCCACCCTAACATCCCACACTCCAGTCCCATCCACCCTAAGATCCCACACTCCAGTCCCATCCACCCTAAGATCCCACACTCCAGTCCCATCCACCCTAACATCCCACACTCCAGTCCCATCCACCCTAACATCCCACACTCCAGTCCCATCCACCCTAACATCCCACACTCCAGTCCCATCCACCCTAACATCCCACACTCCAGTCCCATCCACCCTAAGATCCCACACTCCAGTCCCATCCAGCCTAACATCCCACACTCCAGTCCCATCCAGCCTAGCATCCCACACTCCAGTCCCATCCAGCCTAACATCCCACACTCCAGTCCCATCCACCCTAACATCCCACACTCCAGTCCCATCCAGCCTAACATCCCACACTCCAGTCCCATCCAGCCTAGCATCCCACACTCCAGTCCCATCCACCCTAACATCCCACACTCCAGTCCCATCCACCCTAACATCCCACACTCCAGTCCCATCCACCCTAACATCCCACACTCCAGTCCCATCCAGCCTAAGATCCCACACTCCAGTCCCATCCAGCCTAACATCCCACACTCCAGTCCCATCCACCCTAACATCCCACACTCCAGTCCCATCCAGCCTAGCATCCCACACTCCAGTCCCATCCACCCTAACATCCCACACTCCAGTCCCATCCACCCTAACATCCCACACTCCAGTCCCATCCACCCTAACATCCCACACTCCAGTCCCATCCAGCCTAGCATCCCACACTCCAGTCCCATCCACCCTAACATCCCACACTCCAGTCCCATCCACCCTAACATCCCACACTCCAGTCCCACGCCATCCTAACATCCGACACTCCAGTCCCATCCAGTCCCACTCTAGTAGAAATTATGATTAGTCCCACACTCTAGTCCCAAATTATGATCAATCCGTCACTCCAGTTCCAAATACCATCGACTTTCAATTCCATTTGTCCTTTCTGCAATGGAATTACTTCTCTGATCAGCATTTTACCTAGACCAAATTTTGCATGCAGTATGCAATATAAAAATCACACGTTTGCATTTCAAACAAAGTTTACTCACAAATCAAGCTCCATTGTTGCAAAGCCATGATTGACGTGCAGTTTAACAAAGATTTCGAATTCAGAATACAGAGTAAATCAGTAATGTGCATCTACAATCACTCACTGTTCCCAATGCTCCCCCCTCACCCATCAGTCGATACTAGAAGCCTGCTTTTCAGTTCCTCACGAAGTTGAAGGGCCGAGATATTGCCGTGGTGCGCGTCACAAGAAATTTGGCCAAAGCTTCCGATAATCCCAGCCTCCAAGACTTGGCGTTTTGAGATTGTAGGACATTGTAGGGGATTGTATATTCTGTGCTTGAAGAGTGGGCAAGGATGATGTACTAAAAGCTCATAGATATATATGCGAGTACATGATGCTGTTTAACTTATCAGCTAAATCTATCTCAATCTGCCCTGACTTTCTCATCGTCAGGCAGTGTACACTCTCACTGTGCCTTGGATGTTGGCCCTCAAAGGCGCGAATGCACGACAAGCCACCAAGCCTTATCTCCGCGGCTGCGCCCCAAATGAATGTGGCCTCGACGCGGACTCGAGCTCAGCGACCTTGGTACATCGCTCCGCCACTAACCCCCCATGTCGATATAAATCACAAGACGAGATGAGAAATCAGTTAAAGACCTTTTCTGAATTTAGATGAATTTTAGGGCAACTCTTAATTCAAACTTTCACAAGGAAATTTGTTATTTGCTTTATCTTATTCCACCTCAAAATACCTTGCATGTAAGAATTGTAACTGAAAATGAACCGTTTTTCTACGAAGCCCAAAAACGCCAAAAGTATCCTCATTTTGCAATCCTGTCATATCCCATTGGGTTAAAAGTCAAGCAAGTGCAACAGTTTCAGTGTGTCATTTGCCGCAGTAAAACAAAAAAGAAAGCTAGAAAAATTGACCGAATTGTTACAAGCAGCAGCAGAAACAGCGGAGATCAGTTCTAGAGTCGATTCTTGAAGCACTATGACTGCTGTGGCAAATTTTTTATGATTTCCAATGAGTGACACATCAGCCTCCTGACGTAACTGGCATGTGACATGTCTGATCACTGTAATCCGATTTCCTGGAATCTCTAAAAAACAGCGAGGTTGGAAGCAAACCTGTTCTGCTTCATTACTGCTCTGCTAAGACCGTCTTCGACTGTTCCGGGGAAGAACATACTCCTTGTTTCATACAAAAGAGGCCGAGATTTGAAGCTGTAGTCTCATGGGTGAGATTTGAAGCTGTAGTCTCATTGGTGAGATTTGAAGCAGTAGTCTCATGGGTCAGATTTGAAGCTGTAGTCTCTTGGGTGAGATTTGAAGCTGTAGTCTCATCGGTGAGATTTGAAGCAGTAGTCTCATCGGTGAGATTTGAAGCTGTAGTCTCATGGGTGAGATTTGAAGCTGTAGTCTCATCGGTGAGATTTGAAGCTGTAGTCTCTTGGGTGAGATTTGAAGCTGTAGTCTTATGGGTGAGATTTGAAGCTGTAGTCTCATGGGTGAGATTTGAAGCTGTAGTCTCATGGGTGAGATTTGAAGCTGTAGTCTCATGGGTGAGATTTGAAGCTGTAGTCTCATGGGTGAGATTTGAAGCTGTAGTCTCATGGGTGAGATTTGAAGCTGTAGTCTCATGGGTGAGATTTGAAGCTGTAGTCTCATGGGTGAGATTTGAAGCTGTAGTCTCATGGGTGAGATTTGAAGCTTTAGTCTCATCGGTGAGATTTGAAGCTGTAGTCTTATGGGTGAGATTTGAAGCTTTAGTCTCATCGGTGAGATTTGAAGCTGTAGTCTCTTGGGTGAGATTTGAAGCTGTAGTCTTATGGGTGCGATTTTAAGCTGTAGTCTCATGGGTGAGATTTGAAGCTGTAGTCTCTTGGGTGAGATTTGAAGCTGTAGTCTAAAGGGTGAGATTTGAATCTGTAGTCTCATGGGTGAGATTTGAAGCTGTAGTCTCATCGGTGAGATTTGAAGCTGTAATCTCTTGGGTGAGATTTGAAGCTGTAGTCTTATGGGTGAGATTTGAAGCTGTAGTCTCATGGGTGAGATTTGAAGCTGTAGTCTAAAGGGTCAGATTTGAAGCTGTAGTCTCTTGGGTGAGATTTGAAGCTGTAGTCTCTTGGGTGAGATTTGAAGCTGTAGTCTCTTGGGTGAGATTTGAAGCTGTAGTCTCATGGGTGAGATTTGAAGCTTTAGTCTCATCGGTGAGATTTGAAGCTGTAGTCTCTTGGGTGAGATTTGAAGCTGTAGTCTTATGGGTGAGATTTGAAGCTGTAGTCTCATGGGTGAGATTTGAAGCTGTAGTCTCATGGGTGAGATTTGAAGCTGTAGTCTCATGGGTGAGATTTGAAGCTGTAGTCTCATCGGTGAGATTTGAAGCTGTAGTCTCATGGGTGAGATTTGAAGCTGTAGTCTCATGGGTGAGATTTGAAGCTGTAGTCTTATGGGTGAGATTTGAAGCTGTAGTCTCATGGGTGAGATTTTAAGCTGTAGTCTCATGGGTGAGATTTTAAGCTGTAGTCTCATGGGTGAGATTTGAAGCTGTAGTCTCATGGGTGAGATTTGAAGCTGTAGTCTCATGGGTGAGATTTGAAGCTGTAGTCTCATCGGTGAGATTTGAAGCTGTAGTCTCATGGGTGAGATTTGAAGCTGTAGTCTTATGGGTGAGATTTGAAGCTCTAGTCTCATGGGTGAGATTTGAAGCTGTAGTCTCATGGGTGAGATTTGAAGCTGTAGTCTCTTGGGTGAGATTTGAAGCTGTAGTCTTATGGGTGAGATTTGAAGCTGTAGTCTCATGGGTGAGATTTGAAGCTGTAGTCTAAAGGGTCAGATTTGAAGCTGTAGTCTCTTGGGTGAGATTTGAAGCTGTAGTCTCATCGGTGAGATTTGAAGCTGTAGTCTCATGGGTGAGATTTGAAGCTGTAGTCTCATGGGTGAGATTTGAAGCTGTGTTTATTTATGTGATATAGCGGGTTGTTGTTCTGTTGCCATACTCAGCGGGGACGAATCTATCAGGGACTGCTTTTGTTGCTGCTGCAGCTCACCAGGGTGGACTTAGCACCCCTCGTTGTGCTGAAACTAAGGCAATAAATATGTTGAAAAAAATTATTTGTTTTGTTTCCGGTCTGAGTATGGATGGAGCAAATTTAAATTTAAAATTTACGAGCTGAATTAAGCACTAGTTATAAGGCATGATTATAAATTATCAAACCATAAAGTCTTATTAGACTAGAGAACACAAATCTTTAGAACAACTGCTGTATGGCTATAAATGTATCAATGTGCAACATTTGTTTTATTTTCATATAAATCGTTTTAATAGTACTCTTAAGTGAAGCAATATCTGAAAGCACAGCTGTCAGCCAATGATCTCTCAGCTGGCCTCTCATTGGCTGGCTACTTTTACCAAGTCTTCCCTCCCAAAATGCTAGATCCCTAATACTGCAGCGGTCGGCCGTCTTCCCTAATTTTTTGACCGATTCCAGCAGTAGGCAGAACTGTTTTCGTCTAGTTGGTCCTAATCCATTAATCCTATAGCTGCGGAAAATTTCAAGCTGTTTGAAATAAACTGTTAATTTCCTGCCTATTTAACACTCCGATTGCTAATTCCACACGCCTCGCCTGTCAAGGATTGACTATTAGTTGCTATGACAACTATGAAGGAAGTCAAACTATGAGGCATACGAATTTCACACCGGCGCTGATCCTGCTGACTGTGCTGCCGTTGTTGACCGAGACAAGCCCCAAGCGACTACTTCCACCGGCGCCTCTGATTGGCTACGAGAGACAGACACGAATTGACATAGACACCGAGAGCTGGCAGCACTTTCTTGGTGAGAACGAACGGGGTTTTTGCCATAGACAGTGTAACCCGGTGATGTAATTTGAGATTTAGGATCTGTGGCTTGAGATTCAGGATCTGTGATTTGAGATTCAGGATCTGTAGCTTGAGATTCAGGATCTGTAGCTTAAGATTCAGGATCTGTAGCTTGAGATTCAGGATCTGTAGCTTGAGATTCAGGATCTGTGATTTGAGATTCAGGATCTGTAGCTTGAGATTCAGGATCTGTGATTTGAGATTCAGGATCTGTAGCTTGAGATTCAGGATCTGTGATTTGAGATTCAGGATCTGTAGCTTGAGATTCAGGATCTGTAGCTTAAGATTCAGGATCTGTAGCTTGAGATTCAGGATCTGTAGCTTGAGATTCAGGATCTGTGATTTGAGATTCAGGATCTGTAGCTTGAGATTCAGGATCTGTGATTTGAGATTCAGGATCTGTGGCTTGAGATTCAGGATCTGTAGCTTGAGATTCAGGATCTGTGATTTGAGATTCAGGATATGTAGCTTGAGATTTAAGATCTGTGATTTGAGATTCAGGATCTGTAGCTTGAGATTCAGGATCTGTGATTTGAGATTCAGGATCTGTGATTTGAGATTCAGGATCTGTAGCTTGAGATTCAGGATCTGTAGCTTAAGATTCAGGATCTGTAGCTTGAGATTCAGGATCTGTAGCTTGAGATTCAGGATCTGTGATTTGAGATTCAGGATCTGTAGCTTGAGATTCAGGATCTGTGATTTGAGATTCAGGATCTGTGGCTTGAGATTCAGGATCTGTAGCTTGAGATTCAGGATCTGTGATTTGAGATTCAGGATATGTAGCTTGAGATTTAAGATCTGTGATTTGAGATTCAGGATCTGTAGCTTGAGATTCAGGATCTGTGATTTGAGATTCAGGAGCTGTAGCTTGAGATTCAGGATCTGTAGCTTGAGATTCAGGATCTGTGATTTGAGATTCAGGATATGTAGCTTGAGATTTAAGATCTGTGATTTGAGATTCAGGATCTGTAGCTTGAGATTCAGGATCTGTGATTTGAGATTCAGGATCTGTAGCTTGAGATTCAGGATCTGTGATTTGAGGTTCAGGATCTGTAGCTTGAGATTCAGGATCTGTGATTTGAGATTCAGGATCTGTAGCTTGAGATTCGGGATCTGTGATTTGAGATTCAGGATCTGTGGCTAGAGATTCAGGATCTGTAGCTTGAGATTCAGGATCTGTGATTTGAGATTCAGGAGCTGAAGTTTCATATGACGAAGTTGAAGCCACAGTTAAAGCCGCACTCTCTGCTAAAAGTGCTTCGGTATTTTCGCATTACCGGTAATGCGAGCATTAGAGAACGTTCTGCAAGCTGAGCCTCAATCCGCATGGGGATTTTATTGCTTTCACCATCGGGTCGTTTTTAAGAGGCTTAACAATTTCAAAATAAAAACAGTTATATATCAGATTCAAAGCTTTGCGAAGAAAGGAAATTAGCTACAAGGAAATAGGCTAATGATAACTTACTGCGTCCCATTTATCCAAATCAGGTAATGGACCTAACTGATTCCATTACTTTCAAGGCACAGTTATTAAAAGTACATTTTATCACCGCCTCGCCGCCAGCAGTCTAATGGGAATGAGGTGCGAAGGGGGGTAACCAACTTTGGCATCCTACCTGGTAGGAGGTTGACGGGCAGACAGGAAGACAGATTCCTGGTTAAGTCCGGGTGTAATTTCATAGGAGTAATAGCAACTGGCCCATGGGCAAGTTATTGTTCTGTTCCCATCTGCCACTCGCCTAATGAAAACAGAAGCATTTTTCGGTAATGCCTGAAAGTAACACAATTGATAGATCGGCTTGTTAATGCTTGTGCTGTTTGGTTTCTCTTGCAGTTTTTCAGCTGTCGCCTATTTCGCGTCGTAATCATAGGATAATCTCCTTGATTAGCTGACTATAGGCCCTCATAGAATTTTCAAGAACTGTTCATATTTCAGTCTGCTGAAATATCTCTCTCATTGGCATTTTTCTGCTTGCAAAGAGTACATATAGTTTGTACTTTCCTGTCAGATACGAGATTCTTGTTACAGTAATACTGTACAACAAGTGTAGGGAATTTACAAGTTTACACAAACATGAAATTTAACGAAGAAAATGTAAATGTAATGAAGATTGTGCCAGCCAGACTAGACTTGACTAGACTAGACTTGCAGCCAGCGAGGAGGCAATTCTGCCCATTTCGCTGACTCCTGAGCACCCACACACACAGATACTGTACGCAGGCACACGCTCACACAGGTGTGTACATCTGCCCTGACTTTCTCATCGTACACTCTCACTGTGCCTTGGAGGTCGGCCCTCAAGGGCGTAAATTGCACGACAAGCCACCAAGCCTTCTCTCCGCGACTGCGCCCCAAATGAATGTGGCCTCGCGAGCTCAGGAACCTTGGCGCGAGAGACAAATGCGTTAAACATTCTGCCACTGACCCTAGTGGCAATCTGATAGAAAAGAGCAGAGATTAGAGAGTAGAGAGTTGAGAGTAGAGCGAAGAGAGTTGGGAGTTGAGAGTAGAGAGTAGAAAGTTGAGAGCAGAGAGTTGAGATTAGAGATTAGAGAGTTGAGAGTAGAGATTAGAGAGTTGAGAGTAGAGAGTAGAGAGCAGAGAGTAGAGAGTAGAGATTAGAGAGTTGAGAGTAGAGAGTAGAGAGTTGAGAGTAGAGATAAGAGAGTTGAGAGTAGAATAGAGAGTAGAGATTTGAGAGTAGAGAGTAGAGAGTAGAGATTAGAAATAACAGAAATGAGTAGTAAGAGTATGGGGACAGTGAAGAAATTGAGTGGCAGAGGAAGACGCTTTTGTACTTTGGATTCAAAACAGACGACAGATACTGAGGGGATCAGAAAGCTGCACAAAAGTTGCGCTGATCCCAAATCCTAAACCAGCATCGTCAGGGCGCCACTTTGGTTCTTTTGGCTGGATGGGAGAGTGTGGACATTGTCTAGATTATGCTGCCAAAATGAAGACATAATAGTTAAAACTAGTCTCCTTGCAGAGAAATTTTTACTATTGGCGCCCTGACGCTTTTAGACTGAAATAGGCAATAAGATGCAAATTTGTCACTTGATTGACGGAGTTAGGAAAGAGTTGGGGTCCTAACAATCTCTTTGGGAGAGCAAGCGGTTTTAGTCCAGATGGGATCTGGAAAAGCAGACTTATTGAAAATTGGTTAGGCCAATTTAAGGGTCTTGAATCATTCAGCGTCAGTCATGCAGTTTGTCACGTTTCTCGGCTTGCTGTTTCCTGGAATTCTGGACCCTTCGCCGCAAACAAATTTCCTGAGTTTGGTTTGGGGTTGGAAGGCCTGCTGTCTCTTACGCAATCTTTTGGGCCTACAAATTAGTTTAAGCCCTTTCAATTGGCCTCTCTCGGCTGATTGTCTGAAACAAGTTATGAAACATGTGACTAATACTGTCACCGTTTGACTGTTCTGTCTCATACGACACAATACAAAAAGTTTTCAGTTGTATTATTGTGTATAAGACAGCTCTCTACGATTATTTGATTTATTACAAGGTTGTTAGTTATTGATTACACTGCTGTTAGTTACTGCTTACACAACTGTAGTTATTGATTACACAACTGTAGTTATTGATTACACAACTGTAGTTATTGATTACACAACTGTAGTTATTGATTACACTGCTGTTAGTTACTGCTTACACAACTGTAGTTATTGATTACACAACTGTAGTTATTGATTACACAACTGTAGTTATTGATTACGCACCTGTAGTTATTGATTACGCAACTGTAGTTATTGATTACACAACTGTAGTTATTGATTACACAACTGTAGTTATTGATTACACAACTGTAGTTATTGATTACACAACTGTAGTTATTGATTACACAACTGTAGTTATTGATTACACAACTGTAGTTATTGATTACGCAACTGTAGTTATTGATTACACAACTGTAGTTATTGATTACGCAACTGTAGCTATTGATTACACAACTGTAGTTATTGATTACACAACTGTAGTTATTGATTACGCAACTGTAGTTATTGATTACGCAACTGTAGTTATTGATTACGCAACTGTAGTTATTGATTACACAACTGTAGTTATTGATTACACAACTGTAGTTATTGATTACACAACTGTAGTTATTGATTACGCAACTGTAGTTATTGATTACACAACTGTAGTTATTGATTACGCAACTGTAGCTATTGATTACACGACTGTAGTTATTGATTACACAACTGCAGTTATTGATTACACAACTGTAGTTATTGATTACACAACTGTAGTCATTGATTACACAACTGAAGTTATTGATTACACAACTGTAGTTATTGATTACGCAACTGTAGTTATTGATTACACAACTGTAGTTATTGATTACACAACTGTAGTCATTGATTACACAACTGAAGTTATTGATTACACAACTGTAGTTATTGATTACGCAACTGTAGTTATTGATTACACAACTGTAGTTATTGATTACACAACTGAAGTTATTGATTACACAACTGTAGTTATTGATTACGCAACTGTAGTTATTGATTACACAACTGTAGTTATTGATTACACGACTGTAGTTACTGATTACACGACTGCAATTCTTGATGAGAGATTTAACGACAGTGATTAAAGTTCATGTGTGGATTGTGCTAAGCTTTTCGGACGTGACTTGGCACCCATGCCAAGACCTGAACAATGTGTCAGTATTAACTTAAAAACAAAAAAAAACTTTTCCTCAGCAGCCATGAAATTGCCAATTCCTTGTAGCAGATTTTTTGCACAAAATAATTTCCGGTGTCACTGTTCCATATATAAAACTGATTTGAAGCTATAATTGTTAGTTTTGCATTATAAAATACTTGGTATATTCTACACTCAGTGTTTTGAGATATTCGGACGCGGAGACCATAAAGCATAAGTTGACTCACAATGGACCCGCAGCTCATTGTCACTTCTGTCATGTTTTTTCTTCCGCTTATTATAGTCTTGGCTAATGCTACACTTTGCTAATCAAACCCGCCCCCCACTAGATAAGCAAGACAAAGTGCGGTCTATTGGCCAAAATCTATCGATCTAAAATACTCCAATTTACTTCTATTGCCGCCTTGTTGCAGCGTTTTCGTTTCAATATTTTCTCCTTGCCGTATCCGCTCTATATTGGCTCTAGTCCGGAAAATGGCTTCTTTTTCAGGGAGAAGGAAATACTTGCTTGGGAAAGGACAGGGGCTGTTATTAAATTTCTGTGATAGAGCGTTCTACTCATTTGCGAGTGAAGCAGATGCAACTGAAACACAGGGAGCGAGGCGCTGGGAGAAAGTCCTGCTTTTGCTGCTGCTGCACCTGCATTTTGTCAAGTGTCTTCTTCTCCTGACTGGCAATTTGTTGTTTGAGAAAACAGGCCAGGCGGCACAGGGGCAGCTGCAAGATGAATGGTGAGAGGTGAGGGAGGAGATGAGATTGCCGCAATTAGCACCTTGACGGGGGGCGCGGGTGGGACTTTGCCCGGGAGCAGAAGAACAACAATTAGCGGCGCGCACACCTTTTGTCGCACCTATAAAATGGTCAGCTTTGCCAGTTGAACTGCAAGCTTGGGCAGCCTAGTGTTTTCCGCCGCAGTTTCAACGCAGAGTTTGGCGCCCATGTGCGACAACAACCACTGGGAGTGCGGCTCCTGGGGACAGAAGTGAGAGGAGGCATGGAGGCGAGGCCATGTGGATCGCAGTTGATCACCGCAGCTGCAAATTGATTTTTAATGATTCACAACCATTCAGAATCGCTCTGAGAGTAAAATTCTGTCCAGGATTGTCTCAGAAAATAAGGCAGTGGGAGAATGGGAGATGGGGAAATGAGAAATGGGAAGACTGGGAGAGTGGGAGACGGGGAGAATAGGTGATGGGAAAAATAGGAGATCGGGAGAATATAAGCTGGGAAGAATAGGAGATCGGGAGAATATAAGCTGGGAAGAATATAAGCTGGGAAGAATAGGAGATCGGGAGAATATAAGATGGGAAGAATATAAGCTGGGAAGAATAGGAGATCGGGAGAATATAAGATGGGAAGAATAGGAGATCGGGAGAATATAAGCTGGGAAGAATAGGAGATCGGGAGAATATAAGCTGGGAAGAATAGGAGATCGGGAGAATATAAGCTGGGAAGAATAGGAGATCGGGAGAATATAAGATGGGAAGAATATAAGCTGGGAAGAATAGGAGATCGGGAGAATATAAGCTGGGAAGAATAGGAGATCGGGAGAATATAAGATGGGAAGAATATAAGCTGGGAAGAATAGGAGATCGGGAGAATATAAGCTGGGAAGAATAGGAGATCGGGAGAATATAAGATGGGAAGAATAGGAGATCGGGAGAATATAAAATGGGAAGAATAGGAGATCGGGAGAATATAAGCTGGGAAGAATAGGAGATCGGGAGAATATAAGATGGGAAGAATAGGAGATCGGGAGAATATAAGCTGGGAAGAATAGGAGATCGGGAGAATATAAGCTGGGAAGAATAGGAGATCGGGAGAATATAAGATGGGAAGAATATAAGCTGGGAAGAATAGGAGATCGGGAGAATATAAGCTGGGAAAAATAGGAGATCGGGAGAATATAAGCTGGGAAGAATAGGAGATCGGGAGAATATAAGATGGGAAGAATAGGAGATCGGGAGAATATAAGCTGGGAAGAATAGGAGATCGGGAGAATATAAGCTGGGAAAAATAGGAGATCGGGAGAATATAAGCTGGGAAGAATAGGAGATCGGGAGAATATAAGCTGGGAAAAATAGGAGATCGGGAGAATATAAGCTGGGAAGAATAGGAGATCGGGAGAATATAAGATGGGAAGAATAGGAGATCGGGAGAATATAAGCTGGGAAAAATAGGAGATCGGGAGAATATAAGCTGGGAAGAATAGGAGATCGGGAGAATATAAGATGGGAAGAATATAAGCTGGGAAGAATAGGAGATCGGGAGAATATAAGCTGGGAAGAATAGGAGATCGGGAGAATATAAGATGGGAAGAATATAAGCTGGGAAGAATAGGAGATCGGGAGAATATAAGCTGGGAAGAATAGGAGATCGGGAGAATATAAGATGGGAAGAATAGGAGATCGGGAGAATATAAAATGGGAAGAATAGGAGATCGGGAGAATATAAGCTGGGAAGAATAGGAGATCGGGAGAATATAAGATGGGAAGAATAGGAGATCGGGAGAATATAAGCTGGGAAGAATAGGAGATCGGGAGAATATAAGCTGGGAAGAATAGGAGATCGGGAGAATATAAGATGGGAAGAATATAAGCTGGGAAGAATAGGAGATCGGGAGAATATAAGCTGGGAAAAATAGGAGATCGGGAGAATATAAGCTGGGAAGAATAGGAGATCGGGAGAATATAAGATGGGAAGAATAGGAGATCGGGAGAATATAAGCTGGGAAGAATAGGAGATCGGGAGAATATAAGCTGGGAAAAATAGGAGATCGGGAGAATATAAGCTGGGAAGAATAGGAGATCGGGAGAATATAAGCTGGGAAAAATAGGAGATCGGGAGAATATAAGCTGGGAAGAATAGGAGATCGGGAGAATATAAGATGGGAAGAATAGGAGATCGGGAGAATATAAGCTGGGAAAAATAGGAGATCGGGAGAATATAAGCTGGGAAGAATAGGAGATCGGGAGAATATAAGATGGGAAGAATATAAGCTGGGAAGAATAGGAGATCGGGAGAATATAAGCTGGGAAAAATAGGAGATCGGGAGAATATAAGCTGGGAAGAATAGGAGATCGGGAGAATATAAGCTGGGAAGAATAGGAGATCGGGAGAATATAAGATGGGAAGAATAGGAGATCGGGAGAATATAAGCTGGGAAGAATAGGAGATCGGGAGAATATAAGATGGGAAGAATATAAGCTGGGAAGAATAGGAGATCGGGAGAATATAAGCTGGGAAGAATAGGAGATCGGGAGAATATAAGCTGGGAAGAATAGGAGATCGGGAGAATATAAGCTGGGAAGAATAGGAGATCGGGAGAATATAAGCTGGGAAGAATAGGAGATCGGGAGAATATAAGCTGGGAAGAATAGGAGATCGGGAGAATATAAGCTGGGAAGAATAGGAGATCGGGAGAATATAAGATGGGAAGAATAGGAGATCGGGAGAATATAAAATGGGAAGAATAGGAGATCGGGAGAATATAAGCTGGGAAGAATAGGAGATCGGGAGAATATAAGATGGGAAGAATAGGAGATCGGGAGAATATAAGCTGGGAAGAATAGGAGATCGGGAGAATATAAGCTGGGAAGAATAGGAGATCGGGAGAATATAGATGGGAAGAATATAAGCTGGGAAGAATAGGAGATCGGGAGAATATAAGCTGGGAAAAATAGGAGATCGGGAGAATATAAGCTGGGAAGAATAGGAGATCGGGAGAATATAAGATGGGAAGAATAGGAGATCGGGAGAATATAAGCTGGGAAGAATAGGAGATCGGGAGAATATAAGCTGGGAAAAATAGGAGATCGGGAGAATATAAGCTGGGAAGAATAGGAGATCGGGAGAATATAAGCTGGGAAAAAATAGGAGATCGGGAGAATATAAGCTGGGAAGAATAGGAGATCGGGAGAATATAAGATGGGAAGAATAGGAGATCGGGAGAATATAAGCTGGGAAAAATAGGAGATCGGGAGAATATAAGCTGGGAAGAATAGGAGATCGGGAGAATATAAGATGGGAAGAATATAAGCTGGGAAGAATAGGAGATCGGGAGAATATAAGCTGGGAAGAATAGGAGATCGGGAGAATATAAGATGGGAAGAATATAAGCTGGGAAGAATAGGAGATCGGGAGAATATAAGCTGGGAAGAATAGGAGATCGGGAGAATATAAGATGGGAAGAATAGGAGATCGGGAGAATATAAAATGGGAAGAATAGGAGATCGGGAGAATATAAGCTGGGAAGAATAGGAGATCGGGAGAATATAAGATGGGAAGAATAGGAGATCGGGAGAATATAAGCTGGGAAGAATAGGAGATCGGGAGAATATAAGCTGGGAAGAATAGGAGATCGGGAGAATATAAGATGGGAAGAATATAAGCTGGGAAGAATAGGAGATCGGGAGAATATAAGCTGGGAAAAATAGGAGATCGGGAGAATATAAGCTGGGAAGAATAGGAGATCGGGAGAATATAAGATGGGAAGAATAGGAGATCGGGAGAATATAAGCTGGGAAGAATAGGAGATCGGGAGAATATAAGCTGGGAAAAATAGGAGATCGGGAGAATATAAGCTGGGAAGAATAGGAGATCGGGAGAATATAAGCTGGGAAAAATAGGAGATCGGGAGAATATAAGCTGGGAAGAATAGGAGATCGGGAGAATATAAGATGGGAAGAATAGGAGATCGGGAGAATATAAGCTGGGAAAAAATAGGAGATCGGGAGAATATAAGCTGGGAAGAATAGGAGATCGGGAGAATATAAGATGGGAAGAATATAAGCTGGGAAGAATAGGAGATCGGGAGAATATAAGCTGGGAAAAATAGGAGATCGGGAGAATATAAGCTGGGAAGAATAGGAGATCGGGAGAATATAAGCTGGGAAGAATAGGAGATCGGGAGAATATAAGATGGGAAGAATAGGAGATCGGGAGAATATAAGCTGGGAAGAATAGGAGATCGGGAGAATATAAGATGGGAAGAATATAAGCTGGGAAGAATAGGAGATCGGGAGAATATAAGCTGGGAAGAATAGGAGATCGGGAGAATATAAGCTGGGAAGAATAGGAGATCGGGAGAATATAAGCTGGGAAGAATAGGAGATCGGGAGAATATAAGCTGGGAAGAATAGGAGATCGGGAGAATATAAGCTGGGAAAAATAGGAGATCGGGAGAATATAAGCTGGGAAGAATAGGAGATCGGGAGAATATAAGATGGGAAGAATAGGAGATCGGGAGAATATAAGATGGGAAGAATAGGAGATCGGGAGAATATAAGCTGGGAAGAATAGGAGATCGGGAGAATATAAGATGGGAAGAATATAAGCTGGGAAGAATAGGAGATCGGGAGAATATAAGCTGGGAAGAATAGGAGATCGGGAGAATATAAGATGGGAAGAATATAAGCTGGGAAGAATAGGAGATCGGGAGAATATAAGCTGGGAAGAATAGGAGATCGGGAGAATATAAGCTGGGAAGAATAGGAGATCGGGAGAATATAAGATGGGAAGAATAGGAGATCGGGAGAATATAAGCTGGGAAAAATAGGAGATCGGGAGAATATAAGCTGGGAAGAATAGGAGATCGGGAGAATATAAGATGGGAAGAATAGGAGATCGGGAGAATATAAGATGGGAAGAATAGGAGATCGGGAGAATATAAGCTGGGAAGAATAGGAGATCGGGAGAATATAAGATGGGAAGAATAGGAGATCGGGAGAATATAAGATGGGAAGAATAGGAGATCGGGAGAATTTAAGATGGGAAGAATATGAGATGGGGAGAATATAAGCTGGGAAGAATAGGGGATGAGGAGAATATCAGATGGGGAGAAAAGGGGACGGGGAGAATTTGAGATAATATGAATATGAGATGAGGAGAATAGTAGATGGGGAGAATAGGAGATAATGAGAATAGGAGATGGGAGATGGAGAGAATGAGAGGTAGAGAGAATGGGACAAAGGCAGAATGGGATAAGGTAAGAATGGGAAAAAGTAGAGAATAAGGGAAGCAGAAAATAAGGGAAGGGGAGAAGATGAGAATTAGAGAAGTGAAAATATCGTGCGAGAGGGGAGAGATGGTGAGGAGAGGACACAGGAAGTGACAGAGTTAATAAATATGCGGCCAAATATCTAAAACGGAAGACAAAGGTTGGAGAGCCGAGGTGAGGATTTGATGGAAGCAGCAGCAGCAGACGTTGGGGAAGCGGCAAGTGCTGAGATCAAGACACTGCAGACCACCAGGCCATAAACACCTAAAGCAATGCAATGCTGTAGAATTCTCGCCTCCCAGCGGCGCTCCCATCCCGGCCTGGATAAGCGGACGAGCTTTACGATCGGGATTGATTTTTCCCCCCAAGAAATCAGAAAATCCCCACTGGCTGCCGGGCCAGTAAATTAATGATTTCTTGTTGAAGCAGCGAAACACTCACCCAAATTGGGCCGCGGGTGCTGCGTGTATTTGAGCCACTGAATTAGTTATGATAATGAGAGCCAGACTTGCCTGCAGTGAGGGGTGAGCTTGTGTTTTTCTAATGCTGGCCCCTGCACTTTGCTCGCTTTTGTGTCAAGAAGCTAATGTCCCACACTCCCACCTGTTTCTGTCCCACACTCCCCACCTGTTTCTGTCCCACACTCTCCACCTGTTTCTGTCCCACACTCTCCACCTGTTTCTGTCCCACACTCTCCACCTGTTTCTGTCCCACACTCCCCACCTGTTTCTATCCCACACTCCCCACCTGTTTCCATCCCACACTCTCCACCTGTTTCTGTCCCACACTCCCCACCTGTTTCTATCCCACACCCACAACTGTCTCTGCCCCCACTCCCACAACTGTCTCTGCCCCCACTCCCACAACTGTCTCTGCCCCCACTCCCACAACTGTCTCTGCCCCCACTCCCACAACCGTCTCTGCCCCCACTCCCACAACTGTCTCTGCCCCCACTGCCACAACTGTCTCTGCCCCCACTGCCACAACTGTCTCTGCCCCCACTGCCACAACTGTCTCTGCCCCACTGCCACAACTGTCTCTGCCCCCAATACTCACCAGTATCTTTCTTATAAAATTTAAGCTTCGAATTTCAAGCAGAGAAAGGTACTTTAACTTTAACCCTCTGAGTCATTGTCTCGGAGGCCTATATATCCAGCCTTACGGTGCACTGGACACAACTCGTAGACGGTCCTGAGGGAACAAAAAATCGATTTCCCCAAAGAACCAGCCGCGCTTAGACGAAAAAACTTAAACTAGCTACTCAAAATGGAGCATGCATTATTGAAGCCTGCTGTGCGCCTTGATCCGACGCTCCCGAAGCTAAATGGGAAGCAAAAAATGCACTCTCCCAATCTAGCTCTGATCCCCAGTTTGCGGACTGCCCCTAGGACGGTGATGAGCTCGGGTGAACTGAAAAAATACCGAACCCAGTGTCCAACACTGAATGAAAGAACGAAAAAATATGGCCTAGTAGTCGGCCGCTCCGCTAATTATGAATTCGAACTGTGGGTTGTCGAGGCCTTAAGAAGCCTGAGATCCTGTCTGTACCCAAATCAACTCTGCTGCTGCTGCTGCTGCTGCTGCTGCTGCTGCTGCTGCTGCTTTGAACACTCAGTCTAAATTGAGTAGATTTTTACAGCAGATTAAGATGGAGGTGGAGGACTGCGGGCAATGGCACATCATTTGGTGACACTTGACCCGCAGCCAGCGAGGAGGCAATTCTGCCCATTTCGCTGACTCCTGAGCACACACGCACACAGATACCGTACGCAGGCACGCGCTCACACAGGTGTGTACATCTGCCCTGACTTTCTCATCGTCAGCCAGTGTACACTTCACTGTGCCTTGGAGGTTGGCCCTCAAGGGCGTAGATTGCACGACAAGCCACCAAGCCTTCTCTCCGCGGCTGCGCCCCAAATAAATGTGGCCTCGCCACGTCATTGAGCTCAGCGATATCCCCCTAATAACTCACGTGATTGCTTACCTCACTACGAAACTCTTATATCTATTTTTTTCTTTCTGCTCATTCGAAAATCTGAAAATCAACGTATTTAATTATCTAACTGAACTAAAATTTACTTGAATGTTAATTTGTCCTTATCAGAATTCGTGATTTTCTGATCACTGTTACTATTTCGTGATCGAATTATAGATTTTAATCAAAGTTTGGAGCGAATCTAGGTTACCCAGTTCATTGAGCAGCTCAACCCAGTCAAGAGCAAACTGAGAATTTTGGAAACAAATGTCCAACAAGAGATTTGTCTGCTTCGACTGAAGAATAATGCTTTATGAGCACAGTTTGAGCAATATAATAAATTGGTAGGCCCTACTAAACTATTACTACTGAGCACGCGTAGCTGTCTGAGACTTCAACGCCAAGCCGGGAGCAGACAATTTATCCCATTTGGGGCGGGGGAACTAACCACGATAACTGATGGGGAAGGAAAGCCAAAAAAACTTTGGGAAACTAGCTTAACTCCCCCCAGAGGGACCGGAGTACAGAAATCAACGCTTTTTTCAGTTCGGCGAGTAATCGACGCCAGCCCCCACCCCACCCCACCTCCAACCAGTCTCGAACTTTCAGTTTCTCTCCCCGTTTTCATTCCGCTAATTTTCTCTTTAGGCCCCCCAACCCTGGCCTTTCTTCTTCTCTTATTTCCCGCTTCCGTTGCGGAAGCTTCAACGGCCGGGCAGAAGTCTGTTTGCTGGTCGAGGGGAGAATTTGGGAATTGGATTCCTCAGCTACCCTCGTAAAGCCATAAGCTTTCCAGTCGGCTTTAATAATCTGCTTTTCTAATCTTCCTAAACAGAAAGCACTTATTACTCTTACTTTATCATACACAACGAAATTAGTGCATTTCGGCGCGAAGTGGGAATTCGCTAATACAATGTGCATCGGTGAAATTGTGAATGCTGAAAATAAGTTAAATATCTATTGTACACAGTTTAATGCACTTATCTATCTCATTATCTTTCTATCCACTCAACTCAATTTATCCACCCAACCTACCAATCAATATATCAAACCTACCAATCAATCTAATCTATCAATCAATCTAATCTATCAATAAATCTAATCTATCAATAAATCTAATCTATCAATAAATCTAATCTATTAATCATTCTAATCAATCAATCATTCTAAAAAATCAATCATTCTATCTAATCTATCAATCAATCTAATCTATCAATCAATCTAATCTATCAATCAATCTAATCTATCAATCAATCTAATCTATCAAGCAATCTAATCTATCAATCATTCTAATATATCAATCATTCTATCTAATCTATCAATCAATCCAATCTATCAATCAATCTAATCTATCAATCAATCTAATCTATCAATCATTCTAATATATCAATCATTCTATCTAATCTATCAATCAATCTAATCTATCAATCAACCTATTCTATCAAGCAATCTAATCTATCAATCAATCTAATCTATCAATCAATTTAATCTATCAAGCAATCTAATCTATCAATAAATCTAATCTATCAAGCAATCTAATCTATCAAGCAATCTAAATGTATCAATCAATCCAATCTATCAATCAATCTAATCTATCAAACAATCAAATCTATCGAACAATCTAATCTATCAATCATTCCAATCTATCAATCATTCTAATCTATCAATCATTCCATCAAATCTATCAATCTATCTAATCTATTAATCATTCTAATTTATCAATCATTATAATCTATCAATCATTCTAATATATCAATCATTCTATCTAATCTATCAATCAATCTAATATATCAATCAACCCAATCTATCAATCAATCTAATATATCAATCAACCTAATCTATCAATCAATCTAATCTATCAATCAGTCTATCTAATCTATCAATCAATCAATACGAAATTATAGAATCCCCTTTCTTTGGTCCTATTTCTAGACTTATATTTTTTGTCTCGTTAGCTTGTTTGTCAATTATTACTGTCCGCCCAAACTGCAGTCTATTTATTTCACGCAGTTCTTTCTGTGTCTCCATTCCCCTCCAAAACTCCCTGATCCGAGAGCATCACAGAGGAGGCAATCGATGCGGATAATTCTCCCTATTTCCCTAGGCCTCCGTCCTTACCGCTGAGAGCTCCCCAAGCAGCCGTGATTGGAGACATTGCGGCTAGGCCGGGCCTTCTGCCAGACAGGCGGGCTGACAGGGACGTAGCCAGGCCAATGAGATCCACACAACGCGATTGCCTGAACTATATAGACTTCGGATCAAGTTTAATCACTGCCCAAAGACCCGATAGTCCAGCCAATCCCCCGCGCCAGATTCCCGCTTGGAAACAAAGCTAGCATGGGCAGAGCGGGCAACAGATAGAAAGAGATTGGGTTCATGAAGGCATTCAAGCAGAAAGCAAGTTTATTTTCCTTTCTGTCGCTGCTGCACTTCTCAATGCTCGCTGCGTCTCCCCCTAGAAACAGGCCGCTTATCCTTGAATAATCTTTTCTGCATATACTCGTAGTGTGACAAGTTCCGCTTTGATAAATTAGGTGCGTGTTTTTTTGGTTAGGTCGGACGAGAATCAGTGGCTGCGCACATCAATGCTTTGTATTAGGTGCACTTTTAAGAATTCCTAATCAAGCGCCTTTTTGATAAACTAACTTAATGCATTCAAGAAGATTTTGGGGTCGGTGTGTTATTGTGTGTTATTTACATGTTGACAAGTTTGGAGGGTTTACTTGTTTTTGGGGTTTACGTGGTCTGGGGGTGACGTGTTTAGGGGGTTGTTGTGTTTTAAGGGGTTGAGGTGTTTTGGGGGTTGGGGGTGTTTCGGGGGGTTGTGGTTTCATGGGGTTGTGGTGTTTTGGGGGGGTTGACGTGGTCTGGGGTTGACGTGTTTTGGGGGTTCTGGTGTTTTGGGGAGGTTGACGTATTTCGGGGCTGTGGTGTTGTCGGGGCTGGGGTTGACGTATTTTGGGGTTGGCACGTTTAGGGGGTGATGTGTTTTGGGGGTTAGCCCACACTAAAATACCCAGGATGTTTTGTGTGTTGGTATGGTTGCAGGACCTTTAACCACGAGCTGAATTATAGCTTAGTATTGAGTGCTCCGTTTTTTATTCGCAGTTCTATTTATAACTTAAGACACGTCACAACAAAGCAAGCGATCGGAGCCAGATCAGTTAATGACGGCTTGTGCCAATAAATATCTGAGTGGAGATACAGTCTGCAAAGTAATGCATTCTTAGCAAATTAAAATGATTCTACATTGGGGCACAGAATGCTTGGCAGGTCCTGTGTAAACAGTTTTTGCATTCTTATCTCTAAAGCTCACGTTTTCATCGCTTTCAGAATTGCTCTGCTCAAGTACCATCCACATGTTGTCACAGTTTTTTATCCTCAATCCTCATACCTACTATAACCATTAGGGAATTCGTATTTATCAATGCTGCTTAACTTTCGCACATTTTATTGTGTAACGCAATTATTGCTTCTGGTCTAATAGTCTTCAAAGTTCAACATTGCTTTAAGAGCCGTCCTGCACGACGACTTTTACTTATATTTATTTTAAATATAATTTAATAGTTAGTTCGTATTTAAATATTTTCTGTCTAAAACATTTTTCCATTTTTTATGATCGAGTTTTAAATTTTGGATGTTAGAGTACGGATGGTAGGGAGCGGATGGTAGGGAGCGGATGGTAGGGAGCGGATGGTAGGGAGCGGATGGTAGGGAGCGGATGGTAGGGAGCGGATGGTAAGGGAGCGGATGGTAGGGAGCGGATGGTAGGGAGCGGATGGTAGGGAGCGGATGGTAGGGAGCGGATGGTAGGGAGCGGATGGTAGGGAGCGGATGGTAGGGATCGGATGGTAGGGAGCGGTAGGGAACTATCCGCACTTTACCACCCACTGCAGCATCTGCTGCTCACTATAAGACGATCCGCCCACGCCTTGCAGGTCTGGTCTCATCGGAACTGCCCAGACGCGAGCTGCTTCTGTGCTCAGGCGCGAGCCACCTGCTAAGCTGTCCGGCCGGCTCCAGCATCGCCGTGTCCTCGGCCCACTTTGGCCAGCGCGGCGAGAACAACGCCTGCAATCGGCGACATCTGGCTGCGGAGAAGTCAAATGGGCCACCATCTGCTGCCCTTTGGTGGACAAACAAAACCTGCGAGGTTCCAGACGCTGTGAAGGTGAGACGGCTTCAAACTCTCCTAAGTAAATTATTCACGTGATTTTTGGAAATATCTCCTTTCCACATTCTCTTACCCAAATGTACATCCACATCTCCCCACTCCCTATCCTGAATCTACATTCACATCTATTCACGTCCTGTCACAATGTACATTTGCGTCTCTAAACTTCCTACCCGCAATGTACATATGCGTCTCCAGACTTCCTACCCCCAATGTACATATGCGTCTTCAAACTTTCTACCCCTAATGTACATATGTCTCCAAACTTTCTACCCCCAATGTACATTCACCTTTCTATCTGTCTAAACCCAAATGCGAAACTTTGAACACCTATTGTAGCTCAATATGCAGTGCCGCCTTATCTTTCAACGTTTATGAGTAAATTCACATTAATGAAAGTATAATGAAATAAAATCCAATAAGATACTTCCCCTGCAAAGCGTTTTCTAAGAAACGCATCGAAGATTGACCTCGAGACGGGTGGGCAAAGCAAGCCCAACTTTAAACAAAACAGCGCCAATAGTCCAGAACTGTCAATCATGAGTTATTGGTAGAAAAATATGCGGAGAGGAGCCAAAGCACAGGCGCACACAGGCTTGAAGACTTGGCCCAATTAACAAAATAATAGCGAGCTTTACCTGAAATGACACGCCTCTAGCCCAGCCTCCAAACATCGCCCCCGTCCCTGCCACCCTTACCGCACGCCAAGATGCTGTCAGGCAGGTGCGCGGGACGCACTGATTGCCAGCTCACGAACGATTTGGGCGGCCAGACCTGCGGCAGCCAGCTAACTTTCCTGTCGTTCAAGTACGTCTGTCAACCAGGTGAGGGTTGCGTACCTTTACTTAGATGGAAAGTACTGCTCGTATTACGCTTACTTCTTTGCTTTGTTTGTTCATTGTTGACTCGAACCGATAGAGAGGATTTGGTTTCAATTATCTTACTACCGCTTTTCTCCCGTCGCCATGCAAATTCTTCATAATCATCGCTTATTGTCAAAGAGAAACTATTAGAATTTAGGAAATAGAAGCCCCACCCACTGCCCCATGTGGGTGTGTAGGTGAACACACAGTAGGTGAGTATGATTCTCATGCTATCCACTCAAGGTAATGTTGCAAAAATTGTGACACTCAAGCCAAGGCATCTGAATGGGCCCTCCAAGCAGCTCCTGGCTGCTGTACGAGTGCATCCACAATGGCGGGCAGGAGGGTTGTCGCGTTGAAGATCTCCGTTCTTGTCTACATTTTTCTTGAAGAAAAAAATGTCCTTGGCTTCTCAACCGGTCTGTCCTTCTTTTGCCTATCAGCTCAGCTCCGCCCCTACCACTGCTCTCCTCCCCTCTCTGAAACCATTCTAATTTTTCTCTCTCGGCGCCTCTGGGAGCTCCGGTTTGTCGCACTATTTCTGCCACAAATTCTTCTTCTAAATTCTGTGGGCCGCCTCGTCGTCTCGGTGGCTAATTTGACACGCAACCCCCCGTCCTGGTGCTGCATGAGAAGCGGGACTCTGGAATCAGCTGGCACTGAGGAGTGCCATTGGACGGTGGCTGATGTTCTGTTTGGCAAGCAGAGTGAAACATCTCAATCAGAAAGCAGAAGAAATAAATATTTTATAGTTGGACTGAGCTCGAGAAGCAAAGGTGACCCACTGCCTCAACCCCGAATCTGAGTCACCATTGAGCCGCTCGAATAAATTACTCTCATAAATATGGAAATTCAAACACAAAGGATGAAGACATGATAATTGCATTGTGAGACAACATTAATTGAATCGAAATGATTTTGATGAGTCACTGACATCTCATTGGGATATCATAGATAATTATTGTTATTTTGATGAGTCACTGACATCTCATTGGGATATCATAGATAATTATTGTTATTTTGATGTCACTGAGAAATCTCTAATGTCACCAAGGTCCCTAAGCTCGATTCCGCGGCGAGGCCACATTCATTTGGGTCGCAGCCGTGGAGAGAAGACTTGGGGGCTTGTCGTGCAATTTGCGCCTTTGAGGGCCAACCTCCAAGGCACAGTGAGAGTGTACACTGCTTGACAATGAGAAAGTCTGGGCAGATGTACACACCTGTGTGCGTGTGTGCTCAGGAGTCAGCGAAATGGGCAGAACTGCCTCCTCGCTGGCTGCGGGTCTAGTGTCACCAAATGATGTGCCATTGTCCGCAGCCTTCCTGCAAGTATTCATTATTATTAACATCTTTTGAACATCAACAAGATATAAACTAACGCCAGAAAGCATAATTTATGAAAAACAACACTGGCTACAAAGATAGAAGTCGTTACTCTACCTGAAAGCGATACACATCTCAAAGGCTCCCCAAAAAGTGGACTTTAGAAACTGATCCTCAGCTGTGGGTGAGGATGGGGATATTTTCCCCCCATCCGATTCAACTCTTGTATCTAAGGCGCATTGTTACGGTTACTGCACTTGTTCACAAAACTGTTGGCTTTATTTCACCTTTAAGCTCCCGGCTTCAAAGCAGTTTTGCTTGCTCCACTAAGCTTTTCACTTAACTCAAGAGTTTTTTCTTGTTCTATATTGTTTGACGTTCGGGCTAATCGGAAATTAACGGAGGAAAGAATTTTTTAAAAGATGTTTGACTATTTTCAAACTTCGTCGGTTTGCCTTTTTGTGAAGACTATGGCAGAAACGCAACTAGAAGCAGCTAGAGAAAGTTTTCTTGAAAGACAATCACGCGATCAATAGTGCAGATTTTAATCAGTCTTTTTACGAGCGTATTTGTTTGTGAGCAGTTTGGTCTGTCCATTGTATTCTATCTATCCTATGGTCTATTCTATGGTCTATCCTGTAGTCTATCCTGTAGTCTATCCTGTAGTCTATCCTGTAGTCTATCCTGTAGTCTATCCTGTAGTCTATCCTGCAGTCTATCCTGTAGTCTATCCTGTAGTCTATCCTGTAGTCTATCCTGTAGTCTATCCTGTAGTCTATCCTGTAGTCTATCCTGTAGTCTATCCTGTAGTCTATCCTGTTGTCTATCCTGTAGTCTATCCTGTAGTCTATCCTGTAGTCTATCCTGTAGTCTATCCTGTAATCTATCCTGTAGTCTATCCTGCAGTCTATTCTGTAGACTATCCTGTAGTCTATCCTGTAGTCCATCCTGTAGTCTATTCTGTAGTCTATCCTGTAGTCTATTCTGTAGTCTATCCTGTAGTCTATTCTGTAGTCTATCCTGCAGTCTATTCTGTAGACTATCCTGTAGTCCATCCTGTAGTCTATTCTGTAGTCTATCCTGCAGTCTATTCTGTAGACTATCCTGTAGTCCATCCTGTAGTCCATCATGTAGTCCATCCTGCAGCCAATCAATCCACAATCAGTACCAGTCTAACCCACTTGCACAGGCCTGCACTCGCTGCTCCTGTGCTCCGGCCAACAAAAGTTAATCCAGTGTTCCCATGGCGAGCGTCTAACAATAGTCTATTCGCGCCTGACTAGAAAATATCAGTTGGACAGCGAGCCGAAGTGCCCGGATCTGGTGAACCCGGCCTCTAGTCTAGCCGCCTGTCGTGACGAAGATTTCACCAATCCCATGCGAGCCATCTGCGGCAAGGAGGAGGGTAGCTGCGCAATCAGCGCCACCTTCCCTGCCAAAACCGGCTGCGCGCCCAGTCACGTGTTCGTTGTGTACGCCTGCGGTGAGCCCTTGCTTTATCCAGCAGTCCCAATGCCTTTATCCAGCAGTCCCTCCACTGAAATGACCCAATGGCTTTATCCAGCAGTCCCTCCACTGAAATGACCCAATGGCTTTATCCAGCAGTCCCTCCACTGAAATGACCCAATGGCTTTATCCAGCAGTTCCTCCACTGAAATGACCCAATGCCTTTATCCAGCAGTCCCTCCACTGAAATGACCCAATGCCTTTATCCAGCAGTCCCTCCACTGAAATGACCCAATGCCTTTATCCAGCAGTCCCTCCACTGAAATGACCCAATGCCTTTATCCAGCAGTCAATGTAATGAAAAAATAAAATGTCTTCACCCTCCAGTCCCTTCAATTAATCCAAAAAAGGATAGCAGTGTTAGGATATGGAATAGGATAGCAGTGTTAGGATATGGAATAGGATAGTGTTCCAAAGGCCGATGTGGTTTTACCAGCGTTGTTCAAAATCTCTCGCTTGTGCTTGTCTCCAGTGCCGAAAGCTCTGTACCAGCGCCAGTCGGTGACAGTGGCGAAGGACTCGACGCCTCCGAAGGATGTCGAAGGCCCGGCCAGACCCTGGCAGGATAATTCAGCCGGCAGCGACCAGCAAATTGTTAATGACCAGTGGCGGCCCTCCAAACAGTTCAATGGTGAGTAGCTTAACACTGCCTGGGTGAGATTCCACAGATTAGACACTGAGATTCCACAGTTTAGACACTGAGATTCCACAGTTTAGACAGTGAGATTCCACAGTTAGACAGTGAGATTCCACAGTTTAGACACTGAGATTCCACAGTTTAGACAGTGAGATTCCACAGTTTAGACAGTGAGATTCCACAGTTAGACAGTGAGATTCCACAGTTTAGACACTGAGATTCCACAGTTTAGACACTGAGATTCCACAGTTTAGACAGTGAGATTCCACAGTTTAGACACTGAGATTCCACAGTTTAGACAGTGAGATTCCACAGTTTAGACACTGAGATTCCACAGTTTAGACAGTGAGATTCCACAGTTAGACAGTGAGATTCCACAGTTTAGACACTGAGATTCCACAGTTTAGACAGTGAGATTCCACAGTTAGACAGTGAGATTCCACAGTTTAGACAGTGAGATTCCACAGTTAGACAGTGAGATTCCACAGTTAGACAGTGAGATTCCACAGTTTAGACACTGAGATTCCACAGTTTAGACAGTGAGATTCCACAGTTTAGACAGTGAGATTCCACAGTTTAGACAGTGAGATTCCACAGTTAGACAGTGAGATTCCACAGTTAGACAGTGAGATTCCACAGTTTAGACACTGAGATTCCACAGTTTAGACAGTGAGATTCCACAGTTAGACAGTGAGATTCCACAGTTTAGACACTGAGATTCCACAGTTTAGACACTGAGATTCCACAGTTGGACAGTGAGATTCAATTGCTAGTTCCGATGTTACAAAAACACAATCAAATTTTGTTTATCAGGTCAGCTGGAGTCAGACAAGGCGCAACAGAACACAGCAAGAAGCAGCAGCAGCAGCATTGGAGGGAATTCTAAAACAAAGACAGCTCAATCGGACGAGAGTAAGCCTAGAATTTGATAAACTACTCATTAGTTTAAGTAGTGCGTTAGAAAATGAGAACATAAGTTAGGCTGTAAATAATTAGTGTCTGAACTTCCATAATTAATCGAATACCGAAGGGTGTCAAATCCATACAGTAGCCTCAATTCATACCGCAGCTGAAACACTTCAGTGAGGTCAACATTTTGCCCAAGTGGAACCCGAGTGAGAGTTGCGCAGTCGACCGAATCGAAAGTGACAAGCAGCGAGATAATGCAAGAATGTGGGCAAATATCCCAACACTCTATTCCCATACCTGCCTTCGCACTTAACCTATCCGGCAAGTTTTGTTTTGAACTACACGGCTCATTGCATGAGAATTCCAAACCCTTGGAATATGAAGCTTGAAACTCCCCATCACTGAAGAATCCCCATCACAGAAGTATCCCAATCACTGAAGAATCCCAATCACTGAAGAATCCCAATCACTGAAGAATCCCAATCACTGAAGAATCCCAATCACTGAATAATCCCAATCACTGAAGAATCCCAATCACTGAAGAATCCCAATCACTGAAGAATCCCAATCACTGAATAATCCCAATCACTGAAGAGTCCCAATCACTGAAGAATCCCAGTCACTGAAGTATCCCAATCACTGAAGAATCCCAATCACTGAATAATCCCAGTCACTGAAGAATCCCAATCACTGAAGAATCGCAATCACTGGAGAATCCCAATCACTGAAGAATCCCAATCACTTAAGTATCCCAATCACTGAAGAATCCCATTCACTGAAGAATCCCATTCACTGAAGAATCCCAATCACTGAAGAGTCCCAATCACTGAAGAATCCCAGTCACTGAAGTATCCCAATCACTGAAGAATCCCAATCACTGAAGAATCCCAATCACTGAAGAATCCCAATCACTGAAGAATCCCAATCACTGAAGAATCCCAATCACTGAAGAATCCCAGTCACTGAAGAGTCCCAATCACTGAAGAATCCCAATCACTGAAGAATCCCAATCACTGAAGAATCCCAATCACTGAAGAATCCCAATCACTGAAGAGTCCCAATCACTGAAGAATCCCAGTCACTGAAGTATCCCAATCACTGAAGAATCCCAATCACTGAAGAATCCCAATCACTGAAGAATCCCAATCACTGACGAATCCCAATCACTGAAGAATCCCAATCACTGAAGAATCCCAGTCACTGAAGAATCCCAATCACTGACGAAGCCCAATCACTGAAGAATCCCAGTCACTGAAGAATCCCAATCACTGACGAATCCCAATCACTGAAGAATCCCAGTCACTGAAGAATCCCAATCACTGACGAATCCCAATCACTGAAGAATCCCAGTCACTGAAGAATCCCAGTCACTGAAGTATCCCAATCACTGAAGTATCCCAGTCACTGAATAATCCCAATCACTGAAGAATCCCAATCACTGAAGAATCCCAATCACTGGAGAATCCCAATCACTGAAGAATCCCAATCACTTAAGTATCCCAATCACTGAAGAATCCCATTCACTGAAGAATCCCATTCACTGAAGAATCCCAATCACTGAAGAATCCCAATCACTGAAGAATCCCAGTCACTGAAGTATCCCAATCACTGAAGAATCCCAATCACTGAAGAATCCCAATCACTGAAGAATCCCAATCACTGAAGAATCCCAATCACTGAAGAATCCCAGTCACTGAAGAGTCCCAATCACTGAAGAATCCCAATCACTGAAGAATCCCAATCACTGAAGAATCCCAGTCACTGAAGAATCCCAATCACTGACGAATCCCAATCACTGAAGAATCCCAATCACTGAAGAATCCCAATCACTGAAGAATCCCAATCACTGAAGAATCCCAATAACTGACGAATCCCAATCACTGAAGAATCCCAATCACTGAAGAATCCCAGTCACTGAAGAATCCCAATCACTGACGAATCCCAATCACTGAAGAATCCCAGTCACTGAAGAATCCCAATCACTGACGAATCCCAATCACTGAAGAATCCCAGTCACTGAAGAATCCCAATCACTGACGAATCCTAATCACTGAAGAATCCCAGTCACTGAAGAATCCCAGTCACTGAAGTATCCCAATCACTGAAGTATCCCAGTCACTGAATAATCCCAGTCACTGAAGAATCCCAATCACTGAAGAATCCCAATCACTGGAGAATCCCAATCACTGAAGAATCCCAATCACTTAAGTATCCCAATCACTGAAGAATCCCATTCACTGAAGAATCCCATTCACTGAAGAATCCCAATCACTGAAGAATCCCAATCACTGAAGAATCCCAGTCACTGAAGTATCCCAATCACTGAAGAATCCCAATCACTGAAGAATCCCAATCACTGAAGAATCCCAATCACTGAAGAATCCCAATCACTGAAGAATCCCAGTCACTGAAGAGTCCCAATCACTGAAGAATCCCAATCACTGAAGAATCCCAATCACTGAAGAATCCCAGTCACTGAAGAATCCCAATCACTGACGAATCCCAATCACTGAAGAATCCCAGTCACTGAAGAATCCCAATCACTGACGAATCCCAATCACTGAAGAATCCCAGTCACTGAAGAATCCCAGTCACTGAAGTATCCCAGTCACTGAAGTATCTCAGTCACTGAAGAATCCCAATCACTGACGAATCCCAATCACTGAAGAATCCCAATCACTGAAGAATCCCAGTCACTGAAGAATCCCAATCACTGACGAATCCCAATCACTGAAGAATCCCAGTCACTGAAGAATCCCAATCACTGACGAATCCTAATCACTGAAGAATCCCAGTCACTGAAGAATCCCAGTCACTGAAGAATCCCAATCACTGAAAAATCACAAAAGTCGCAGTTCAAGGGCAATCTTTTTACCCTTCGTTGTAATGGGAAAATATGAGACATTCAGCAAAATCCTCCACTTACCAGTGCCATTACGCGCACTCTTCCTTCTCTCTCTCCTGGCTTCGGTATCTGGGCGTTTAACCTTGAACGGTACGTCAGTATTCCATATAATCCCACTTTCGATGCAGCAGCAAAGGCTTTTCCCAGCTTTCCGCTCCATGCCTTGGCTTGAAATGGCAAAGCGAATCCATAACAGGTGCAAATAGGTCACAGTTTTGGCAGGTGTAAACTGTGCGAATTTTCAGACTGCAAGACCTCCCGCGGATTTGGTTAAGACAGTCAACAAAAAGGCTTTGTGAATGGGAATTGGCTTTACTGGGATGGGTTAACATGAAATTGGGTACAGCTGTGCACTGTTGTATTATATAAAAATTCGATTCATAAAAGTAAATCACGTAGCTAATCTATTTTTAATTCTGTGCTCATCACTATGGTCTATCCCATGTTCTGTGGTCCGTGCTGAGGTCCATACTGTGATACATCATGTGGTATAATATATTGTATATCATGCGGTATATTCTATGGTATATTCTATGGTATATCATGCGGTATATTCTATGGTATATCATATGGTAAATCATGCGGTATATTCTATGGTAAATCATGCGGTATATTCTATGGTATATCATATGGTAAATCATGCGGTATATTCTATGGTATATCATATGGTATATCATGCGGTGTATACTATGGTATATTCTATGGCATATCATATGGTATATCATGCGGTGTATACTATGGTATATTCTATGGTATATCATATGGTATATCATGCGGTGTATACTATGGTATATTCTATGGTATATCATAAGGTATATCATGCGGTGTATACTATGGTATATTCTATGGTATATCATAAGGTATATCATGCGGTGTATACTATGGTATATTCTATGGTATATCATATGGGTATATCATTCGGTATATTCTATGGTATATTCTATGGTATATCATATGGTATATTATGCGGTATATTCTATGGTTTATTCTATGGTATATCATATGGGTATATCATGCGGTATATTCTATGGTTTATTCTATGGTATATCATATGGGTATATCATGCGGTATATTCTATGGTTTATTCTATGGTATATCATATGGGTATATCATGCGGTATATTCTATGGTATATTCTATGGTATATCATATGGGTATATCATTCGGTATATTCTATGGTATATCATATGGTATATCATATGGGTATATCATGAGGGTATATCACGTGGTAAATCATGTGGTATAGGTACATTCTATGGTATATCATGCGGTACTATTACATGTACTAATTTTAGTTTAATCTATTTAATTATCCAGCTATTTGTACACCAAGAAGACCATGATAATCTCCCTCCATCTCTTTCAGTCGCTCACTGTCTCCCAGAATTCCCCTCCGGTGTCATATATAATCCCGGGCCGCATGTCATTTTCTGTTCTGTCGCAGGTATTCTTCAGGCAAATAAACAACACCAGAGGCCTTCGGGTGGAGTGAAGCAGATTTGACATTTTTAAAAGGCTTTATTTTTGTGGTGGAAAATAGGAGTTACTACAGGGCATTCGCATACCAATGTTGGTCAATGTCTAGTGTCAGCATGTCTGCTATAGCAGCAGGCTAGTCTATAATAAGCGCATTCAATTTGTACTTTATTTACAAAAACGCAATTAACGGTTTAAGCATTAAAAAGCGTTGTGGAACGAGTCGAAAAAAGAATTGAACTTTTTAATATTGTTTTATGTTACTCATATTTGAATGCTGTATTTATAGACTAAAACATCGCAACTATAGAAAACATTTATGTCAAAAATTACAAAGAAAAATAACCTAGAAATCATTAAGCAAACAGGAGACTGTAAGACAAGAACGATATTGAAGAATGAAAGTAGGTAGGGCAGAGGGTAGATAGGTAGTGCAGAGGGTAGATAGGTAGGGCAGAGGGTAGATAAGCGGGGCAGAGGGTAGATAGGTAGGGCAGAGGGTAGATAGGTAGGGTAGATGGTAGATAGGTAGGGCAGAAGGAAGAGTGGTAGGGCAGAAAGTAGATTGGTAGTGCAGATGGTAGATAGGTAGGGTAGATGGTAGATAAGTAGGGCAGAGGTTAGATAGGTAGGGCAGAAGGTAGATTGATAGGGCAGAAGGTAGATTGGTAGGGCAGAGGGTAGATAGGCAGGGCAGAGGGCAGATAGGCAGGGCAGAAAGTAGATAGGTAGTGCAGATGGTAGATAGGTAGGGCAGAGGGTAGTTAGGTAGTGTAGATGGTAGATAGGTAGGGCAGAAGGTAGATTGGTAGGGCAGAAGGTAGATAGGTAGGGCAGAAAGTAGATAGGTAGTGCAGATGGTAGATTGGTAGGGCAGATGGTAGATAGGTAGGGCAGAGGGTAGTTAGGTAGTGTAGATGGTAGATAGGTAGGGCAGAAGGTAGATTGGTAGGGCAGAAAGTAGATAGGTAGGGCAGAAGGTAGATTGGTAGGGCAGAGGGTAGATAGGTAGGGCAGAAAGTAGATAGGTAGGGCAAAAGGTAGATTGGTAGGGCAGAAAGTAGATAGGTAGTGCAGATGGTAGATCGGTAGGGTAGATGGTAGATAGGTAGTGCAGAAGGTAGATTGGTAGGGCAGAAAGTAGATAGGTATTGCAGATGGTAGATAGGTAGGGCATAAGGTAGATTGGTAGGGCAGAAGGTAGATAGGTAGGGCAGAGGGTAGATAGGTAGGGCAGAGGGTAGATAGGCAGGGCAGAAGGTAGATTGGTAGGGCAGAGGGTAGATTGGCAGGGCAGAAGGTAGATAGGTAGTGCAGATGGTAGATTGGTAGGGCAGAGGGTAGATAAGCAGGGCAGAAGGTAGATAGGTAGTGCAGATGGTAGATTGGCAGGGCAGAGGGTAGATAGGTAGGGCAGAGGGTAGATAAGCAGGGCAGAAGGTAGATTGGTAGGTGAATCGGCAAATTCCATTTCGATATCGAAGGCTATAAATGCTTGGGAATCTCGGTACAAATCTGGCCTGATTGCAGGCCCAGTCCTTCATGTCAGAGTTCCACTCTGAAGACAATATCAAAGTGCTGGCGGCGCAGCCTGAGGTGATGCTTTGGGAGTTGATGAAGAAATTAGATTAAACGGCTGTGCCAGGAATTTCTTATAATCGCTAGACTAGTGTTAAAAGTCTCTTCTGTATAGCTAAATATACCATGGATGCATACAAACAGTGTACTGGGGATATGGAATTTGTGCGAGCACAGTTGGCTGGCTTGGCTCGCTAAATGTGGCCAATTTGTCCCTAATGGACCGATTTGGGATACTCTAACACTTAGGGGATTATTTGGGATTTGTACTTTTTTAGTGCCCCGAGTGAGAAGTGTTGACAACGCCATTTTTGTAAGGTACGGGGTTTATTAAATTTCTGAAAGTTATTTTAAACCTCTCCACTACCTATTTACCATCTCCGCTACACTTCTACCCCTCCCCTTTCTGTCTACCCTCTCCCCTACCTATCTACCCTTTCTCCTTTCTATCTACCCTCTCCCCTTCCTATCTACCCTCTCCCCTACCTATCTAGTCTCTCCTTTCCCTATCTACCCTCTCCTCTTTCTATCTACCCTAACCCCTACCTATCTACCCTCTTCCCTACCTATCTACCCTCTCTCCTTTCTATCTACCCTCTCCCCTTCCTATCTACCCTCTCCCCTTCCTATCTACCCTCTCACCTTCCTATCTACCCTCTCCCCTACCTATCTACCCTCTCCCCTACCTATCTAGTCTCTCCTTTCCCTATCTACCCTCTCCCCTTCCTATCTACCCTCTCCTCTTTCTATCTACCCTCTCCCCTACCTATGTACCCTCTCCCCTACCTATCTACCCTCTCCCCTACCTATCTACCCTCTCCCCTACCTATCTAGTCTCTCCTTTCCCTATCTACCCTCTCCCCTTCCTATCTACCCTCTCCTCTTTCTATCTACCCTCACCCCTTCCTATCTACCCTCACCCCTTCCTATCTACCCTCTCCCCTTCCTATCTACCCTCTCCCCTTCCTATCTACCCTCTCCCCTACCTATCTAGTCTCTCCTCTCCCTATCTACCCTCCCCTTCTCCTATCTGCTATCTGCTGTTCGATCCAAAAGTAGCAGCTAATCCCCTAGCCGATTTTCCATCTATTTGGAGAACAAGCCCATTTAGAAAAAGCGGAAATAACTTTAGTACCATTTGTTTAACACAGGGGTTGAAGCTGGTCATTTTTAAGGCTTAGAATGCATTTTTTCAGTTCGGTATTCGAATACCAATTTTCCACTTTAATCCCCTGAGGCCTCTTTCAAATAGAATTATTTTCAGCATTCTTACAGTCTGATTGGCACAAGCTTCATCGAACAATGCGATAATGCACAACGGAACAAATAGCTAACAAAACCTGTACTAACTTGCCTGTGGGATATCCATTAACCTTTTTCAGTCTGCATAGCAGGGTGGCTTGTATCAGTATTCCATAAGCAGATTTTGCACCTGGCAACTAAATACTGGGCGATTGATTGAGGCTATTGAATGGCTTCGCTGCCAACTTTGGGATAAATTGCTAAGAATACTGCAGTCCTAATAAAGCAGAATGATCTATAGGTCTTTACATCAAGTGTTTGATGAATCTGCTGGATATATTCTGGTTTAGAACGAACAGATAGCAACCTTAGATCCTCTGCATAGTTATTGGAATTATTACTGCCCCGATCCAGAGCCACAAGCTGAAGAGCTGATCGACTATCTTTTTTTATTCAGAAAGCAGCTAACTATTCACCCTGACCAATCATAGAATAGCAAGTCATTCCACCCCTGACCAATCAGAGCCCTGACCAATCAGAGAATAGCAAGTTATTTTACCCCTGACCAATCAGAGAATAGCAAGTCATTCCACCCCTGACCAATCAGAGAGTAGCAAGTTATTTTACCCCTGACCAATCAGAGAATAGCAAGTCATTCTACCCCCTAACTAGCCAATCAGGCAAACGCTATTATATCCTTGGTGACCAATCAACAAATAGCCGTTTGTTCAATTTTCTTACCAATACGATAACAAAAGAACTTTTTAAAAAATTCAAAATTGAATCTGAGAAAAAATAAGCTAAATCTAAAGAAGAAAACTTTTGTAGGCTATTAAAAGACTATTTTAAGTGGTGCAGCAGCGAAAATCAGAAAAAGTCAGCGTTACAATTTGCATTAGAACTCTAAACACTGAGTAAAATGTAATACTACGAGTATAAAAAACTGATTTTACAAACTCCATTCTCCATTCTCTAAACTCTCAAATTCCGTACTCAAATGAGGTATAGCAGAAGATTGGCTCACTGATTGTCATGGCGCCATTGAGTCGGCAGATGCGGTCGAGTCATTAACTATTCATCACCCAATTGGATGAACCCGCTGAATATTATACCAGCTAAGGCTCACCTGAGCTCAACTCCTTTCACATTGAAATTTGAGATTGTTTTTTTAAGAGGCAACTTAATTGAATTATTTTGGATTCTTCCATTACAAACAGTGCCGTAAAGAACTCGTGATTTTCTCTTTTTTACAAGCGAGGAGGCAGTTCTGCTGAGCACACACAGACACAAAATCACTGATAATTCCCAATCACTGAAAAATCACAATCAGAAAGATCTAACCAATCGCTAAAGAATCCCAATCACTGAAGAATCCCTATCACAGAAGAATCCCTATCACAGAAGAATCCCAATCACTGAAGAATCCCAATCACTGAAGAATCCCAATTACTGAAGAATCCCAATCACTGAAGAATCCCAATCACTGAAGAATCCCATTCACTGAAGAATCCCATTCACTGAAGAATCCCATTCACTGAAGAATCCCAATCACTGAAGAATCCCATTCACTGAAGAATCCCATTCACTGAAGAATCCCAATCACTGAAGAATCCCAATCACTGAAGAATCCCTATCACTGAAGAATCCCATTCACTGAAGAATCCCAATCACTGAAGAATCCCAATCACTGAAGAATCCCTATCACTGAAGAGTCCCAATCACTGACGAATCCCAATCACTGACGAATCCCAATCACTGACGAATCCCAATCACTGAAGAATCCCAATCACTGAAGAATCCCAATCACTGAAGAATCCCAATCACTGAAGAATCCCAATCACTGAATAATCCCAGTCACTGAAGTAACCCAATCACTGAAGAATCCCATTCACTGAAGTATCCCAATCACTGAAGAATCCCAATCACTGAAGAATCCCAATCACTGAAGAATCCCAATCACTGAAGAATCCCAATCACTGAAGAATCCCAATCACTGACGAATCCCAATCACTGACGAATCCCAATCACTGAAGAATCCCAATCACTGAAGAATCCCTATCACTGAAGAGTCCCAATCACTGACGAATCCCAATCACTGACGAATCCCAATCACTGACGAATCCCAATCACTGAAGAATCCCAATCACTGAAGAATCCCAATCACTGAAGAATCCCTATCACTGAAGAGTCCCAATCACTGACGAATCCCAATCACTGACGAATCCCAATCACTGACGAATCCCAATCACTGAAGAATCCCAATCACTGAAGAATCCCAATCACTGACGAATCCCAATCACTGAAGAATCCCAATCACTGAATAATCCCAGTCACTGAAGTAACCCAATCACTGAAGAATCCCATTCACTGAAGTATCCCAATCACTGAAGAATCCCAATCACTGAAGAATCCCAATCACTGAAGAATCCCAATCACTGAAGAATCCCAATCACTGAAGAATCCCAATCACTGACGAATCCCAATCACTGAAGAATCCCAATCACTGAAGAATCCCAATCACTGACGAATCCCAATCACTGACGAATCCCAATCACTGAAGAATCCCAATCACTGACGAATCCCAATCACTGAAGAATCCCAATCACTGAAGAATCCCAATCACTGACGAATCCCAATCACTGAAGAATCCCAATCACTGAAGAATCCCAATCACTGAAGAATCCCAATCACTGAAGAATCCCAATCACTGAAGAATCCCAATCACTGAAGAATCCCAATCACTGAAGAATCCCAATCACTGAAGAATCCCAATCACTGAAGAATCCCAATCACTGAAGAATCCCAATCACTGAAGAATCCCAATCACTGACGAATCCCAATCACTGACGAATCCCAATCACTGAAGAATCTCAATCACTGAAGAATCCCATTCACTGAAGAATCCCAATCACTGAAGAATCCCAATCACTGAAGAATCCCAATCACTGAAGAATCCCAATCACTGAAGAATCCCAATCACTGAAGAATCCCAATCACTGAAGAATCCCAATCACTGAAGAATCCCAATCACTGACGAATCCCAATCACTGACGAATCCCAATCACTGAAGAATCTCAATCACTGAAGAATCCCATTCACTGAAGAATCCCAATCACTGAAGAATCCCAATCACTGAAGAATCCCAATCACTGAAGAATCCCAATCACTGAAGAATCCCAATCACTGAAGTAACCCAATCACTGAAGAATCCCAATCACTGAAGTAACCCAATCACTGAAGAATCCCAATCACTGAAGAATCCCAATCACTGAAGAATCCCAATCACTGAAGTAACCCAATCACTGAAGAATCCCATTCACTGAAGTATCCCAATCACTGAAGAATCCCAATCACTGAAGAATCCCAATCACTGAAGAATCCCAATCACTGACGAATCCCAATCACTGACGAATCCCAATCACTGACGAATCCCAATCACTGACGAATCCCAATCACTGACGAATCCCAATCACTGACGAATCCCAATCACTGAAGAATCCCAATCACTGACGAATCCCAATCACTGACGAATCCCAATCACTGACGAATCCGAATCACTGACGAATCCCAATCACTGAAGAATCCCAATCACTGACGAATCCCAATCACTGAAGAATCCCAATCACTGACGAATCCCAATCACTGACGAATCCCAATCACTGACGAATCCGAATCACTGACGAATCCCAATCACTGAAGAATCCCAATCACTGAAGAATCCCAATCACAAAAAATACAATGCAGGGCCTCAACTTTCAAGTAAAAAATCGGCAACCCTTCCTCCCCACCCCAACGCCACCCCAGGAGATGACATCACAGTGACCCTTACTCCCCACCCCAACGCCACCCCAGGAGATGACATCACAGTGACCCTTCCTCCCCACCCCAACGCCACCCCAGGAGATGACATCACAGTGACCCTTACTCCCCACCCCAACGCCACCCCAGGAGATGACATCACAGTGACCCTTCCTCCCCACCCCAACGCCACCCCAGGAGATGACATCATAGTGATCGTGGCGTCCGCCTCGGTGGTCTCCGTGCTCATTATCGCCACATGCGTCATGTTCGCCGCTGTTGTGCGCGTGCGCAGACTTCGCCGAGGTCAGCGCCAGCTCCGAAGCACGCGAGAAAACAAATTGTCAACGCTTCCCATACCGGCCAATGAAGATTGCATCATTCAGCAAGCTGGAAGTGGACAGCAACAGCAGCAGCAGCAGCAGCAGCAGCAAAATCAACAGAGGCAGCAGAATCAGCAAGCAATGTGCTTCTTGCTTCCAAGTCCTCAAGTTCCAACTTGCGAGCAGCTCCTACTTCATCAGCAAGCTCTGCCCACCTGCAATTCTCCACTGCTACCGCAGCAGCAGCAGCAGCAGCAGCAGCAGATTTTATTGCGACCGATCTTGACTCGCTCCACATCCGCAACACTGGGCGGAGGCGCCGCTTCGCCGCAGGGCTCCATCCAGTCGTCCTCGGACACGCCTAGCGGCTACGCCACAGTCAGCAACAGCAGCGGCGGCACTGTTCGATTCAGCCAGTTCAGCGACATGTACTTTTATTCGCCAAACTCGTGTCCAATCAGGCCCGGATTGGAGGGCGTCTCCGAGGAGCCCGGATACACGCCGAGAGGAGTGTCCTTTGTTTGAGCTTTATATTGCTCAGAAAGTATAGAGATTTAGGGATTTGGCTATCAACATCGAAGGCGTGTACATAGTATCGACCAATCACAATAAAGACAGAATAATCTGAAGTGCGTCTATAAATAGCATTTTGTTATTGTTATCGTTATTGAAGAAAGAAAATTTTAATGAATACGGCCCCTTCTCTGACCTTCTTATTGTCAAATATTAAACCTCCTAATAACTAATGACTAAGCTCTCGTGCTGATTGTGACCATAATTAATCGCCCAGTGTAATGATAATAATTTAATTTTTCCTACCAAATTATATTACTTATGAGCTTAAAAGTTATACTTCGACTGCCATTTATACACTAAAGTGAATTTGAGACCATGCATTGTTGCATTCTTTTGCTAGCCATTTGATGTATTGCTATAAATAATGTTTGATGTTTCTGTTCAATATAAATTCCATATCAAAAACGCAGCACGCGTGTTTATGTTAGAATTTTCTTTCTAAGCAATGCACCGATCGGATGATAATAATGATATAGCTTTTGAGAAAACACTGTTTGGTAAGCTGCATTTTTACTTTAACTAAAAATTCAATATTTTTAAAACTGTTTTTGTAATCAACGTACATTAAAGTACATACATACCAAAAGTACATTTGGCATAAAAAGTACATAAGTGTCATTAAGTACATTTCATCATAAAAGTACATTTGAGACAAAAGTAAATTCCATCCAAAAGGTTTCAGTAAAATTCCGATAATCTTCCGAATCCCGATAAGCTTTTGCGATTAACCGAAAAAAATACAGCTCTACGATCGCACTCAATAAAGACCCAATCAATAAGGACGGATGAAGTGCAGAAGCCACAGAGAGACAGAAAGAGTAAAAGAATCGGTTGAAATAAAGAAAGTTTGAGGAATCAAACTTTCGTAGTGTGAAACACGAGCACAAGTTAATTAATTGTCTGCCTTCTCTCTACTCAGTGTTCAGCGAACACCAGAATTCCACACCGAGCACAGACTGTGCCGTGTCAGTTGACCGCGAAATCCAATTCAAACTCGACACTCAGGAGGGACTCGGGCCGCCCCCCCATCGCTACTCTCCACTAAACCCCCCGGCGAGTGCAAGAGTCCCCCCCAGCCTGATTGATCTGCCGACCAGGACCAGAGACCAAGTCTTCCAAGCTGACTTTTTACAAATGTGTATTGCAATATATATACGGGTACATATAGCATAAGTATGTATGCGGGTATCGCTGCGGTGAAAGGGCGCATGCTTCACCGGTTTCAATCTCAGTTTTATTTTTGATTGACCGAGCGACTAATTTTAGTTTTAAAAAGTAAAAGTCTGCACTCTGTAAACACATTGCCATCTACCACTGCAGCATAGTTTATGATGATACGCTATCAGGTCTGAATATCCAAAGCAGAAAAATGCGGTCTAAAGCTGTAGTTTACAGTAGAAGTTAGAAGCTGTAACTACAGTATGAAGCTGTAACTACAGTATGAAGCTGTAACTACAGTATGAAGCTGTAACCACTGTCTGAAGCTGTAACTACTGTATGAAGCTGTAGCTACTGTATGAACCTGTAACCACTGTCTGAAGCTGTAGCTACTGTATGAACCTGTAACCACTGTCTGAAGCTGTAGCTACTGTATGAACCTGTAACCACTGTCTGAAGCTGTAGCTACTGTATGAAGCTGTAACCACTGTCTGAAGCTGTAACTACTGTATGAAGCTGAAGCTACTGTATGAAGCTGTAACCACTGTCTGAAGCTGTAGCTACTGTATGAAGCTATAACCACTGTCTGAAGCTGTAGCTACTGTATGAAGCTGTAACCACTGCCTGAAGCTGTAGCTACTGTATGAAGCTGTAACCACTGCCTGAAGCTGTAGCTACTGTATGAAGCTGTAACCACTGTCTGAAGCTGTAGCTACTGTATGAAGCTGTAACTACAGTATGAAGCTGTAACCACTGTCTGAAGCTGTAGCTACTGTATGAATCTGTAACCACTGTCTGAAGCTGTAGCTACTGTATGAACCTGTAACCACTGTCTGAAGCTGTAGCTACTGTATGAAGCTGTAACCACTGTCTGAAGCTGTAACTACTGTATGAAGCTGTAGCTACTGTATGAAGCTGTAACCACTGTCTGAAGCTGTAGCTACTGTATGAAGCTGTAACCACTGCCTGAAGCTGTAGCTACTGTATGAAGCTGTAACTACAGTATGAAGCTGTAACCACTGCCTGAAGCTGTAGCTACTGTATGAAGCTGTAACTACAGTATGAAGCTGTAACCACTGTCTGAAGCTGTAGCTACTGTATGAACCTGTAACCACTGCCTGAAGCTGTAACTACAGTATGAAGCTGTATTGCCTGTAACCACTGTCTGAAGCTGTAGCTACTGTATGAAGCTGTAACCACTGCCTGAAGCTGTAACTACAGTATGAAGCTGTATTGCCTGTAACCACTGTCTGAAGCTGTAGCTACTGTATGAAGCTGTAACCACTGTCTGAAGCTGTAGCTACAGTATGAAGCTGTATTGCCTGTAACCACTGTCTGAAGCTGTAGCTACTGTATGAAGCTGTAACCACTGCCTGAAGCTGTAAGTACTGTCTTGTAATTTTTTCGACATTCAAATTAAGATGAAAAGCAAATATAAATTTTTATCTTTTTGTCGTTACATAAAAAAGAAGTTTAGAAACTATAATATAAAGAAAACATCACAGAAACATTTATTTTCAAAAAGAATACGCACTAAACAAAAAGTAAGACAGACTACAGAACAAGTTAATATTGCTATAAATATTACAATAGAAAAGTCTAAATACGTGCAGCCGTAGAAAAAGAAAATTAGGATACGAAATAAGTCGCTTGTCATTGCGAAATCTAAATAGATTTTATCTACTTGTCTACAACAAACTATAATATGAGCATTCGTAAAAAAATAGAAAAAAGTAGAAGCTCAAAAATCCTGGGACAAACATAGAAACTGTTAAAAGTAAAAGTATAAAAGTGCCCGTGCATTGAAGGCTAAAAATATATATAGTACACACAATTTATGCTTACAATCAGGGGCTACACTGCACTATCATCACTGCCTACTAACATAATATATATATAAGTAGAGTGTACAGAAAATGTATGTAATTCTGTTCTGAGAAGATGAAAATATTCTTTGGATACCACCGCATTGAAAGTGAATGGTAAGAAATTGCTTTCCGCAAGTTAAAATTAAGCCTCTGACAAACTGATCAGATGTACAAAAATGTACAGATCCTTCAGGGATGTTGTGCTGAGCCTCCTTTCCTTCAGGGATGGTCTGCTGAGCCTCCTATCCTTCAGGGATGGTCTGCTGAGCCTCCTATCCTTCAGGGATGGTCTGCTGAGCCTCCTATCCTTCAGGGATGGTCTGCTGAGCCTCCTATCCTTCAGGGATGGTCTGCTGAGCCTCCTATCCTTCAGGGATGGTCTGCTGAGCCTCCTATCCTTCAGGGATGGTCTGCTGAGCCTCCTATCCTTCAGGGATGGTCTGCTGAGCCTCCTATCCTTCAGGGATGGTTTGTTGAACCTGCTGAACCTCCTATCATTTAGTGTCGAATGTCATATCCTTCAGGGATGGCTGTAGTGCTGAACCTCTTAGATCTCTCAGGAATTGATTGGGTGCAGAAGCTTTAGGCTTTCAAGCACAATTTCTTTTCCTCGATCCTGTAATTGATTTATCCCAAAGCATGAATACTTGCGAGACACAGGGAATTCTAATAGAACTAAGCTGAGATTGCGTGGTCATGCCTACTTTTCCTCGCACCATTCCGTCTCCCGTCGCACCTGCTCCTCCTCCTGGGGCGTGAAATCGCAGCGAATGTTGAACGCCTTCCGGATTTCCTCCGGGCTTCGGCCGCGAATAGCGTCGGCCACGGCTTTGCAGGCTGCGTCCAGCAGGCCGCGAATGTCCAAATAGTTGGCAGCCTGGATTAGCTCGAACAGCGAGGTCTGGTCCATGCGCAGGAACTCGGCGTCCCAGCTTGACAGCTGCTGCGGCTGCAGCTCCCTGAGGGATGTCAGGGCGATGGTTTGCACAACCGGGCACCCAACAGACACCCTAGCAACTCAGAAGCCACCCAAGCACTCAGGAGACACCCTAGACATTCAGGAGACACCGTAGACATTCAAGAGACGCCCTAGCCTCTCAGCAGTCACCCTAGCTACTCAGCAGACACCCTAGCCACTCAGCAGACACCCTAGACATTAAATAGACACCGTACCCTAGACACTCAGCAAACACTCTAGATATTCATGAGACACCGTACCCTAGACACTCAGCAAACACTCTAGATATTCATGAGACACCGTACCCTAGACACTCAGCAAACACTCTAGATATTCATGAGACACCGTACCCTAGACACTCAGCAAGCACTCTAGATATTCATGAGACACCGTACCCTAGACACTCAGCAAACACTCTAGATATTCATGAGACACCGTACCCTAGACACTCAGCAAACACTCTAGATATTCATGAGACACCGTACCCTAGACACTCAGCAAACACTCTAGATATTCATGAGACACCGTACCCTAGACACTCAGCAAGCACTCTAGATATTCATGAGACACCGTACCCTAGACACTCAGCAAACACTCTAGATATTCATGAGACACCGTACCCTAAACACTCAGCAAACACTCTAGATATTCATGAGACACCGTACCCTAGACACTCAGCAAACACTCTAGATATTCATGAGACACCGTACCCTAGACACTCAGCAAACACTCTAGATATTCATGAGACACCGTACCCTAAACACTCAGCAAACACTCTAGATATTCATGAGACACCGTACCCTAGACACTCAGCAAACACTCTAGATATTCATGAGACACCGTACCCTAAACACTCAGCAAACACTCTAGATATTCATGAGACACCGTACCCTAGACACTCAGCAAACACTCTAGATATTCATGAGACACCGTACCCTAGACACTCAGCAAACACTCTAGATATTCATGAGACACCGTACCCTAGACACTCAGCAAACACTCTAGATATTCATGAGACACCGTACCCTAGACACTCAGCAAACACTCTAGATATTCATGAGACACCGTACCCTAAACACTCAGCAAACACTCTAGATATTCATGAGACACCGTACCCTAGACACTCAGCAAACACTCTAGACATTCATGAGACACCGTACCCTAGACACTCAGCAAACACTCTAGATATTCATGAGACACCGTACCCTAGACACTCAGCAAACACTCTAGATATTCATGAGACACCGTACCCTAAACACTCAGCAAACACTCTAGATATTCATGAGACACCGTACCCTAGACACTCAGCAAACACTCTAGATATTCATGAGACACCGTACCCTAGACACTCAGCAAACACTCTAGATATTCATGAGACACCGTACCCTAGACACTCAGCAAACACTCTAGATATTCATGAGACACCGTACCCTAAACACTCAGCAAACACTCTAGATATTCATGAGACACCGTACCCTAAACACTCAGCAAACACTCTAGATATTCATGAGACACCGTACCCTAAACACTCAGCAAACACTCTAGATATTCATGAGACACCGTACCCTAGACACTCAGCAAACACTCTAGATATTCATGAGACACCGTACCCTAGACACTCAGCAAACACTCTAGATATTCATGAGACACCGTACCCTAAACACTCAGCAAACACTCTAGATATTCATGAGACACCGTACCCTAGACACTCAGCAAACACTCTAGATATTCATGAGACACCGTACCCTAAACACTCAGCAAACACTCTAGATATTCATGAGACACCGTACCCTAGACACTCAGCAAACACTCTAGATATTCATGAGACACCGTACCCTAGACACTCAGCAAACACTCTAGATATTCATGAGACACCGTACCCTAGACACTCAGCAAACACTCTAGATATTCATGAGACACCGTACCCTAGACACTCAGCAAACACTCTAGATATTCATGAGACACCGTACCCTAAACACTCAGCAAACACTCTAGATATTCATGAGACACCGTACCCTAAACACTCAGCAAACACTCTAGATATTCATGAGACACCGTACCCTAAACACTCAGCAAACACTCTAGATATTCATGAGACACCGTACCCTAGACACTCAGCAAACACTCTAGATATTCATGAGACACCGTACCCTAGACACTCAGCAAACACTCTAGATATTCATGAGACACCGTACCCTAAACACTCAGCAAACACTCTAGATATTCATGAGACACCGTACCCTAAACACTCAGCAAACACTCTAGATATTCATGAGACACCGTACCCTAAACACTCAGCAAACACTCTAGATATTCATGAGACACCGTACCCTAGACACTCAGCAAACACTCTAGATATTCATGAGACACCGTACCCTAGACACTCAGCAAACACTCTAGATATTCATGAGACACCGTACCCTAGACACTCAGCAAACACTCTAGATATTCATGAGACACCGTACCCTAAACACTCAGCAAACACTCTAGATATTCATGAGACACCGTACCCTAAACACTCAGCAAACACTCTAGATATTCATGAGACACCGTACCCTAAACACTCAGCAAACACTCTAGATATTCATGAGACACCGTACCCTAAACACTCAGCAAACACTCTAGATATTCATGAGACACCGTACCCTAGACACTCAGCAAACACTCTAGATATTCATGAGACACCGTACCCTAGACACTCAGCAAACACTCTAGATATTCATGAGACACCGTACCCTAAACACTCAGCAAACACTCTAGATATTCATGAGACACCGTACCCTAAACACTCAGCAAACACTCTAGATATTCATGAGACACCGTACCCTAAACACTCAGCAAACACTCTAGATATTCATGAGACACCGTACCCTAAACACTCAGCAAACACTCTAGATATTCATGAGACACCGTACCCTAAACACTCAGCAAACACTCTAGATATTCATGAGACACCGTACCCTAGACACTCAGCAAACACTCTAGATATTCATGAGACACCGTACCCTAAACACTCAGCAAACACTCTAGATATTCATGAGACACCGTACCCTAGACACTCAGCAAACACTCTAGATATTCATGAGACACCGTACCCTAGACACTCAGCAAACACTCTAGATATTCATGAGACACCGTACCCTAGACACTCAGCAAACACTCTAGATATTCATGAGACACCGTACCCTAGACACTCAGCAAACACTCTAGATATTCATGAGACACCGTACCCTAGACACTCAGCAAACACTCTAGATATTCATGAGACACCGTACCCTAGACACTCAGCAAACACTCTAGATATTCATGAGACACCGTACCCTAGACACTCAGCAAACACTCTAGATATTCATGAGACACCGTACCCTAGACACTCAGCAAACACTCTAGATATTCATGAGACACCGTACCCTAGACACTCAGCAAACACTCTAGATATTCATGAGACACCGTACCCTAAACACTCAGCAAACACTCTAGATATTCATGAGACACCGTACCCTAGACACTCAGCAAACACTCTAGATATTCATGAGACACCGTACCCTAGACACTCAGCAAGCACTCTAGACATTCATGAGACACCCTAGCCATAATTTCAGGCTATTTATCTAACCGACCCTCAGCAGACGCCCAGAAAACCCGAGTTGAGCCACATCTTACCCATCACGCATACCGAGCAGCTCACCTGGCATTTTCATCGTCTTCAGGCGGTGGCGGGTCGTCTTTGTGATGCGCGCACCAGGCTAGCGCCTTGCGTAATGCCGGCGAGGCCACGTGCGGCAGCGGAATGGCCTCCTCGTCGTCGTCTATTTCGGTCACGCCGAGGTCGTGCAGCATCGACCGGAGCAGCAGAGACTGCTTGGCTGTGTCGGCTTCAACTTCGACAATTTCATTGTCGCTGGTCAACAGTTTGATGCCCGGCATGCCTCAGCTGGCAAATATTGAACTTGGGGATTTAAATTGACCAATATAACTTCAGGGACATCTGATTCTATAATTCAGAGACATCTGACTCAGAAACTTCAGGGACATTTGGACTTACAATTTCAGGGACATCTGATTCTAAAACTTCAGAGACATCTGATTCATAAACTTCAGGGACATTTAGACTTACAATTTCAGGGACATCTGATTCTAAAACTTCAGAGACATCTGATTCTAAAACTTCAGGGACATCTGATTTAGAAACTTCAGGGACATCTGATTCTAAAACTTCAGAGACATCTGATTCATAAACTTCAGGGACATTTAGACTTACAATTTCAGGGACATCTGATTCTAAAACTTCAGAGACATCTGATTCTAAAACTTCAGGGACATCTGATTTAGAAACTTCAGGGACATCTGATTCTAAAACTTCAGGGACATCTGATTCTATAACTTCAGAGACATCTGATTCAGAAACTTCAGGGACATCTCATTCAGAAACTTCAGGGACATTTAGACTTACAATTTCAGGGACATCTGATTCTAAAACTTCAGAGACATCTGATTCTAAAACTTCAGGGACATCTGATTCTAAAACTTCAGGGACATCTGATTCTAAAACTTCAGAGACATCTGATTCATAAACTTCAGGGACATTTGGACTTAAAATTTCAGAGACATTTGGAACTAAAACTTCAGGGACATCTGATTCATAAACTTCAGGGACATTTGGACTTAAAACTTCAGAGACATCTGATTAAAAAAGTTAATAAGGTAATAAATAAAAAAGACAAAATACAATAAAAAGTGAAGTCGATAAGCCAAATTGTCAAGTCAACTAATCAACTGACAAAATCAATTTATTTTACGATTTGCAAACAAAACATAAAGCTTAACAGTTTCACGTAATAGAAATGTTTTTTAGAAATATAAAATATATTTACTATTAGTTTAAATTAATTTTTATCCCTGTAAAAAATTTAAACGAATACCAACAAAATAAATAAATAAGATCAACTATGCGTCATATAAAGGGTACAAGAACAGAGTAAGCTCACCAGGCCAACAAGAACAAAACACTGGAAGGCATACATTGCAACTAATCTTGTACATATACACGTCAAAGAAAATGTTTTTTAAACTATGCGACTTGTATGAATTTGGTAAATAAATATGTACAGACACTAATGCATATTTTAATTACTAGTATTGAATTAATATTAAGTTGAATATAAATTGTTCTTGACAAATACTGCCTCACACTTAAAAATTTCGATTTCGGTATAACAAAGGATAAATTATTGGGTATAGCTAGTATTATACTGCAATAAGTGCCTTTAATAATAAAATCGTTTCTTTTTTATTACCCATTTGATTTTGATACAATTTTTCTCATAAAAAATTACGTACAAAAATGTTACAGCATGAAGCAATAACAAATCCTAATGGTGTTTTATTAACAAAATGACAAGGTAACTTAATTGCCTGTTTTTGGAGCATGGACATACGAGTATCGAATTGACTGTTAGAACATGGAGCTACATAATTAATAGATATTTGGACATGAGGGGGAAATGCAAAATACAGACAATTAATCATTCAGTGGGTGGTTGACAAATAAGTACAAGCGATTGATTATGGCTACTGTAGACAAATATAGCGACACACATGTGAATACAGGAAATATATATTTGTGAGCAAGCTATAGACACGGATACAGAATGGAAGATGCAAGATACTAGACACGGATAGAGAATGGAAAGAGCAAAGATAATAGACACGGATAGAGAATGGAAAGAGCAAAGATAATAGACACGGATAGAGAATGGAAGGAGCAAGATAATAGACACGGATAGAGAATGGAAAGAGCAAGATAATAGACACGGATAGAGAATGGAAGGAGCAAGATACTAGACACGGATAGAGAATGGAAGGAGCAAAGATAACAGACACGGATACAGAATGGAAGGAGCAAGATACTAGACACGCATAGAGAATGGAAGGAGCAAGATAATAGACACGGATACAGAATGGAAGGAGCAAGATAATAGACACGGATACAGAATGGAAGGAGCAAGATAATAGACACGGATACAGAATGGAAGGAGCAAGATACTAGACACGCATAGAGAATGGAAGGAGCAAGATAATAGACACGGACAGAGAATGGAAAGGAGCAAGATACTAGACACGGATAGAGAATGGAAAGGAGCAAGATACTAGACACGGATAGAGAATGGAAAGTGCAAGATAATAGACGCGGATAGAGAATGGAAGGAGCAAGATACTAGACACGCATAGAGAATGAAAAGAGCAAGATAACAGACACGCATAGAGAATGGAAGGAGCAAGATAATAGACACGGATAGAGAATGGAAAGAGCAAAGATAATAGACACGCATAGAGAATGAAAAGAGCAAGATAACAGACACGCATAGAGAATGGAAGGAGCAAGATAATAGACACGGATACAGAATGGAAGGAGCAAGATAATAGACACGGATACAGAATGGAAGGAGCAAGATAATAGACACGGATACAGAATGGAAGGAGCAAGATACTAGACACGGATAGAGAATGGAAGGAGCAAGATAATAGACACGGATACAGAATGGAAGGAGCAAGATAATAGACACGTATACAGAATGGAAGGAGCAAGATACTAGACACGCATAGAGAATGGAAGGAGCAAGATAATAGACACGGACAGAGAATGGAAAGTGCAAGATAATAGACGCGGATAGAGAATGGAAGGAGCAAGATACTAGACACGCATAGAGAATGAAAAGAGCAAGATAACAGACACGCATAGAGAATGGAAGGAGCAAGATAATAGACACGGATACAGAATGGAAGGAGCAAGATAATAGACACGGATACAGAATGGAAGGAGCAAGATAATAGACACGGATACAGAATGGAAGGAGCAAGATACTAGACACGCATAGAGAATGGAAGGAGCAAGATAATAGACACGGATACAGAATGGAAGGAGCAAGATAATAGACACGGATACAGAATGGAAGGAGCAAGATACTAGACACGCATAGAGAATAGAAGGAGCAAGATAATAGACACGGATAGAGAATGGAAAGGAGCAAGATAATAGACACGCATAGAGAATGAAAAGAGCAAGATAACAGACACGCATAGAGAATGGAAGGAGCAAGATAATAGACACGGATAGAGAATGGAAAGGAGCAAGATAATAGACACGGATAGAGAATGGAAAGTACAAGATGAAACAGGAATAAAGAGTAAGAAATGATTTTTTGGATGAATTACCAATGATTTGGGCGCGCATTAATTGTCAGCCGCAGCAGTAGTGGCAGCCGCAGCGCCAATGGCTTCCTGTTGCTGATCGGTGGCACTAGCGGAGGTTGTTGAAGCGCTGTTCCGCGCTCTCTTCCGCTCAGTAGGTTGGTCTGGTTCAACACTGGCCCTACCGTCACTGTCGCTATTATAGTTCTCATCCTCCTCATCGTCTTCGCTATTCGCCAGATTATTTTCCTTTGTATCCTTGCCACCGTCCGCGGCATCCGATGCTGCAAGTGGCTCTTCGGCGCGTCGTTTTACGCCTCCTCCGCCGCCCTCGCTACCCACAGTGGAGGAAGGCGCTGTAGAGGCGGCTTTATTCGCGGCGGCGAAGCTGCGCATCTCTTGAAGACGCGACTGCAGGGCAGAGTTCAATAATTGTGCATCATTAACCGAATTGAATACCAGCAAGCAAACTCGAAGGCCTCGCCGGTAACTGCCGCCGCTGCTCTCGGCGCTCTGCTCGAAGTCGTCAGCGGATTGTTGAACACTGACGCGCAGTCGCTTGGCATTGCCGGCCTCGCCAACGAGTTCGACACTCATCTCTGGCCAAAGCATGGTGTTGATGATTACCTGCGTCAGGTGGGCAGATTAGAACTGATATATATATATATAATTGTTTAAGGGATAATTCTTTTTATTATACCTGCCCCTATAGGGCCAGATATGCAGCAGAAACTACAGCCGCAGCTATTGCGTGGCACATCTGAAGGTTGTGTACGGCTGTTTAGTCCATGGACTGGGCCGAAACCACACCCACCCACTTAGGGGACAGGGCGTCGGATAGACAATGGACAAATATTTAACAAACCATAATCGGGTTATAATTCCAGATGTCCATCGAATGGCATTTAAGGTGTAAGGACAGAACGTTGTGCGCGTCAAATCTACTGTTAAAAATATGTATTAAATGTTCTCCAGCCGCAGACCTTGAGACCGCCCTGACTCCGGCAGATGAGGCGGGATTTGAGCGGCTGCAGGCCCCGCTCTCCGGGTGACGAGCGCCTGTCGTTCAGCCGCAGGTGGGCGCGGCCTCGCTCAGCCCAGGCCTTGGCGGCGGTGTCGAAGACAAAAACTCGGCACTGCAGGCGCAGCACATTCTCTTCGTCTTCCTCGCCGGTAACGACGGCAACCTGGCTAAGCTCCAGCTGCTGGCGCCGCTCCTGTTCGTATTTTTCAGCCGACGCTTTCAATGCCGACGCCACCTGGTCGTCTTTCGCAGCCTGCACGGCAGCCTGAACAGCTGCGGCGGCCGGACCCGGCTGCGGCTCGTGCTCACACTTATCAGCTTTATTTTCGTCGGCTGACGAAGCTTTCGCCGACGACCCAGCGTCGGCGAATGTAGCCGGGGTGGGGCCGGATGCGCCAAACTGCACCCGATTGGCCAGATTTTCGCCGAATACATAGGAGCCGGAGCCAGCGCTGATTGGGCGAACGAATCGACTAAAATAGTTTTCGCCTACGCTGCCACCATCGCTAGCAACGCCAGAGTTTTCGGCTGTTGACGTAGATGAAGCAGTGGAAGCTTTGCTGCCGCCATTGCAGGTCTTTGCAGTGCTGCTGCTTGGCCCGGGCACTGGGAGACGCGGCGGGCAAAGGCGAAACGGCGACGCTGTCAGCGGTGAGGGCGTGGTGGCAACTTTGTCAGCTGTGGCTGCCAGGCTTGAGGGGCGAAAAAAACTGTCAGTGGGAGGGGCGCTTCCACTAGCAGAAGTGCTGCTGCTGTTGATGCTGGATTCTGTCATGTGGGCAGTCAGAAGGCTTTGCTGTGAAATGTAAAAAAACATTTGAATAAAATTCTTAAGTCATATTTTGTTAATAAGTCTGAAGATAATTTTTAGAAAGACCAGAAAATGAAAGCTTGTCAATGCAATGATTGAAAATAGTTTCATATGAAATTTTACATTATCTAAAAATGAAGTGTTGGCTAAGTAACTCTCAATGTGATTGAAACTCATCACCTTACTATAAATATAAAAAATCTGACTAATTGATTAAATAATATTTCTTACTAAAGCAAGCTAGTCTGGCCTCACTGTGGAATTTAGCTTAGTGATGAATATTGGAATAATAGGTTTTAGTGTCCAATTTGTCTACTAAAGCTTGCATATTGATGACAAAACACTACTTTATCACTATCTATAGTTAATAATTTATAGATACCATTCTTAGAATTATTATGGCAGTATAGTCAAGAAACTGAACATATAGCTATAGCAACTATTAAATGACAGTAGATAGTTAAAGTTACTAGCTTCTTTAACTAGCATAAAGAAGCTACCGTAAAGAATATAGTGAGATAGGGCCTCGTTTGTATATTTCTTAGAATTCAATTTCCCGCGAAAAGTTAATATTTTGTTTGACTTTGTGTAAAATTGTTTAACTGCACCGAAAAACAAAGGTTTTAATGAAGTCGCGGAGGTGAGGAGTAGCGGAAGTTTTTACTATAAATACACGAGAGAAAGAAAGGAGAAAAACAATGTTCGTTTGTGCATTCAGAATAAAGAAAACTTGAATCTTGAAGTGTTCTTGTTAAAGAGTTATTTGAAAGAGACATTGCTAAAGAGGAGTAACCAGAGTGAAGAATAGCTGTAAATCTATATCCACTGGAAAGCCCAAGACGGACTGAAGACTGAATTGAAGATGGACTGAAGACTGAATTAAAGACTGAATTGAAGACTGAGTTGAAGAGTAATTGAAGAGTGATAAAGACGGATAAAGACGGATAAAGAGTGATAAAGACGAATAAAGACCGATATAGAAAAAGTTATAAGTAAGAAACAAATAGAGGAGATAAATACCGGCCATATTATAATGCTACCAGATTGAATACATAACGCTACCAATTGAAATTGAAAACAAATAAAGTAAAGACAATAATAAAGATTGACATAAGATATTACTTGAATAAAAGAAGCTTAGAACAATAGTAACTTGAACTAGCCTGTCCTTTAGTTGCTACAGGAACTAAATTTGATCTGAGCAAAGAAGTTGCAACAAAAAATTGCATTTACATTGTATATATTAGAATATATTAAATATATATATTAGGGGCTAACATGGGGCTAATTATATATTAGCCCCATGTCAATATAAATATTGATGATATTTATGTTTTAAAGTCTGTCAGATCTAGAAAACAATCACTGAATTCCAAAAATGAAAAGAAAAATTCTAAGAGCCTTGACTAAATTTTAATTATACTTCCTGTTGGTCAAAATGGTTTAAAGTAACCCAAAATTATTATAGCCAAGTGTTTATTACAAATAAGCCTAAGCCTACTTAACCACTAATAGACAATATTAATCACTAGGGCTATCCCAAAAAGCTAGCTAAAAAATTAGCAAACAAATAAGCCCTGGCCATAGCAATACTATAGTAAGACTATGTCCTATGTGTGCTAGAATTTTTTCCTTAGATATTGTAGGCCTAATCTAAACAATATAACAAAAAATTTGATCTGTGCATGGGCATTAGAGTCTAGTACACTGAACAAAAAAATTACAGCACCAGATAACTTTTTTCTGCACCATGACACAAGAGAATGCCAACGAGCACATATGCTCCAAGTTAAAACACATTCTGTGCTTGAACTTTGCAAGCAAAATGACATCTTTCTGACCATCACACAATAGTGGACAAATGGTCTAATTTAGACCTAGCTCACTAGCTGTCAACTTGTTGGAGCAAGAAAGAACTGAAGAGAAAGAACATCACATCAATAACTATTGTAACTAGTCTGACTGTAACTAGAATGTAAGGCCCAGGATATAGTTGCACACAATGCTAGCTGTTACATATGTCTACATATGTCTAAATGTCTACATTGCATTAAAATTAAATAACTTGTTTGATCAGCAAGAATCTGCAAGATACAGTATTAGGCCTACTATGCATGCTGATACAGTGATGCTTATTATAAAGGCAGTTGTTATTTGTCCAGTTAACCGGACAAAAAGTCATTTGATTTTTATCTTACAAAATTTAATTATTTTATCTTACAAATGATAGAGGTTCTCGTGGTAGTGCTACAACCCCTTCTAACTTAGTTAATCACTCAAGAGGAAAGCCTATCGAGGACTTAAAATTGTGGTCCTCGCTGTTGATCCAGGTATCGTCCTTTGCTGGTGACCCAGTTGACTTTGTAGAAGTATTTGAATGAGTCGCTACAACTTCACACTTCAAAGGAACTTAGGTTACTCTTTAGTTGGATAAAAATACAAATCAAACAGACATTAGTTAGATATAAACAATTTGGCTTAAAGGGAAGATCTCTTCCGACATGCATAGTTTGGTGCCTTCCTTCTAATGTAGCATTTGGTAGGCCTATGAAATCTAACAATTACGATTACGAAATTAACAATAAAATCACTAACCGGACGAATAATCAAACATTGCCTATTGTAAATGCATTACCTCATAGATGATATTTTTTCTTATTGTTTCTTGCTAAGTTAATAAGCTTATCTTTTAGCTGAATATACCAACCTATATAGCTAATAGCTAAATAACTTCTCGGCTAAGTCTCTGAACAAGCGATTGCGACAACAAGTGATAATGTCTGGATAATTTTGATTTGATTTGATTTTTGATCGATTCAAATATATTATAAAAAGTACATCGTTATATCAAATATTTTTGTCTTTGCTTACCTAATGGGCAGCAGGAAAAAATCTAAAATTCCAGCCCGGAGTTTAATCTTTTCGGTTGATAATTTATTAATATGGCTATGTTGTATAAATCGTTCCTTTAGTTCTATGCTGCTGTAGCTCATGTTACGCGAATATCAATCTATACTTACCATATTAGGGCGCTATATTTAACAGTTACCCTGCTCTTCGCAGCGAAGTTCTTAGACATTGCACTAAATGCTAGGCTTAACAATAAGAAGAATTGCTTAAAATTTCTAAAATGTTCTATTAGTGCTAATGCTAAGTCTAGAAAAAATAACCACAAATCATGTACTGGGTCTAATTCAGTTAGGCCCAACCCAATTGATTAAGAGAAAAAGAAATATATATGCGACAGTTTATTTTAAAGCCCTAGCCTTGTTCATGCATTTTGTTTTTAAAAGCCTAGCCTAGAACAGAAGTAAAATAAATTTGTGTTTTTTGTAAAAATGGAATTTTTGGAATTGAATGGTATTGATAATTGAAATAACTTATTTCACCTGTCTGATTGGTCCAGATGTGTACCTAAAAGCATAACTCGAGCTATTGTATTAAGTATCTAAAGACAATGTAGTATTGTTTGTTAGTCCATGGACTAGTAGAATACCTTACCTACCCACAATTACGCTAGGTAGGCCTAATTCTTTACCTATCTAAGAGCAAGGTGAACAGAAGCAAAACAGACAAGCAAATGTCTTGCTGAATGAGACAAAATGTTTCAGAATGGTCAGAAAACCCCAAGGGCCCAACCTTTAATTTGAGTCTAACCAATAGGCTACAACCCCTTTAATACGGCTTTATGGCTAGATATTGAGTTAGTAACTGAAGTAGGCCTACAAATGAAATGACAAAAATAGTAGCTAAGCTAACATATTTTTACTTTGGCTGCTAGTATTTCAATGTGCAAAAACAAACTAAAGCTTGATATAGCTTCTATGCTACTTTGATTTTAGTTTTCAGTGTTACATTTATTTGCATATTTTATTATAATAGTTAGCCTTGTTTACTTTTTGTGTAGGGCTTAATACAAAGGGTGTTTCAAAAGTAATGAAAATTTAGTCATAACTTTTGTATGGACAAACTTTTTGGCTTAAAACTTTTAGCCAGGAATTTTGCAAAAATATGGACAACACAGTTGTCACACAGCTGACAGCACATTAAAGTTAGTGGTCTCAAATAGATGTTGATAGCCATAAATATGCTCATAATTGTTAAAATGCTTGTTCTCAATAAGTCTGAAATAAGCATCCCAGTTGCTACAAAATTAATTTCTATTTCAGTGGTCTAGAGTTAGTTAGAATTCTAGGCCTAGCCATTAAATAGCTAAATTAGGTACACATGTACATATTAGATATATTGCATAGTGTCTGCATTTCTATTGTTTATATTTGTCCCAGCCTGGTTAGACATAGTACAACTATTAATTTGTTTAGGCTAAAAATATATAGCACAACAATGCACTGCTGAAATGTGTCTCACACTTGCAGCATACCAGTGCCTATTAGCCAAATAGACTCCAAATGTCTAGCTGGCTAAGTGGTTTGGCTGGCAAGGCCGAGGACTTCCTAAATACTCTGGACACATCAGCTGCTAGTGCACTAAATAAGTCGGCTCATGGCGGGCTGGAATCTGACTCGCAGCATCCGCCATCACTTCTGCCACCGCCGCCCCTAATGGTTGAGCCGCCAACTCGTCACAGTCCCCTTGGCCGCAGTCCCAGCCAGGCGTCGTTGGGCTCGGCTGCAAGAGCAACACAGCCGCCAATTCATCAACAGTCGTTGTCTTCGTCAGCTATTGCGCCTTCTAGCAAGCGCGTTGACAAGGACGCCGAGCTAATGGAGCTGCTGAATTCGGAGACGCCGTTAGATTCGCTGGTTGGACGGCAGGGGTCCAATACATCTGGCTCGATGTTGTCGTCGACGCCAACTCCGACATCGGCTTCGGCGGCGGCGGCAACTGACGCGATGCCGTCAAAGATTTCCGCGCAGCACAGTCGACAGTCGAGTGTGGCTTCCAGCTTCTCGAAATATTCGGCCTCTGAAATCAAAGCCGAGATGGCTAACGCTGCGGCCGCGGCGGCTACAAGCGGCTCTTCAACCATCGCCGCCTCCGCTTCGGTAACATCGGCGCCAGCCTCCTCAGCCTCAGTTTTTGGTGTTACGGAAGACAATCCGCCAGCTGAAATTGAGAACAAACTGTTGCGCAGCGAAATATCTTCACTGAATCAGGAGTTGTCGTCACTGTTGAAACGCAATCAGTCAGCTCAGGATGCGGCCAAGCGTCTGGAAGCCGAATTGGCCAAGTGTCGCCAACAGTTAAAGCAAGCCGAGGAGGCGGCTGCTTCTGGTCAGGCTAGGTAACAGTGTTGAATTGGTTGGTAGAAAGGAAGTCGGCTGGTATTTTCGGGAAAGTTAAGCCGAATAATCTTTGTTCGCGTTGCAGAGAGCAGCAATTGTCGGATCTGCTGCACAGTCGGGATGCCCGCATCGCTGAGATGGCCAGCGGCTACGATTCTCTGCGCGATCAGCTAGAACTGGTGCGCGCTGATAGCAGCAGATCTGCTGGCTTTCAGCAGGCCGCCTTCGACGAACTGAACGAAAGATTGCGTCAGGCCGAGGCTAGATTGGAACAGGAGAAGGCCGGCACAGCCAGTCTCCAGGTGATTATCAATCATATATTATTGCTGATTATATTTAGTCCTCGTCACAAGAGTCTTTAACAAAAAAGTGACCTCTTTGGTGCTAGTAGCAGTGGGATTTGCAGATGCAGAGCAACACAATTCAGAATTATCCCATAGGAATCTCAATGCACATCCTCCAGGCCGAGCTACGCCGGATGCGCCAGGACGCCGAGCAGCAGCAGGCGGTGAGCGCCCAGGCCGGCCGCGCCCTAGCCGAAGAGCAGCGTCGACTTCGCGCACAAGGATTGGAATTAGAGGCCGCCCAGCGGCGCTGCCAGCAAGCCCAATCGGAGCTGCGCGACTACAAAGAGAAGGCCGGCCGTATTCTGCAGGTGGGTCATGATTAACAGTAGGACTACCAAGCCATTTTGCCGCCCGTTTTTATACCCAAACTGAACGGAGTAACGCAAGCACACGAAACTCAAGGTCACGGGCCAACTTTTTGTTGCGCCTCTTCTGAAACAAAAATCAAGTCGCCAGCCCTTCAGAGCGTCGAGATATTGAACGGTTCTGGCCTATGGTCAGATTTTTCTCATAAAAGCTAGTGTATTTCATACCCCAATACACGAATTTGCACTGCGCCTCAGTGCGGCCTTGTCAGGCCGTCAAAATTGATCAGCATGTCACCCGAATGTGCCTGCATCATCTCCGACTTCGGTGGTCACGCACCTTTATTTAGACGGAGCTGCTTGACCTTCAACAAAGTGGCACCAGCCGAGTATGGACACCGTGATGGAAATTTCTCCCATTTTGCTGATCAAGCCTTAATATGGGCGAAGCTCAACCACAGGACCCTCGCCTTGTCTGTCAACCAATCAGTCACCACCCCGACGCCGTCAGCATCGTCAGCAGAGTGCCTCCAGCTGGGTATGGAGTCCCTAAAGCGAATTTTTCTACTTTCGCTATGCCCCGATGTTGGCCTAAACTCTACTATCACTTGTTGAAGGTCCAGCAGATCCGTCTAGATAAAGGTCGGTGACCACCGAAGTCGGAGATGAAGCAGGCACATTCGGGTGACACGCTGATAAAGTTTGAAGACCTGGCAAGGCCGCACTGAGGCGCAGTGCAAATTTTGTATAGGGGTGTATGAAATGCACTAGTGCTTATGGGAAAATCAGACCTTAGGCTAGAACCGTTCAATATCTTGATGGTCTGAAGGGCTGGCGACTTGAAATTGTTTCAGAGCATGCGCAACAAAATGTTGCCGGCCCGTGTTCTTGAGTTTCTTGTGCTTGCGTTGTTCAGTTCGGGTGCAGCGTAAATAATTGTCGGGGTATCCCCCCCCCTTAGTAGTTTACGGCTTCCATCTTCTTGTGCTATGCAAAAATAAATCTTCTCTATCTTGTTCTCAGGTAAAAGACAAGATGATCGCCGCACTCAAGAAAGGTGGCAACGGAGGCGGTAGTAGCGGCGAACTCGGCGGGATTCCTGACGCCGCAGACGCCGCAGTAGGAAGCTCAGCCGCTGAACTATTCGCCGAAGTTGAAGCTCTGCGTCAGGAGCGCGAACTGCTTCGAGAGGAGGCGCAACGGGCCAAACTGGCCGCCGAGGGTCTGCGCTGCGACGTGGAAGATTTGGAAGCCCAGATGCAATCGGAGAGCGAGACTTTCCGCAAGACCATGTCTGGTCTGGAGGCGCAGCTTGAGTCCGAGCGACTTGCTAGACTTTCGGCTGAGGAGGAGGCACATGTTAGTACATAGGGATCTGCTGGAAATTCTCCCAGCCTCTAATGGGCTGCTTCACTTCCCCTGTACTTTCTTGACTTTCCCTGGGCTGCCTCATCCTTTCCTGGGCTGCCTCATCCTTTCCTGGGCTGCCTCACCCTTCCCTGGGCTGCCTCACCCTTCCCTGGGCTGCCTCACCCTTCCCTGGGCTGCCTCACCCTTCCCTGGGCTGCCTCACCCTTCCCTGGGCTGCCTCACCCTTCCCTGGGCTGCCTCACCCTTCCCTGGGCTGCCTCACCCTTCCCTGGGCTGCCTCACCCTTCCCTGGGCTGCCTCACCCTTCCCTGGGCTGCCTCACCCTTCCCTGGGCTGCCTCACCCTCCTATCCTGTACTAGGTACCCTACCCTGTACTTGCTTGACATCCCATAGGCTGTCTCTAATCAGATTTATAAGTCCTACTTTAGCTATGTAAATGCAATCAGCACAAACAAGGAAATCAAAAAACAACCAGGCCGCTAGACGCGATTCCGGTCAGCAGCGCGACCTATGGCTGCGCGACAAAGCCGAGCTTAGCCAACGCCTGGCCCAGTCAGAGGCTGAGATTGAAGCTCTGCGACGACAGACAACCGGCTCTCACCTTCTGCGGTCTGGTGGCGGTACGGCCGCCAGTAGTCAGGAGGGTAGCGAGCTGGAGGCGCGAATCAGATCGCTAACTGACAGTCTGATTCAGGTGAGCTTTGGTTTGAAGGGCCGAAATATGGCCTGTCCAGCGTACCTGGCTACCCAGATATTTGGCTACTGACTTCCGAAGCGATTCGACGAAGCTTTTAGAGATCACTTGAGTGCTACTAATGAGTTGAGAGCTGACAGCAAAGGGAGAGGCTAGATAAGAGTGAAGGAGAGAGATTAGACAGCACTGGGAGAGACTAGATAATAGTGAACGAGAGAGATTAGACAGCACTGGGAGAGACTAGATGAGAGTGAAGGAGAGATTAGACTTGGGTGGATGAGAGATTAGAGTAGGGTAGAGTAGTGATTAGACAGAAATAGGGGATAGATCCATATTCATATAAGCTACATTATAAACCTAGCTCTAAGTATGATCTCAACTCTTACACCTTCTCCAACTCCATCCTGTCCACCGAGCGCAGAAGCAGACGGCCCTGGAGTCTAGCAACACTGAGAAGGCCAGCCTCCGCCTGATGGTGGAGCAGCTGGAGTCGCGCCTATCTGAGCGCGCTCATCACGCAGCCTCGATGGCCCAGGAGTCCGGCTCGCTGATGTCGTCAAGATCTCAGGCGCCGCAGTCGGATTATATTCGCATTCACATGCAGGATCCGCCCTATGCCAGGTATATTAATTACTATTCTATGCTGAAATAAAGTTCAATATTTAATCTAACAATCGTTTAAGAAGATGTGGTAGGAGAGATGCAATACTGGCGAGATCAGGCAGGAGACAGAAAAGATAAAACAAAAGGATAAGGCGGGTAGATTTTGCGTACTATTGAATATTTGATGTCAAGGCATTAAATTTTGCATATGAGTTTTTTAAAAGCAGACATCTTATTCGGTAAGAATTTCTGTGGTAAATTTAAATGCAGTATCATTCAACGCTGAAAGTTGGTGAATAAATAAAGGTGCTAATTTACATATTATTTACTAAATTACTTTTGGTTAAAATTTTTGCTATTAACATATACTCGTATATTATGAGAACTTTAAAACTTTAGAATTTTCAAATCTTTGCATCGATTTGCTATTCAGCCTACTATTAGTAGTTCTTTCTATTCAGTTTCTTTCGTGTTGAGGAAAGTCCATAGACGAAACAGCAGTTTACAGCCACGTAAAAATTATTTGACTAAAAAAATATTAGAATTCATTTATAAGTCACACTACTTATAGTAGCCACAAAGGATGTACACATTCAGTTAACTGTTAAATTCTATTTTAGGCACATGAAGCGAGCGGTAAACACGCTAGATAAGGCGGGCGTCAAGCTTGGTGTATTTCTACGTCGCTATCCAATGGCCAGAATGCTATTCTTAGCCTATATTGGCCTGCTACACCTGTGGGTGCTGCTAGTGCTGCTCACTTATCAGCCTGAGATGCATCATCAAGGCTTTAATGGCGGCGCAATGCCGCAGCCGCCCGGATTGGCTGGCGGCGCTGCCTCAGCCGGCGGCCCGGCGTCCAATCCGAGTTAATCTGGCTAATGTGACTTGGAGCACAAGATAGACAATAATAATTCAGTCTGCACCTGCAACTATTGCGCAACTTGTCACGTGAACCGGGCTTGTAGCTGAATCATTTAATTAGGTTTATTGGGGAGCCACTTGATTTGATAGTGATCTAAAATAGATCCTCGTAATACTACTCAGGTATACAATGGGCTAATGAGGTGTATACTACTGATGGTTTATGCTATACTACTGAAGAGACATATACTACTGAATACAATTCTGACGAGGTATCGACAGGCGCTTTCACTTGCATATTTCAATTTCATGCGGCGAATAACCTGCCAATTCTTTATAGCTGGGTGACAGTTTTTTGTTCTATAACTGAATTCGTGTTGGTTTATTGTGTATGATATCCAGTAGAGTACACAGTTTGTTCTCATTCTTCAACATACTAGGTCTGTGATGAATTCTGGTGATGTATGCCTAAGATTGCAACTTTGTTCCTTACTACATTATCATTATACATTGTTTCCAATGCTAAACTGTTTGTAAAAAGTATCAGATGCCTTAAATGATAAGCAATTGCAGAATGATCCTCTACAATGTCTCTCAACACGTCTGTTATATATGGAATATTTGATTATTAAATATACTAAAAGTTTGTGATTTTAGGAGTTACTATTAGTAGTAGGTGAAGTCAATAAAGTCAATCGGAGAAGTCCATTTTTTGCTTAACATTACAATATATTTTCATGTACAGAATCAATTAGTCTGTCTTTCCCTCCCTTCTATCTGTCCACCCGACCGTCTCTGTCCCTCCCTGCTATCTGTCCACCCGACTGTCTCTCTGTCCCTCCCTGTTATCTGTCCACCCGACTGTCTCTCTGTCCCTGATATCTGTCCACCTGGCTGTCTCTCTGTCCCTCCCTGTTATCTGTCCACCCGACTGTCTCTCTGTCCCTGCTATCTGTCCACCTGGCTGTCTCTCTGTCCCTACCTGTTATCTGTCCACCTGGCTGTCTCTCTGTCCCTCCCTGCTATCTGTCCACCCGACTGTCTCTCTGTCCCTGCTATCTGTCCACCCGACTGTCTCTCTGTCCCTGCTATCTGTCCACCCGACTGTCTCTCTGTCCCTGCTATCTGTCCACCCGACTGTCTCTCTGTCCCTGCTATCTGTCCACCCGACTGTCTCTCTGTCCCTGCTATGGGGTCGTTTCACAAACCCTAATTTTCACAACGTCGAAAAGCCGTGCACAGAATTTCATAAGCTCTAAATTTTACAACGTCGAAAACAAAAGTTGCTTCCGACTTCACAAGCCCTAAATTTCACAAGCCATAATTTTCACAAGCCATAATTTTCACAAGACCTAATTTTCACAACGTCGAAAAGCCATGCACAGACTCTTTACAAGCCTTGTGAAATTTAGGGCTTATGAAATTCTGTGCATGCCTTTTAGGCGTTGTGAAATTTAGGGCTTGTGAAATTTAGGGCTTATGAAAGGATCTGGTTTAGACGTTGTGAAAATTAGGGTTTGTGAAAGCGACCCCCTGCTATCTGTCCACCCGGCTGTCTTCCTGTCCCGGCTGTCTTCCTGTCCCTGCTATCTGTCTACTCGACTGTCCTTTTTGTCTCTGTCTGTCTGTCTTTCTTTCTATGTTTCTCCTATTATGTATATTGCTTCAGTTCCTATTCATCTTCAACTTATTAATTTTACTTTTCTCTTCAGTTACTAACTTACCATGGCAATGCCGCTTGAAACGCTGTCAATCAGCGGCCACAGCTTCAGCGGCTGCGCTGGCGGTGATTCGGTTTCACCAGTAGAAACAACCGAATCGTCATTGTTCAGCTTTCCTATACTCGATGACGTCATGGATAAAGAGTCTCAGCTGGATTTGGAGTTCCGCGCTGCCCTGTGCAACTCCGGCTTTCCGTTGGCGGCTGCAACAGCCGCAACCCACTCAGTTGGACTCCTGCCTCCTCTAGCCGATATAGACATCAGCCTGTCCTGCGACACTGTCGACGGATGCGACAGCGTCTCCGGCTTCAACGCTGCGGAGGCTGTCAGCCGGCTGATCGGATTGGCCAGCCCTCCGGCCGGCTCGGCGACTTTGACTGCGTCGACAGAGAGTTCGATTGACTGCGCTGAGCCGCCGCCGCCGCTGCTGCTGCCCGACGCCGGCTTTCTGGAAGCTTTGGACGAGGACTCCATCGAGTTTTATCTGTGCGTCAACTGCGGCTACTGCTGCCCGGGTGGCGAACAGATGCGGGCCCACAAGACTGCCAGCGGACATCTGGGCTTTCTTAGGTCTGTGTTCCACCTGCTCCAGTTTGAACAAGAAATGGGTCAACTGATTTTTACCAAAGAACCCCTTTCTAAAGATTGCTATTTTAACGAATCCCATTCTAAAGAACCACTTTCTAAAGAATCCCATTTTCAGATTCCCATTCCCATTACAGCTGAAGGGAGCTGTAATCTCATTGCTACGATATGAGCCTTTTACTCGTATGAACTGCCTTGAGAGAGTATTCTAAAACCAACTATGCATGTTTTTGGAATATTTAAATCTCTTTAGATTCGAGCAATTTCTTAGCCAAAATATGTGTACCGTCTTGTTAGAATTTCTGATCAAATGGTGCAAGTTTGGTGAAAATCGGTTGAGCCGTTTCTTGTTAAATCAATCCTAGAAAGACAGACAGAAAGAAAGAAATGTTTTATTATTGACCAAGAGTGAGTTATAAATCATTCGTTAACATAAAGGGATTCGAACCTGACGAGTTAAAAAACGTCCAGCTCCAGGAGGCATAAAGTGCTAGTCAAATATACTAAAAAGAAAAAATTCTTGCTTGCCTGATTGATTGTTATTTTACTAAATCTAATATTTCCATTAACAGAGCTGAATCGGGCGACACCTTCGAGTGCATTCAATGCGACGATTTTTTTGAATCCCGGCATTTAGTGCTGCGCCATCTAGCCCTGCATGGCCACGACCGCTTTCAGAAGGTGCGCTTAACTGGCTCGGCTATGAACTTGGATTCCGTGTTTAAACCGGATGAAACTGGAAGCGGATGTGTTCCAGACACTATTGTAGATGAAGCCATCGTTGTAACTGGAAACGGAACCGGAATAGGAACTGGACTCGAAAGTGGAACTGGAAACGGAAGTGGAACCGGAACTGGAAGCGTGATTGGCAATGTAACCAGAAGCATAAGCCTAATCAGAAGCGGAAGTTTATCCGGAAGCGTAATCGGCGGCAAATTATTCCCAGTTGGTCCGTTCGATTGCGTTGAATGTGGTGAAGGCCTCGACAGTGTTCGACATTTGACGTCGCACACCGCCCGCACCGGTCATTCCCAGTTCAAAGCCCGGCCTGGCGCCGCTCAGCGCCTGCTGCCCGCCCAGGAGCCGCAGCCGCCATCGCCGGCTCCGGAGCAGCAGTTTGCGGCTATAACGCCAGTGCAGCCAGTGAAGGACGACCAGGCGCCATCCGACTTGGCCGTGTGCATGCGCTGCACCGCCTGGGCGTTCGGCAATGTCGGCCAAGCTGAGCACAGCAGCCGAACTGGCCACAATGAATTCCAGCCTGTGCGACACCGCGGCTGCAGTGGTGGCAAGCCGACCTGCTACAAGTGCCTGCTGTGCCATCAGAGACTCAACACACCCGAGCAGGTCCGTTAAAGCTACTTAAAATTGGCTAGTAGTAAATGGGGTGGACATCTCAACACAAGTTAGTATAGTAGTATATGGTGGACATCTCAACACAAGCTAGTATAGTAGTATATGGTGGACATCTCAACACAAGCTAGTATAGTAGTATATGGTGGACATCTCAACACAAGCTAGTATAGTAGTATATGGTGGACATCTCAACACAAGCTAGTATAGTAGTATATGGTGGACATCTCAACACAAGCTAGTATAGTAGTATATGGTGGACATCTCTACACAAGCTAGTATAGTAGTATATGGTGGACATCTCAACACAAGCTAGTATAGTAGTATATGGTGGACATCTCAACACAAGCTAGTATAGTAGTATATGGTGGACATCTCAACACAAGCTAGTATAGTAGTATATGGTGGACATCTCAACACAAGCTAGTATAGTAGTATATGGTGGACATCTCAACACAAGCTAGTATAGTAGTATATGGTGGACATCTCAACACAAGCTAGTATAGTAGTATATAGTGGACATCTCAACACAAGCTAGTATAGTAGTATATGGTGGACATTTATACACAAGATAGTATAGTAGTATATGGTGGACATTTATACACAAGATAGTATAGTAGTATATGGTGGACATTTATACACAAGATAGTCTGGTAGTATCTAGAGGACATCTAAATAAAGGACAGTCCAGTAGTATCTGGCGGAAATCTAGACATAGAACATTCCTATCTGTTGGATCAGCTCAATTCTTGTGCTCTCTCTCTCTTAAACTTCAGGTTGCTAGTCATATGCGCCGCTTCTCACATGAGAACTTCGCCAGCCTAGTCGACGATCGTCCGCATCTGCAGCATCTGCAGCAGCAGCAACAACAGCAGCAGCAGCCGGGCATGGACTTTCCCTACGGCCGAGTCCGCCTAAGCCTCATACCGCCAGGCGCATCCAATACCGGCCTCCTAATCGTGGCCCTAGCCGAAGAATCCGCGGCCGCCGACGCAGCTGGCAGAGCTCTAAAACAGGCGGCTATTGAATGCGGCTTCGGCCTACCGCACAGCGTCAATCTCTGCCGCGTCTGCGGCCTGCGCTTCTCCGGCTCCGCCGAACTGTTGAGCCATGCCAGCTCGACGCACCACAATGAGCGCGACCTGGCTGAACGGCGCACAGCCCTCATGGTCATGCGTACAGCCAACCGGCCCCTGATTGGCCTCCGCGCTTCCGTCCGGCTGCGCTGTCTGCTGTGCCCGGCCCGGCTGCGTTCGGCCGGCGATCTGACGCCGCATCTGGACGCCGTCCATCGCCAGCCCTGCCCGCTGTGCTCCCGTCGCATTCTGCTGACTGACGGCCAGGACAGCATGCTTCGCCATGTGCGTGACGCCTGCCTGAACCGCGGCAGCCTACAGCGCAACCTTCTGGGCGTGTCGGCGTCGCCTCACGCCGTCAAGCGTAGGCGCCTTACTGTGGACTCCGGCGCGTCCATCGCTCTGGCCTCCGACTTGGCCGCTCCGCCTGTGGCCGCCCTGAGAGCCGCCGCGGCCGTCGCCGATCCCTTCGATGAGCGCCTGCTGTGCTTCACCTGCGGCGATGAGTTTGCCGGCTTGACGGCGCTTCGAGAGCACAGGGCGCAGTGCCGCAAGCGGGGCAGCGTCGGCGGGATGGGCGGCGCTCTGCGCTCGCAGCTGTTCTAGTCTCGAGGCGATTCAGTTCGGTGGAAGTGCTTCGGCTTCAACTTAATATTCAGAGAGAGAAAGAAAGCCTCAGTTAAAAGAAACGCATTTTAACTGCCCAGTTCTCTTTCTACATCTTTAGACTCCATACAGAATCATGCAGAACTCCCTGCAAGGGTTGCAGCTTATGATTCTTGTTTTGTGTGAACTCAAGAGAACGACCGCTTGAAATCAAATGAGAATCGTCTTTTAAAATTCCGGCTACACCCTATGAGAATCGCTTTCTAACAACTCTTGAGAATCGCCTTTCAACACCCCATGAGAGTCGCCTTTCAACACCCCATGAGAATCGCCTTTCAACACCCCATGAGAGTCGCCTTTCAACACCCCATGAGAATCGCCTTTCAACACCCCATGAGAGTCGCCTTTCAACACCCCATGAGAATCGCCTTTCAACACCCCATGAGAGTCGCCTTTCAACACCCCATGAGAGTCGCCTTTCAACACCCCATGAGAGTCGCCTTTCAACACCCCATGAGAATCGCCTTTCAACACCCCATGAGAATCGCCTTTCAACACCCCATGAGAATCGCCTTTCAACACCCCATGAGAGTCGCCTTTCAACACCCCATGAGAATCGCCTTTCAACACCCCATGAGAGTCGCCTTTCAACACCCCATGAGAATCGCCTTTCAACACCCCATGAGAATCGCCTTTCAACACCCCATGAGAATCGCCTTTCAACACCCCATGAGAGTCGCCTTTTAACACCCCATGAGAATCGCCTTTCAACACCCCATGAGAATCGCCTAGTCTTCGAGCAAAATGAAGAAAGCTTTAGTGCTTCCGTTATTCTGAATCCTGCTCTGGTAATCATTGATCTTCTTATCCAGTTTGTCAGCTCTTTGATATTTTCCGAGAATTAATGTTGAAAAAGACACTTGCGCTTGCAGGCCTGCCGGGTACTACTTTCAGTAGTGTAATGCAATCAGGTTTTTTGCATTTCGCAATATTTACTTTCAATAAATCTTCGCTGTTCCACTATTCCATCTTTGTGATTCGCCAATGGGAACTAAAAGCAATTTCGAAGTTCCAAAAGTTATGCCGTGCAATTAAATACTCAATGAAGTGTGCGTAAAGTTCTGCTGCATTTTTGCACCATCACATTTAACAATTTCAGTTCCTTTCTTTTAATTGCTCTTTCATATCCATAGAAATTGGGCTAGAGACATTTTTGCTCTGCCATTATAGCCAAACACCTGCGTATTTTTGGCCATCTTCCTGAATCTACACACGTTTGCCGCTCACAATGTCGTTGTCCTACTAGGGACAGAAAGCAGAATCATGTCTTTTTATTAGTTGGAACAGGATATGCTAATAAACTGGACCTGTTTACAAGTTGAAACGTGTTCCGACACTTATCAACTAGTTTTTAGAATTTTTTGATGAGGAAAATTATAACCAACGAGTTTTCTCTGTGTGCGTTTCTTAACCTACCTATGAGATTAACCTGCAAATTCTAATTGGCTGACGTCAAGGTCAGGGTCACGTGCTTGGGTTGCGGTTCGTTAATGCAGGGTTTCCAGCTGTGTCTAGAAATAGAAACATCAGAAAACATTTAATAAGAGCTGCTCCCATGTTAACTGATGTACCCTCCCTCAAAGAAAGTGTCGTAGTTTCTTGCAAGAATTGCATGTTGCATGTAGATGACTTTTAGTGAAAACCAGATCCTGATTGAAGTTTTTGGAAGCACCATGACTAGAGTTTGGCCACAACCCTAGACTCCATCGACAACCCTTGACACCAACGACAACCCTTGACACCATCGACAACCCTAGACACCATCGACAACCCTAGACACCATCGACAACCCTAGACACCATCGACAACCCTAGACTCCATCGACAACCCTTGACACCAACGACAACCCTAGACTCCATCGACAACCCTAGACACCATCGACAACCCTAGACACCATCGACAACCCTAGACACCATCGACAACCCTTGACACCAACGACAACCCTAGACTCCATCGACAACCCTTGACACCAACGACAACCCTTGACACCATCGACAACCCTTGACACCAACGACAACCCTTGACACCAACGACAACCCTAGACTCCATCGACAACCCTTGACACCAACGACAACCCTTGACACCATCGACAACCCTTGACACCAACGACAACCCTTGACACCATCGACAACCCTTGACACCAACGACAACCCTAGACACAATCGACAACCCTAGACACCAACGACAACCCTAGACACCATCGATGGGCCACAACCCTAGACCCCATCAATGGGCCACAAACCTAGACCCCATCAATGGGCCACAAACCTAGACCCCATCAATGGGCCACAAACCTAGACCCCATCAATGGGCCACAACCCTAGACCCCATCAATGGGCCACAACCCTAGACCCCATCAATAGGCCACAACCCTAGACCCCATCAATAGGCCACAACCCTAGACCCCATTAATGGGCCACAACCCTAGACCCCATCAATAGGCCACAACCCTAGACCCCATCAATGGGCCACAACCCTAGACCCCATCAATAGGCCACAACCCTAGACCCCATCAATGGGCCACAAACCTAGACCCCATCAATGGGCCACAACCCTAGACCCCACCAATGGGCCACAACCCTAGACCACATCAATGGGCCACAACCCTAGACCCCATCAATGGGCCACAACCCTAGACCCCATCAATGGGCCACAACCCTAGACCCCATCAATGGGCCATCAATGGATAGGTAAATATTTTGCCACCGCCATGGGGGTCGGTGGCAGAGCGGTTTTCGCGTTTGCCTCTCGCATCACGGTCCCTAAGTTCGATTCCGCGGCGAGGCCACATTTATTTGGGGCGCAGCCGCGGAGAGAAGGCGTGAAGGGTACTTGTCGTGCAATTTACGCCCTTGAGGGCCAACCTCCAAGGTACAGTGAGAGTGTACACTGCCTGACGATGAGAAAGTCAGGGCAGATGTACACACCTGTGAGAGCGTATGCCTGCGTACAGTATCTGTGTGCGTGTACTCAGGAGTCAGCGAAATGGGCAGAATTGCCTCCTCGCTGGCTGCGGGTCTAGTGTCACCAAATGATGTGCCATTGCCCGCAGCCCTCCTGCAATTATTATTATTTATTATTATTGCCACCGCCATATTTTGTGATCTTCACCGAGGCTCTAACCTACGAAAATGATGTACAGTGCTTTACAGCTGTGCTGCAGCAATTTCTCTCAATTTCTCAAGAGAAGCTGTGCGTATTCACGCAGCTGACACAATAACATCACGCGTATCGAGGTAATCAGGTGGGGCTGAATTGGCATCGAGTCTAGATCCAGATCTACGCGTGAGTATATCGAGATTTGAAGTGCACTCCTGCCTGCCTGCCTGCCTGCCTGCCTGCCTGCCTGGAGATAGAATGTGAACAAGTACAGCTATGGAAGGCAAATTAGTCAGGGAGTGGGACTTAGCGGTAATTTTTTTGCATTAATTAGTAATTTTATTAGACAGAAATGACATTTCCAGTCCAAAGTCGAATATGCCGATGAGCTGAGAAACCCCGCTCAGAAACCCTCAACTGAAGTGAGGGCCGCGGCGCTTCCTTAATTAGCTCGATTTTTTAGATATAAAAGATGGCTCCCCTCCCGTTTCGCCCTCAATCTGCAGTCTTCAGTCGTTGGGTTCACCCGTTCGCAAAACTGTTGGACTCGCAGCGGACACGAAGCTTGAGACAGGAAGCTGAGCACGGGACGGGTTAGCGGAGGGAAGGGATTGAATTGAGAAGCTGCGAGAACTATTGCTGGGAGGATTATAGTCAAAAGCAAAACGGAAGCCAGAAAATAGAAGCGGGATGTTTGGAGTCAGCCAACTCATCTTGCAGCTGCTGAGTTCAATTCCCTGATAGCTGAGCATCATAATATATACTAATGCGAGCAATATAGAATGCATAAAGATTGATACGTGTTGAGGTTTATGCCATGTAGTTGCATCCACCATTCTAGGTAGGAATGGATTTTATAAATGGGTGAGTGGATCTATGGAAATATTTTATGGACTGATGGAAAGATATAATGGATTGTTGGATGACTAGATGGATTAATAGGAATATTAATGAATTGGTGAATACATTTATGAATGGATTGATGGATTTGTGGATGAGTTTGATGGATTGGTGGACTAGTTTGATGGATTGGTGGATGGGTTTGATGGATTGGTGGATGAGTTTGATGGACTTGTGAATGGGTCTGATGGAATATTACTCGTAATTGAAATGAACACTGAGTTAGACGGATGGCTGCACATGAATGGTGTAAAAATGCAATCCGAATGTCTTACACTTAGACGCGGCTCCTTATCTAATCTGCTTAGTGACTAGACAAGCAGCTACAGAAGCTCCGTTTGCGATTAATTAATCAATCGAAGGGACGCTTGCTGCGTCAGTCAAACATCAATTTCATCTACTGCCCCAGGCTAAGCAGAACTAGAACAGCCCTACAGAGTCCAGTTATCTCGCCGGCAATGACTGAATTTCAGTCGCCCCGTCGCATCGGCACTCTGATTCAGCGCCGATAGATTCGTTAATTGAGCAGAAAAATAAGCAGAGCAGAGCACACTGGATGCCGACACATTGTACTCGTCAGTGGCGGGCGAGCAGACTGTGATCAACTTCTTACAGGGACACAGATGAGAAATAAATTGTTTGTGACACGGGGCCTAGAATTTTTCTAACATCAGTGCAATGCCAGTACTGTTTTTATACTGCTTATACTATTAGTATTATTTATGTAATTTAATTTCATAATATTGTAAATATCTATTCCCAAACCAAGGTAAAGTCTATGAAGATGTGTTTGCTTGGTCGGTTTCAGATCTAAAAATTTCAGTTAAGACGCTTCTAAGGTTTCTAGGCAGCGACTGGTTTCGGTTATAAAGTAATGAAACTCTGAAATGTATGCGAATTTATATAGTGTGCAGTTCAATATGCTAGACTTACTCGTAGCTATCAGGCTAGAATTAGAGATAAAAAAGAAGAAGATTTCATTGCCAAAAGATAAAAAATACGAATAATATCATTTTCGAAGTGTAAAGTTCAGATAGAGCAGAACTCAGATTGCCTGAAGTCTAGGAGAAACAGCCCTCATATCACCTGAAGATTTCTGTAGAAAGAGACCTCAGTTTACCAGAATATTTCTGTAGAAACACACCTCAGTTTACCTGAATATTTCTGTAGAAACACACCTCAGTTTACCTGAAGATTTCTGTAGAAACACACCTCAGTTTACCTGAAGATTTCTGTAGAAAGAGACCTCAGTTTACCTGAATATTTCTGTAGAAACACACCTCAGTTTACCTGAAGATTTCTGTAGAAACACACCTCAGTTTGCCTGAAGATTTCTGTAGAAACACACCTCAGTTTACCTGAATATTTCTGTAGAAACACACCTCAGTTTACCTGAAGATTTCTGTAGAAACACATCTCAGTTTACCTGAATATTTCTGTAGAAACACACCTCAGGTTACCTGAAGATTTCTGTAGAAACACACCTCAGTTTACCTGAAGATTTCTGTAGAAAGAGACTTCAGTTTACCTGAAGATTTCTGAAGAAACACACCTCAGGTTACCTGAAGATTTCTGTAGAAACACACCTCAGGTTACCTGAAGATTTCTGAAGAAACACACCTCAGTTTACCTGAATATTTCTGTAGAAAGAGACCTCAGTTTACCTGAAGATTTCTGTAGAAACACACCTCAGTTTACCTGAATATTTCTGTAGAAAGAGACCTCAGTTTACCTGAATATTTCTGTAGAAAAACACCTCAGTTTACCTGAAGATTTCTGTAGAAACACACCTCAGTTTACCTGAAGATTTCTGAAGAAACACACCTCAGTTTACCTGAAGATTTCTGTAGAAACACACCTCAGGTTACCTGAAGATTTCTGAAGAAACACACCTCAGTTTACCTGAAGATTTCTGTAGAAACACACCTCAGGTTACCTGAAGATTTCTGTAGAAACACACCTCAGGTTACCTGAAGATTTCTGTTCAAAAAGACCCCAGAAACGAAGGAAAATAGCAGTAAATTACTCGTAGTTTAGAATATTTGCAAGAATTTTCGTGCGCAGTCGCGCTCAGCCAACTGAAGTCCAGTACATATTGCAAAGTTTTCTCATTCAATCCCTGTGTAATGTGGCACTCGCGGCCGCGGTCTCCTCAATCGCCACAGCCGTAGAGGCGTCCTCCGCAGCCAACGACTGATTCTGACAGTCCGCGGTGACGGACTCCGCAGTCGGCGGTTCCAGCTCCGCCTCGACGATGGCTTCGCAGATCTCGGCGTACTTGCCGAACGACAGAAACCCGGCGATCACCATGCCCTCCAGGGTCTTCATCTCCTTCTTGGCGTCCGTGGACAGTTCGGAGGGGATCGGCTTGAAGCCGAAGCGCTGCTGCTGCTTGGAGTGGGAAGTGCCGGCGGCGTGACTGCGGCAATGCTGGCGCCTGATCTGCGGCTACGGCATGAGAGCGTGAGGGTGAGATGGTGAGTGTAAGGGTGAGAGTGAGAGTGAGAGCGGGAGAGTGAGAGCGGGAGAGTGAGAGCGGGAGAGTGGGAGCGGGAGAGTGAGAGCGGGAGAGTGGGAGCGGGAGAGTGAGAGCGGGAGAGTGAGAGCGGGAGAGTGGGAGCGGGAGAGTGAGAGCGGGAGAGTGGGAGCGGGAGAGTGAGAGCGGGAGAGTGAGAGCGGGAGAGTGAGAGCGGGAGAGTGAGAGCGGGAGAGTGAGAGCGGGAGAGTGAGAGCGGGAGAGTGAGAGCGGGAGAGTGGGAGCGGGAGAGTGAGAGCGGGAGAGTGAGAGCGGGAGAGTGAGAGCGGGAGAGTGAGAGCGGGAGAGTGAGAGCGGGAGAGTGAGAGCGGATACTCGAATATCAGAGTATTACGAGCTAGATTAGAGCTAAATAATATTACTGCTCACTTTTGAGAACGATTGCTGCTGCTGTTGCTGCTGTTGCTGCTTTCTTTGACTGTTCGAGCCGATGCCGACGGAAGCTGATGCCGATGCCGACGCCGACGAAGATGGTGCCGCATCGCTCGAGCCTCCACTGGCGCCGAGCCTGTCAGAAAGCTGCGGCAGCTCGTTGCTGTTCTTGTTGCTGCTGCTGCTGCTGCCGCTGCCGCTGTCTTGGGAGATGCACCGCAGAACCAGCCCCATGCCTTTCATTGGCCAATAATGGATAAATAGGCTCAATTGGTCAGTGCAGTTGGCAAATGTTAATCGTAAATAAAAAATTAGGGATGCAATTTTTCGGCTAATCTGTTTTCCATAGACTGTGCTACCCGGTGCATCAGATGCGAAACAAGCAATTCAACAGAAAGAATTTTTAGAAGCTTCCGCTTTCATTCTTAATTCTCTCAATATCCTCTCATAGATTGAAGCTGTCTCCAGCAACTGGCGACGGATCAGGAGGGGATTATCGAGGCACGAAATCACTTCCTAATATTATATCTGCGAGCAGCAGAGCGGATTAGGCTGGGCATTGAAAAGCGCATAGGATGCGGGCAGCCTCTCTATGCGTTAATCTCAGGGCAATCGGTTTAATCTGCGCCTTCATCAACCCGGCATAGGGGCATAGTGATGATTCTGTCAACTCCCCACCTGAGGAACAAGAGTAAATGATCATTTTGGGACATGTTTGGAAATTAACATAACAAATGATGACAGAATTTTTTAAGGTTGCTTTTTGAGTTTTCTCCACTGGTGTTTGTAAATAATTAAGAACTTAAACGAACCTTAGCTGAAGATTCCTTAAACAAGGAATGAAAATCCTAGACGATAGCAGCATAGTTCAAGCAAAAAATTGAAATTCTTTTAGAGTAATTAAATTTGCCAGCTATTATCAAAATTTGCGTCCTCCAGTGGCTAAATTGAGCTGGACCGCATCATTGCAGCCACAAGAGAAACTGGACCGCATCATTGCAGCCACAAGAGTAACTGGACCGCATCATAGCAGCCACAAAAGAAACTGGACCGCATCATTGCAGCCACAAGAGTAACTGTACCGCATCATTGCAGCCACAAGAGTAACTGGACCGCATCATTGCAGCCACAAGAGAAACTGGACCGCATCATTGCAGCCACAAGAGTAACTGGACCGCATCATAGCAGCCACAAAAGAAACTGGACCGCATCATTGCAGCCACAAGAGTAACTGTACCGCATCATTGCAGCCACAAGAGTAACTGGACCGCATCATTGCAGCCACAAGAGTAACTGGACCGCATCATTGCAGCCACAAGAGAAACTGTACCGCATCATTGCAGCCACAAGAGAAACTGTACCGCATCATAGCAGCCACAAAAGAAACTGGACCGCATCATTGCAGCCACAAGAGAAACTGGACCGCATCATTGCAGCCACAAGAGAAACTGGACCGCATCATTGCAGCCACAAGAGAAACTGTACCGCATCATTGCAGCCACAAGAGAAACTGTACCGCATCATAGCAGCCACAAAAGAAACTGGACCGCATCATTGCAGCCACAAGAGAAACTGGACCGCATCATTGCAGCCACAAGAGAAACTGGACCGCATCATTGCAGCCACAAGAGAAACTGGACCGCATCATTGCAGCCACAAGAGTAACTGGACCGCATCATTGCAGCCACAAGAGTAACTGGACCGCATCATTGCAGCCACAAGAGTAACTGGACCGCATCATTGCAGCCACTAGAGTAACTGGACCGCATCATTGCAGCCACAAGAGTAACTGGACCGCATCATTGCAGCCACAAGAGAAACTGGACCGCATCATTGCAGCCACAAGAGTAACTGGACCGCATCATTGCAGCCACTAGAGTACCTGGACCGCATCATTGCAGCCACAAGAGTAACTGGACCGCATCATTGCAGCCACAAGAGAAACTGGACCGCATCATTGCAGCCTCATTAAAGAAACTGGACCGCATCGTTGCAGCCTCACTAAAGAAACTGGACCGCATCGTTGCAGCCTCACTAAAGAAACTGGACCGCATCATTGCAGCCTCCTTAAGAAACTGGACCGCATCATTGCAGCCTCCTTAAGAAACTGGACCGCATCACTGTCGTAGCTCATCACTTGAAAAGTTCTTTTCGTATCTTAGATACAACGATCTTACGTTTTTTGAATTGCTCTCTGAGCTTATTTGAGCAATACTAACATAACATTAATAAGACAAGCTTACCAATGGGCATATTACTGTCGCAGTAATTAGACAATTATAGAATGTTTTATTGATAATTCAAAAATAAACAGTAGTCGCTTTGCTTTTTCTATTCGAATGCGTCTAGGTATATCATGCAGATCTGTATTGCACACTGCAAGTCTTTATAAGGAGCTGGGATGCGCTAATCTTAGCGAATCCGGGGCACTGCCAGCTATCTGCCAGAGCCAATAACACCATAGCTAATATATTTCGTTACCTACGAGTTTCCTACACTACTCACAAGAAGCTGGATGGAATATCGCCAATATTTAAACTTAAGCTATTGTCGGATGTAATCGGAGTGACAATAAATATATTCGACTGTTCGAATTTGCTAATTACGACCTATAGTGACTATAAATAGATTCGAATCTTCTAAGTTCCTAATAGAAGTTACTATAAATAGATTCTGCTGTTTTAATTTCCTAATTGTAGTGACTATAAATATAATAGATTCTGCTGTTTTAATTTCCTAATTGTAGTGACTATAAATAGATTCTGCTGTTTTAATTTTCTAATTGTAGTGACTATAAATAGATTCTGCTGTTTTAATTTCCTAATTGTAGTGACTATAAATAGATTCTGCTGTTTTAATTTCCTAATTGTAGTGACTATAAATAGATTCTGCCGTTTTAATTTCCTAATTGTAGTGACTATAAATAGATTCTGCTGTTTTAATTTCCTAATTGTAGTGACTATAAATAGATTCTGCCGTTTTAATTTCCTAATTGTAGTGACTATAAATAGATTCTGCCGTTTTAATTTCCTAATTGTAGTGACTATAAATAGATTCTGCCGTTTTAATTTCCTAATTGTAGTGACTATAAATAGATTCTGCCGTTTTAATTTCCTAATTGTAGTGACTATAAATAGATTCTGCCGTTTTAATTTCCTAATTGTAGTGACTATAAATAGATTCTGCCGTTTTAATTTCCTAATTGTAGTGACTATAAATAGATTCTGCTGTTTTAATTTCCTAATTATTGTGACTTTAAATATATCAGTATATCTTAATAAATCTTAAATATATAGATTCGAACAGTCGAATCTATAGATTCGACTGTTCGAATTTCCTAATTATAGTGACTATAAATAGATTCGATTGCTATCATTTCCTAATTGTAGTGACTATAAATAGATTCGACTCTTCTAATATCCTAATAGGAATGACTATAAATAGATACGACTGTTCGAATTTCCTAATTGTAGTGACAATAAATAGATTCTGCTGTTCGAATTAAACAATGAAGAAACAGCAATCAGTAGAGCAGTAACCCAGTGAAAGTTTACATCACACATTTTCTTGTGCATTCTAAGCATTAGACAATTATATAGTATTCTAGACTTTGAATTAAATCTATACGACTGTATATTTTGAATTACAAAAAAAATCATGCAGATTACAGTGATTAGGTTAACGCAAGCTTTAGAAAAATCGAAACACTAAATAATTTTCTAACGGTAGAAGTATCAGAGTCGAACAATTGAGTTGAAGGCGAGAGGCGCGCACAGGTTAGGAAACATCACAAGCTCGGGCGGGGGGGCCGGCACACACCTATTGCTGTTTTGCTGTCTTTCGGTACAAAGAAAACTGGCTATGAACTATCACAGTTGCTAAAGAACACGGACAGACACAAAGCATGGATGGGAGTGGTAAATAAAGTGCATTAGTTAAAAAAACGAAAACTCAATTCAAAGCACATAAAATCTGACATAAAAAACACAGATTACAAATGTTTTTTGTCATACTCAAGTGCCTGTAGAAATCCTTTCTTACAGTAATGTTTGAGGATTGAGAATTGGTGTTTCAGTATTTGGATCTGATGTTTCAAGGCTGACATCTGATGTTTCAGGACTGACATCTGATGCTTCAGGATTGACATCTGATGTTTCAGAATTGACATTTGATGTTTCAGGACTGACAACTGATGTTTCAGAATTGACATCTGATGTTTCAGGATTGACATCTGATGTTTCAGGACTGACATCTGATGTTTCAGGATTGACATCTGATGTTTCAGGACTGACATCTGATGTTTCAGGACTGACATCTGATGTTTCAGGATTGACATCTGATGTTTCAGGACTGACATCTGATGTTTCAGGATTGACATCTGATGTTTCAGAATTGACATCTGATGTTTCAGGATTGACATCTGATGTTTCAGGACTGACATCTGATGTTTCAGGATTGACATCTGATGTTTCAGGATTGACATTTGATGTTTCAGGACTGACAACTGATGTTTCAGAATTGACATCTGATGTTTCAGGATTGACATCTGATGTTTCAGGACTGACATCTGATGTTTCAGGATTGACATCTGATGTTTCAGGACTGACATCTGATGTTTCAGGACTGACATCTGATGTTTCAGGATTGACATCTGATGTTTCAGGACTGACATCTGATGTTTCAGGATTGACATCTGATGTTTCAGAATTGACATCTGATGTTTCAGGATTGACATCTGATGTTTCAGGACTGACATCTGATGTTTCAGGATTGACATCTGATGTTTCAGAATTGACATCTGATGTTTCAGGATTGACATCTGATGTTTCAGGATTGACATCTGATGTTTCAGGATTGACATCTGATGTTTCAGAATTGACATCTGATGTTTCAGAATTGACATCTGATGTTTCAGGATTGACATCTGATGTTTCAGGATTGACATCTGATGTTTCAGAATTGACATCTGATGCTTCAGGATTGACATCTGATGTTTCAGGACTGACATCTGATGTTTCAGGACTGACATCGGATGTTTCAGGATTCACATTTGATGTTTCAGAATTGACATCTGATGTTTCAGGATTGACATCTGATGTTTCAGGATTGACATCTGATGTTTCAGGACTGACATCTGATGTTTCAGGATTGACATCTGATGTTTCAGGACTGACATTTGATGTTTCAGAATTGACATCTGATTTTTCAGGATTGACATCTGATGTTTCAGGACTGACATCTGATGTTTCAGGATTGACATCTGATGTTTCAGGACTGATATATGATGTTTTAGAATTGACATTTGATGTTTCAGGATTGACATCTGATGTTTCAGGATTGACATTTGATGTTTCAGAACTGACATTTGATGTTTCAGAATTGACATCTGATTTTTCAGGACTGACATCTGATGCTTCAGGATTGACATCTGATGTTTCAGGACTGACATCTGATGTTTCAGAATTGACATCTGATGTTTCAGGATTGACATCTGATGTTTCAGGACTGACATCTGATGTTTCAGGATTGACATCTGATGTTTCAGAACTGACATGTGATGTTTCAGGACTGACATCTGATGTTTCAGGACTGACATGTGATGTTTCAGAATTGACATTTGATGTTTCAGGACTGACATCTAATGTTTCAGGATTGACATTTGATGTTTCAGGATTGACATCTGATGTTTCAGGATTGACATTTGATGTTTCAGAATTGACATTTGATGTTTCAGAATTGACACCGGATGTTTCAGGACTGACATCTAATGTTTCAGGACTGACATCTGATGCTTCAGGACTGACATTTGATGTTTCAGAATTGACATCTGATGTTTCAGGATTGACATCTGATGTTTCAGGACTGACATCTGATGTTTCAGGATTGACATCTGATGTTTCAGGACTGACATGTGATGTTTCAGGACTGACATCTGATGTTTCAGGATTGACATGTGATGTTTCAGGATTGACATTTGATGTTTCAGAATTGACATTTGATGTTTCAGAATTGACATCTGATGTTTCAGGATTGACATCTGATGTTTCAGGACTGACATCTGATGTTTCAGGATTGACATCTGATGTTTCAGGACTGACATGTGATGTTTCAGGACTGACATCTGATGTTTCAGGATTGACATGTGATGTTTCAGGATTGACATTTGATGTTTCAGAATTGACATTTGATGTTTCAGAATTGACACCTGATGTTTCAGGACTGACATCTGATGTTTTAGGATTGACATCTAATGTTTCAGGACTGACATGTGATGTTATGGATTACGATATGTTTTTTTAGGATTAGGATCTGATGTTTTTGGATTGGGATCTGACGTTTTTGGATTGAGATGTTTCAGGACTGGGGTGCAAACTTCAGGACTTTGACTTGGTGAATGATATGAAGGCCGATATGCCAATAGTATTTACCTATTCTAATCTATATTAGTAACGTACCCGCAAAGTGAAGTATAAATTAAATAAACAAAGACAAACAGGATCTGTACTTTTGCACACTGACACACGCAGACCCAGATGCAACGCTTTTGCAGTGCTAGAGGCTGAAAGCAGAAAAGTGCAAGAAGCCGTGCAAAATGCCTATCTAACTAGCCCCATTGCTGTCTACATGAAAATAAGAACTCAATTGAAGTTTGGCTCATTAGGAAGCCATAAAATGTTCCTAATTTCATCAGTTTTTAAGGCGTCACAAAAGCAAGCCCAGGTAATTTCACACTGTTAGTGAATATTGTAGCATATTGCATAATTGAATAGCTGCAGTGAGGTAACTAGTATTAAAATAACACTGACCAATTGTAACGGAGACAAAGTACGCAGTATGCAGCCATTGATTTTTCTATTAATCATTTATTTTCCAAGGATTTGCCGCGCAAAGGCGAAAAAAGCAAGCGAGAGGACACGATGATGTCGGCACAAAATTAAAGTAAAAACATCAATAAGGGTAGTTTAATTATTGATAACAATTATAATTATAATATATTTATGATACAGACATAGAAGATATCCTACTTGATCTATTCGAACAGTTGAGTTTACTTGATTTGAAGGTGCTCAAATTTTTTTAGCAGATCCTCACGATCCTTCTCGCGCTTGCGCTCCCTGTGTGAGCGGGTGAATTAATTAGGATTTAATGAGGATAATTGAATGGAAAAGGACTTTTCATGTTTACTGGCGAATAAAAGTACAACGAGCTACCAAAGACCATGAGGTATTGTAAAAAAGGAAAGGAAAAAATAGATTTCACTTCTTAAAACAACAATTACTTGGAGATTGTCCATCCAATAATTTCCATCCCATGAATACTTAAGATCCTCAGGTAGCTTTACCTCAGATCCTCAGGTAGCTTTACCTCAGATCCTCAGGTAGCTTTACCTCAGATCCTCAGGTAGCTTTACCTCAGATTCTCAGGTAGCGCTACTTCAGATCCTCAGGAATCGCTACTTCAGATCCTCAGGTAGCTTTACCTCAGATTCTCAGGTAGCGCTACTTCAGATCCTCAGGTAGCGCTACTTTAGATCCTCAAGTAGTTTTACCTCAGATCCTCAGGTTGCGCTACTTCAGATCCTCAGGTAGCGCTACTTCAGATCCTCAATTAGTTTTACCTCAGATCCTCAGGTAGCTTTACCTCAGATCCTCAGGTAGCGCTTCTTCAGATCCTCAAGTAGTTTTACCTCAGATTCTCAGGTAGCTTTACCTCAGATTCTCAGGTAGCTTTACCTCAGATTCTCAGGTAGCTTTACTTCAGATCTTCAGGTAGCGCTACTTCAGATCCTCAGGTAGCTATACCTCAGATCCTCAGGTAGCTTTACCTCAGATCCTCAGGTAGCTTTACTTCAGATCCTCAGGTAGCGCTACTTCAGATCCTCAGGTAGCGCTACTTCGGATCCTCAGGTAGCTTTACCTCAGATTCTCAGGTAGCGCTACTTCAGATCCTCAGGTAGTTTTACCTCAGATCCTCAGGTAGCGCTACTTCGGATCCTCAGGTAGCTTTACCTCAGATTCTCAGGTAGCGCTACTTCAGATCCTCAAGTAGTTTTACCTCAGATCCTCAGGTAGCGCTACTTCAGATCCTCAGGTAGCGCTACTTCAGATCCTCAATTAGTTTTACCTCAGATCCTCAGGTAGCTTTACCTCAGATCCTCAGGTAGCGCTACTTCAGATCCTCAAGTAGTTTTACCTCAGATTCTCAGGTAGCTTTACTTCAGATCTTCAGGTAGCGCTACTTCAGATCCTCAGGTAGCTATACCTCAGATCCTCAGGTAGCTTTACCTCAGATCCTCAGGTAGCTTTACTTCAGATCCTCAGGTAGCGCTACTTCAGATCCTCAGGTAGCGCTACTTCGGATCCTCAGGTAGCTTTACTTCAGATTCTCAGGTAGCTTTACCTCAGATCCTCAGGTAGCTTTACTTCAGATCCTCAGGTAGCGCTACTTCAGATCCTCAGGTAGCTTTACCTCAGATCCTCAGGTAGCTTTACCTCAGATCCTCAGGTAGCTTTACCTCAGATCCTCAGGTAGCTTTACTTCAGATTCTCAGGTAGCTTTACCTCAGATTCTCAGGTAGCTTTACCTCAGATCCTCAGGTAGCGCTACTTCAGATCCTCAGGTAGCTTTACTTCAGATCCTCAGGTAGCTTTACCTCAGATCCTCAGGTAGCTTTACCTCAGATCCTCAGGTAGCTTTACCTCAGATCCTCAGGTAGCGCTAGTTCAGATCCTCAGGTAGCTTTACCTCAGATCCTCAGGTAGCTTTACCTCAGATCCTCAGGTAGCGCTACTTCAGATCCTCAGGTAGTTTTACCTCAGATCCTCAGGTAGCTTTACCTCAGATCCTCAGGTAGCGCTACTTCAGATGCTCAGGTAGCTTTACCTCAGATCCTCAGGTAGCTTTACCTCAGATCCTCAGGTAGCTTTACCTCAGATCCTTAGATTGAACTACAAAAGCTAATCCTAAAATATTGATTCCAAAAAAATCTAGAATTTCCAACAAGGCGACTCACTTCTGCCGCTCGGTCTTGTAGGCGTTGGTGAGTTCGTCAAATAGCTTGCTATTCATCTCCATGAAGGTCTTGAGCACATTGTAGACTAGGGCCATAATGGTCTGGTTCCAGTGCTCCCTAGAGATGCGATAGAACGATGGGAACAATATCGGCATGATGGTAGCGTTGTTCTCCTCGATTAGCTGCGTGATGTACTCGTTGTTCCAGAAAAATAGCGCCCGCTCCGCTACCTGAATAAGTCAGGTACAGTGGGGCACATGTAATTAGCGACTTATTTAGTTATGCATAATCGAAGTGAATTGGGAACGCCTTATAGCAGACTCAATAGACTTAAAAAGTGCTTATAAAAGCGTATAAGCTAGAAATAGAGCTATATTCCCTGCCCTTATAGAATAAGGACAGGGATTATAATATGTTGACAGGGATAATAATATGATAACAGGGATTATAATATGAGGACAGGGATTATAATATGAGGACATGGATTATAATATGAGGACATGGATTATAATATGAGGACAGGGATTATAATATGAGGACATGGATTATAATATGAGGACAGGGATTATAATATGAGGACATGGATTATAATATGAGGACATGAATTATAATATAATAACAGGGATTATAATATGAGGACAGGGATTATAATATGAGGACATGGATTATAATATGAGGACAGGGATTATAATATTAGGACAGGGATTATAATATGAGGACAGGGATTATAATATGTTGACAGGGATTATAATATGAGGACAGGGATTATAATATGAGGACAGGGATTATAATATGAGGACATGGATTATAATATGAGGACAGGGATTATAATATGAGGACATGAATTGTAATATGAGGACAGGGATTATAATATGAGGACAGGGATTATAATATGAGGACATGAATTGTAATATGAGGACAGGGATTATAATATGAGGACAGGGATTATAATATGAGGACATGGATTATAATATGAGGACATGAATTGTAATATGAGGACAGGGATTATAATATGAGGACAGGGATTATAATATGAGGACATGAATTGTAATATGAGGACAGGGATTATAATATGAGGACAGGGATTATAATATGAGGACAGGGATTATAATATGAGGACAGGGATTATAATATGAGGACATGGATTATAATATGAGTACAGGGATTATAATATGAGGACAGGGATTATAATATGAGGACATGGATTATAATATGAGGACAGGGATTATAATATGAGGACATGGATTATAATATGAGGACATGAATTGTAATATGAGGACAGGGATTATAATATGAGGACAGGGATTATAATATGAGGACAGGGATTATAATATGAGGACAGGGATTATAATATGAGGACATGGATTATAATATGAGGACATGAATTGTAATATGAGGACAGGGATTATAATATGAGGACAGGGATTATAATATGAGGACAGGGATTATAATATGAGGACAGGGATTATAATATGAGGACATGGATTATAATATGAGGACAGGGATTATAATATGAGGACATGGATTATAATATGAGGACATGAATTGTAATATGAGGACAGGGATTATAATATGAGGACAGGGATTATCATACGATAACACGGATTATAAAATTATTGTATAAGAATATATAAATTATATTAAAAATAATTAAAATATGGTTTTAATAAAAGGGGATAAATTGTAATGAAACAGAAGATAGCTCTGACCTGAAAGTGCGAACTGCTAACCGACTTCGCGATTTGCTTGAACAGTGGCACCATAATCTTTTCAAACTGGCCAGGCTCCATCACGTCCAGAATCTCTTCGATCTCGCCTAGATACATGATCTCCTTTGAGCTGACTGTGCGCGGCCAGAATTTGAGCAGACCGCGGACGACCTGCTCGGTCAGGGTGGCGTCCTTCTCCAGGAACTGAACCACACAGTAGGCCAGCTGTGCATGAAACATGCCCAATGATTTGGCCTTGTGCAACGGTAGCAGCACTTTGACTAGGAACTGCTTATGCTCGGCCTTCAGTGGCAGAGCGAATCCGTTGATGATGCTGCCCAGAATCTCGAGCAGTTCGCCAACACCGTTGAACTGCTCAGTCTCGTAGATGAAGCGCAGAAAGATATTATTAATCTGTTTGCGTATGAAAGCCCGCAGGCCAAGAAATTTGCCATAGATGCGGTGAAGCACCGTTTTAAGAAAGTCGCGCTCTCTAGGATCTTCGCTGTCGAATAGTTCCAGAAGCTGCGGGGATGACAATTAAACTAAAAACGTAACTGTGTATCTATGACGCCCTCGACATCCTACTGACAAGATCGAGTAGGATATACGCATATTTATTATGTGTAAAATAATATTTTGCCTAACGATTTCCCGATTGTTTGGTCATTTGTAGATTTTTTGTTCATCAGAGATTCGGGATAATTTACTTACTCTATGAAAATTTTCACTGAAGATTCTCTTAGTTGGAATAGGCTATATTGCAAGTAATTTCTTGCAAATTTATTACGAATTTGTAATTTATTACAATAGACAGAGTAAAATATGGGTTATAAAAACATGTTTCAAACAGGGGATAAAGAAATTTATTTTTTAATACAAAGAATAAAGAATAAAGGATAAAGAAATTTAATTTTTTAATTTAACAGCATTATTATTTAGCAAATTAAAAAATCAATAATAGTATAGTAATAATATTATATTGATTGACTGAGCAAACGCTTTTTTGTCTTAACTAAACACTACAGCTTGCTTTAATTATTACATCTAATACGCAGACACTTACGTTTCTTGTGTTATAAGTTTTAAGGATTATTTTACTAATAAAGTGCATACCCTGATGTAGTATAAATAAATTGGGAAAGAAAAAAGAAGTCCTATAAAATATGGACCCGCCCAATTCTAGCCCGCGTTGAGTACTGCCCGTTCTCTGTGGTGTGTATTCTAAGTATACAAAGGAATTCTAAGACATTGTCTAGCCTCTCACAACAACTAGACAACGTTTAGAGAAGATAATGTCATAGTGACCGCTAGATACCAGATGCAGGCACAAAGTACACTGTCCATCAATTATACTGAGTCCGATGGGCCCAGCGATGCAAAGAAACACGGGACAGTTAGGTCGTCAGAAGATCTATTGCTAAGGCATAGATTTCTATCGTCTCTTAACTTTAGAGCAGTAAAAAGAGAACGGCCCTTTGCAGCCAGTCGTGCTTGTAATCATAGTTGACAACGCGACAGTCTGAATGACTACTGGCACTCAGTGATCTAGTCTAGTAGACAAGATAAGGCAGCGCCTACCACATTCGATGCTTGCATAGCCAACTTTATCCTGCATCGGTTTTTAGGGCCGCGTTTTTTTCTAATATTTCAGTTGTAATAGTTGCATTCGTTTCAGTTTTTATCCTGCCTCAGTTGTAATAGCTGCATTCATTTCAGTTTTTATCCTGCCTCAGTTGTAATACGAGCGTAGCTGCATTCATTTCAGTGTTTATCCAGCCTCAGTTTTAATAGCTACATTCATTTCAGTTTTTATCCTCCCTCAGTTCTCATAGTTGCATTCATTTTAGTTTTTATCCTGCCTCAGTTGTAATACGAGCGTAGCTGCATTCATTTCAGTTTTTATCCAGCTTCAGTTGTAATAGCTGCATTCATTTCAGTTTTTATCCAGCCTCAGTTGTCATAGTTGCATTCATTTCAGTTTTTATCCAGCCTCAGTTTTCATAGCTGCATTCATTTTAGTTTTTATCCTGCCTCAGTTGTAATAGCTGCATTCATTTCAGTTTTTATCCAGCCTCAGTTGTCATAGTTGCATTCATTTCAGTTTTTATCCAGCCTCAGTTGTCATAGTTGCATTCATTTCAGTTTTTTTTCCAGCCTCAGTTGTCATAGTTGCATTCATTTCAGTTTTTATCCTGCCTCAGTTGTAATAGCTGCATTCATTTCAGTGTTTATCCAGCCTCAGTTTTAATAGCTGCATTCATTTCAGTATTTATCCTGCCTCAGTTGTCATAATTGCATTCATTTCAGTTTTTATCCTGCCTCAGTTGTAATACGAGCGTAGCTGCATTCATTTCAGTGTTTATCCAGCCTCAGTTTTAATAGCTACATTCATTTCAGTTTTTATCCTGCCTCAGTTCTCATAGTTGCATTCATTTCAGTTTTTATCCAGCCTCAGTTGTCATAGCTGCATTCATTTTAGTTTTTATCCTGCCTCAGTTGTAATAGCTGCATTCATTTCAGTTTTTATCCAGCCTCAGTTGTCATAGTTGCATTCATTTCAGTTTTTATCCAGCCTCAGTTGTCATAGTTGCATTCATTTCAGTTTTTATCCAGCCTCAGTTGTCATAGTTGCATTCATTTCAGTTTTTATCCTGCCTCAGTTGTCATAGCTGCATTCATTTCAGTTTTTATCCAGCCTCAGTTGTCATAGCTGCATTCATTTCAGTTTTTATCCTGCCTCAGTTGTAATAGCTACATTCATTTCAGTTTTTATCCTGCCTCAGTTGTCATAGCTGCATTCATTTCAGTTTTTATCCAGCCTCAGTTGTCGTAGCTGCAGTCATTTCAGTTTTTATCCTGCCTCAGTTGTAATAGCTACATTCATTTCAGTTTTTATCCAGCCTCAGTTGTCATAGTTGCATTCATTTCAGTTTTTATCCAGCCTCAGTTGTCATAGCTGCATTCATTTCAGTTTTTATCCAGCCTCAGTTGTAATAGCTGCATTCATTTCAGTTTTTATCCTGCCTCAGTTGTAATAGCTACATTCATTTCAGTTTTTATCCTGCCTCAGTTGTCATAGCTGCATTCATTTCAGTTTTTATCCAGCCTCAGTTGTCATAGCTGCAGTCATTTCAGTTTTTATCCTGCCTCAGTTGTCATAGCTGCATTCATTTCAGTTTTTATCCTGCCTCAGTTGTAATAGCTGCATTCATTTCAGTTTTTATCCTGCCTCAGTTGTAATAGCTACATTCATTTCAGTTTTTATCCTGCCTCAGTTGTAATAGCTACATTCATTTCAGTTTTTATCCAGCCTCAGTTGTCATAGTTGCATTCATTTCAGTTTTTATCCAGCCTCAGTTGTCATAGTTGCAGTTATTTCAGTTTTTATACTGCCTCAGTTGTAATAGCTGCATTCATTTCAGTTTTTTATCCTGCCTCAGTTGTAATAGCTACATTAATTTCAGTCATCTTCGTTTTAGTTTTTATTAAAATACTAAAGTTTTTTTTCTGAAATTTCACTTTGATCACAATCTTGTCTAAACGGTGTATTCTATTTTAATTATCACGACACCAGAATAAGAAAGCGAAGGTCTTGCATAAGACTTTAATGAAGAAAAGAAGAAACCGCGGCAAAACGTGACCGCGACAAAACTTGCCCGCCTCATCACCTCCAGAATATTCCGTTTTTATCCGCTGCTATTGCGGGCCTTGCCCACCCCCCGCCTCGGGGCAGGATGCAGCGAGTAGAGAGAGGCAGAAAAGACAGCAAAAATCCCAAAGCTATAGCTATATAAGTCAGTAAAATAATAAACTTATCCATGGTAGGCGCCAGAATTAAATTATCTCTCAGCTGAAGCATCAGACACGAAATAAGCTAGATGAAACCGACTGTGACAAAACATGGCAACATGTACCGAGTCATGTAGTCCACAGACACTTAAATTAGTCATTTTAGCTGCCGCTTAATACATGTTTAACCCATAGCTTTCAGCTTGGGGGTTTTTTATAACCTCCTTAAGTGTGCTTGAACATTTTAACCTCCTTAGTCAGTACATACTCTGTGTTTTAGGTTGTACATTAGACACCCCTGTATGTCAGTTTGCACATTGGACACCCCTGTATGTCAGTTTGCACATTAGACACCCCTGAATGTCAGTTTGTACATTGGACACCCCTGTATGTCAGTTTGTACATTAGACACCCCTGAATGTCAGTTTGTACATTGGACACCCCTGAATGTCAGTTTGTACATTAGACACCCCTGTATGTCAGTTTGTACATTGGATACCCCTGTATGTCAGTTTGCACATTAGACACCCCTGAATGTCAGTTTGTACATTGGACACCCCTGTATGTCAGTTTGTACATTGGACACCCCTGTATGTCAGTTTGCACATTAGACACCCCTGAATGTCAGTTTGTACATTAGACACCCCTGAATGTCAGTTTGTACATTAGACACCCCTGAATGTCAGTTTGTACATTAGACACCCCTGAATGTCAGTTTGTACATTAGACACCCCTGAATGTCAGTTTGTACATTAGACACCCCTGAATGTCAGTTTGTACATTGGACACCCCTGAATGTCAGTTTGTACATTGGACACCCCTGTATGTCAGTTTGCACATTAGACACCCCTGTATGTCGGTATGTACATTAGACACCCCTGTATGTCGGTATGTACATTAGACACCCCTGAATGTCAGTTTGTACATTGGACACCCCTGAATGTCAGTTTGTACATTAGACACCCCTGAATGTCAGTTTGCACATTAGACACCCCTGTATGTCGGTATGTACATTAGACACCCCTGTATGTCAGCATGTACATGTACAGCATGGGCCAGTTTGCACTTGTCCCATTTGAATTTAACATTAAGCATTCGTTTTAAGTTCACAACAAAAAGTAAAGATCGCATAGGCCACACAGAAGTCGCCATTATCTCACCTGCAGAACGAATCGCTGATCGATGTACTTCTTAGCAACTGACGGTTGAAAATCCGGCGATTCCAAAACGCGCAAAAAGAATTCGTAAACAAACTAAAAATATTCAATCGAATCATTTAAAATATAACGAAGCGTTTAAATATCTGAGTAAATAATTATAACAAACAGGTCAACTTGGTCAAATACCTGCAAGTGCGGCCAAGACGCCTCGAGGGTAGGATCGTCTTCTTCGGGATCAAAATCCGGATTATCAGACGGCGGAAGTGTTCGAAATATGTTGCAGGCAATCTGAAAGAAAAGTATGGAACATAATTTTTGCAGGGTAACATTCTTTAGTTTACTAATAAGTATATAACTTTTTTTCAGTAGAATCTTAAAATGTGAGACGTAAAGTGGGAATAAATCTACAACTTATAGGCTTGTTTGGGACAGCCAGTTTATTAATCAACACCTCTATAATTTTAATATGGTAATATGGTAACAATAGCACATCATTTGGTGACACTAGACCCGCAGCCAGCGAGGAGGCAATTCTGCCCATTTCGCTGACTCCTGAGCACACACGCACACAGATACTGCACGATGGCACGCGCTCACACAGGTGTGTACATCTGCCCTGACTTTCTCATCGTCAGGCAGTGTACACTCTCACTGTACCTTGGAGGTTGGCCCTCAAGGGCGTAAATTGCACGACAAGTACCCTTCACGCCTTCTCTCCGCGGCTGCGCCCCAAATAAATGTGGCCTCGCCGCGGAATCGAACTTAGGGACCGCGGTGCGAGAGGCTAACGCCTTAACCGCTCTGAAGGCTTGATCAGTGAAATTAGAAAAATTCGCGTCAGGGTGTCCATAGTGGCCTAGTTCCACCTGTTGTAGTCCTAGAAGGCCCAGCAGTCCGTCTAGATAAGGTAGGTGACCACCGTAGACGGAGAAGATGCAGGCACATTCGGGTGACATGCTGTTAAATTTTGAATGCCTGGCAAGGCCGCACTGAGGCGCAGTGCTAATTCGTGTATAGCGGGGTGTATGAAATACACTAGCGCCCATTGAAAAAATCTGACCTTTCGGCCAGAATCATTGAATATCTCGACGGCCAGAAGAACTGGCGACTTGATTATTGTTTCAGAAGATGCGCAACAAAAAGTTAGCCAGTGTTCCCGAGTTTCGTGTGCTTGCATTGCTCCGTTCGGGTGCAGCACAAAATGGTGAAAATTCAACCCCCTGGTAGTTCTACTGTTAAGTGTCCAACTTTTACTTACTCATACTTTTCAAACATTTATGTTCCGCCGAATTTTCAGAGCTAGCTCACCATTCGAATAATTTCCGGATAAGTGGCATCTTGCAGCACGCTTCTAGTGACTGTGACATAATCCACCAGCTCATTAAGGCAGGTTCGTTTAATCTCCTTGGATTTCACATCGGACACTGGGTCCGAGAAGTCGAACACAACGCAGCATTGTTGCAGCTTTTTAACAAACAATTCCTGCTGCTCCCCGGCAGGTGAATCTTTCAACTGCGGCAATTGGGTCAGCTCTGTTGGCGCCTTCGGCCGGTAGTGAGACGAACCGCGCGACCTTTTCGCCGCCTTCTTGCTGGCTTTTAATTCGTTTTTATTGCGAAACGGATCGGATTTATCTTTGGCTGGCCCGTCTGGCTTGCCACCGACGCCGGATGCGGACATGTGTGAGTGCTTCTTGACACTTGATTGGATCCGTTTAAAGTCAATGCAAACTGCTTGCCAGTCTAAATGGCTGAAATGCAAATCAAAATTATGAAAAGAAACATTTTTTATGCATTGATTAAAAAATTCCAATAAAAATCTAACATAGAAGAAACACAATATTTTGTCATAACTATCATTACAAAAAATGATAGGATTAGCTAGTAACTGTCTGTATTCTCTCTTAATTTAAATCTTTTTTGCCATTTCAATTCCAAAAACCAACCCGCAACATAAAAAAGGTATTTAGCAGTAAATAAAAATAAGATAATAAGAACTCAATACACAAGTTTAGTGATGTGCTTACTTAAACTGACTAAACTCAATACTTATTTGTAATACTATTGAAAATAGATATAATACTAATAATAATAATTGATTACACCTGCCCCAATCGGGTCAGATGTGCAGCCGACAGCACAGCCGCAGCTATTGCGCGGCGCATCAGAAGGCTGCGTACAGCTGTTCAGTCCATGGACTGGGGGGACGCCACACCCACCTTCAATTATCCCAGCTAATGCTGGTACCCATTTAACAGCTGGGTGAACTGAAGCAATGCAGAGTTAAGTGTCTTGCTAAAGGACACAAATTGTTTCAGTGGAGTCGGGAATCGAACCCCCGACCTTCAAGTCGTTAGTCTGATGCCCTAACCACTAGGACTAGGCTACAACCTCTCCTAATCAATGAAAATAGATAAAATGTCAATAATTCAAATAAATGTTATTTAATGATCTTTGTTTTATGGCCACAGCCAATGGGGCTAAGGATTTGCCAAATACAATATTTTGGATCCTTATTGATATCATTTCGTAGAAACTTTTAAGTGATAATAGAAACAAAACTCTGGTCTAAAAGCTTTGAGTTTTAACCTAATTATTGACTTAAAGACTTCTAAAATAAAGTGAACAGAAGTCAAGTCAGAACTAAACTAGAACATCCAAACTACCTAAGGATAGAGTTCTATTTCTATTAGGATAGATGTTGGAAAAATCCAACATCACCTGCGCACTAGGGCATTTATTGAAAGACTTACCTAGTAGGCAAGCTATACTGTACAATCATTTGTTGTTATACATAATACTTTGTATATTTTTATAGCTGTTAAATCAATAGTGAACTCTAAACTATTGACCCTGCATATATCAAGCTACACAAACCAAAGGCATTGATCAAGAGCTTGTAGAATGCTCTCAGGTTAGTTTAGTACTGTCCATGGCCTTTAGGTAAGCTCTATATCTAAGGGGAGAGTGGTTGAACAGTGTCCTTGAACTCGATTCCATTCTGAGGTTATATTCTCTTGGTGTAAAATTTACACCTTTGCAGACCAACCTTCAAGACAGAGTAAGACAAACTTCACTACTAATGTTAAGTCAGGGGCAGATACACATACCTAAGAGAGTATGTGCCTATATCTGGTATCTAGGGGTGCCAAACCTAGGGACCTAAATCCCTTAGGTTTGGTCCAGGGATCCATAAATAGAAAAAAAATGGTATAAGTAAGGCCTAAAGTATAAGTAAAACTAAATATATTAATAAAAGTATTATAGTACATATGTTTTAAGCACTTAAATGATTTTTCATTTGTTTTCTTTCATTTATTGACAAATCACTTTCATTTGTAGACTAGATCTACAATTAAAAAATATAGCAATTTCAACTATTTTATTTGAATTATTTGAACATTTTTATTGTTAAGATTTTGATTTCCAATCCAGCACAATTCATTCATTCAATCAATCAATCTAAAGTCCAGAGTCCAAACCCTATTCTATTTCCAGCAAGATAATATTAGTTCTCAAATGTGCAAATACAATTCTATGATATATATTTTACTTACTATATACTAAATTACTAATACTAGTTAGATGAGATAGTGACTTGGTAAGGCGAGGATGGGAAAATTGGGATAAAAAAGTAAGTTTTAAGTTATAAAAAGCAACAAAAGAAACGAAGTTACAGAGGATGAAAACTAAGTTGCATTTGAGGAAAAACTAAGTCGCAGATGGAGCAAAAATGAAGTTGCAGTTAATAAGAAGACTTAAGTCACATACATGCGCAACACCCGGCCGACCCGGCCGAACCGGCCGGGTGAAATGAGGGCCAAGCAAGGTAAGTCGCAAAAACCAATCGACCAAGCGCCAAAAAATCAAAGGGGGGACCAAGGGACAAAAAAGGAAGGCGTGAAGAAAAGGAAAAAGGGGAGAGAAAAAGAGAGCAAATGAGAGCAAACTAAGTCGTAAATAGAGCAATGAAATGAACTAAGTCGCAAATGAGAGCAAAAACTAAGTCGCAAGGCCGGCTAAGATTTGGGAGGTTGCGCATGTATGCTAAGTCACAGATGAGTGATAAGTTAGGTGCAGTTAGGCAGTGAGGGAAAACTATGTTGCAGATGAGGAAATTTGTTTGTTGAAATTGTTGAAAATCAAGTTTTGGTGGTAGGGTAGTATTAATTGAAGGTCTAAACTTCAGCCCAGCTGAATCATTTTTTAAACTTATATCCCAGATGCATGAGTTAAATAGTATAACTTATCAGCTTTCTATGTAACACATTGTGCATGCAATGTTTATACTGTCAATGAAGGTGGTATGGTGGCAATGACAAATAATATCCTATAATTTACCATTTTGCTAATCCTACTGTGTACAATTAACTGCCTAATGATATTATTATACAAAATTGAGTGTTGTTTCAACTCCACTCACACTAACATCAATAATTTAACTTTTTGTTACTTATCTTAGCTAGACTTCTTAACACAAATACATAGTTAGGACTCTAGTAAGCAAAAAAAACCGGGAAAAATGAAACAAGATAAAAAATAATGCTATGTTTGGATGAAAAAAAGGAACATAAATTTTATGTTAAGAAAATAAAGCCTACCATCAATAGAAAGAAGATAAACTTTACTTTACAAAAAGTGTTTATACTCTACAATTAGTGCAAAAACAAATAAGTTATACAGACTTACCAAAATTTGTTTTTTAAGTATTCTGTGTGATCAAAATTTAGAAAAAAACTACCTTATGTTGAACTTAAAAATTTAACTAATGCATTGATACTGAAAAAAACAAATTAAAAATTAAGAAAGAGGATATGAAAATCTATATTAACAACTCTTTTTTAGTAAAAGACAGTTGTTTTACTTTGCAAATTTTTTGGTTAAAATTTTCTTTTCTTTTTTTTAATCATTGTTTATAGTGTTTTCCAAGTATATCCCAGTAAAATTTCATGTAGAATTTTATGTAGAATATGATATACTCAAACCTTTTTATTTTCTTTTAGCAGAATCACTGGGAAACATGTTCCTCTAATGTACCCCCTTTACACATTTCAGATGGCTTTTGCAATTGACTGTAAATAGTAAATTGATGTCTATGTGACATCTATTTGTTAAACTATGGAATAGGTATGGCTTTGCCACTTCTTTAAAGACAAGAGTTTTATATTGTAAGCAAATAAACACATCTTGTCAGCATAGTAATCCTATTCAATGTCAAATCAAAACTTAATACTTTAATACTGAGTGTTAATAGAAGATTTATATATTCCATAGTGTTGATAACAAAAACAATTAGGTTCTATATGCTTTTAGAATTAAAAAAATTCATTAAAAAGTAAAAAAGTTATTGCAATTTTTTTGTTTTCCAAGTCAAATCTATCTGGTCATCTGGATCACAGCCCCTTATGGGAAAAATACATTACAAAAACAACTAAAATGTTGATCAAAAAATTGTTATAACTTTTTTATTACCAAACCAATTTTGATGACTGGGGTGTCTTTTAACTCAGACAAGCAAGAACTGTAGGCCCCCTAACACAAGAAAACCAAAAATATGGAATTTTTTTTAATTTCTCACTGGAGTCTGGAGCCCTTAACATAGTTAATTAAGTATTTTGAAACCATCGATTTATTGAATGTAAATATACGATTCATCCCATAGCCCTGTTGAAATTATCATTACTAGTGTTAACTCTTAATTTTATGGTTTCTTTTTATTTATTAATATTATTTATCTTACTAGTTACTAACTTACTACCATACTTCAAACGATTTTGCACAACTTTTCAATCCAGTTTGGCCGCCACACCAAATCCCTCAAATATGATTCAACGATTCTTGTATTATAGAAAATTAAGCTAATGATAGTAAAACTTAGAAAGTAGCCAGGCAGATAATCAGGATTCAACCAAGGTTTCGTTTCAGATCAAATATTAACAGTCGTAGGCCCTACCCTCAATAGTGTAAAGTAGACCTAAAATAATTTAGAAAGTTATAAAAACATAAGAAAACAAGAAGGTCAAAAAACAAAACAATATAGGTTAGTGATTTTGATTATCCATTTCAATTTTATTCAACACATCAAACAAGTTTGGCTGTAACCCCCCCCCACCACAAAAATTTGCGAAGCAGTTCTTGGAAAACTGCTTTTCAATGTGAAAATATAGTTACACATAAAATAAAATAAATTGAAAATGATTTCTTGCTATGTCGTCATTTTTAGGGCAAATAAGCTTCGTATTCAAAATAAAGTATAATTTTTGTTAATATGATTGTTTTATGAATTGCACTTCAAAGCGGCCCACAAAAGTATAACATCTACTCGAGGTTCACTATGTGTATACGCGTCATCACCGAATTATCATGTGGGCTGCTTTTTGGCTCGTTTTGCAGTGCCACTTTCTATCATATATCTATATACGGATGAAAATCGTGTTTCATTAGATTATATTATTATAGTGTCAGAAATGCTGCAGGGTATCTAGCTCTCTTATATTGATGATAATAAATAATTTCATTGAAATTGATCTCTTCACGTGCATTCAATCGCGTGCTCACTCGGTGTGCAAAGCTTATTGCATGGCAGTGATTTGCAGGTCGGATACAAATTACTGTTTGTATGCATGCTACATTCAAACTTTAAAAAACTTAAAAGGCGAAATCGTAAAATCTCACTCTGCATGCCTGGGTCTCAAAGCAGGATCTGAAGCATGCTATCATGTCACCTAATCCCTACCTTGACAATCTCAAATTCTTAATGCAACCTACTTAATGCAGCCTACAACCTACGCTAGATCAAGGAGGCGTCCATCGTGTAAAAATGTCAGTGAGATATTTGGAATACAAAGGTGTATATTTACGTCCGGTGGGTTGTGTCATCCCGAAATTCTTGAGCGTATTTATAAAGTTACTAAACAGAAAATTTTTATATGACATTTTTGGTCATAAAAGAGTAAAACCAGTAAAATGTTAGTCCTATATATTCCAATGTAACTCGTGTTAGATCTGAAAACATTGTCGCAGCTACAGCAGAATTGTTCAACTGTTTTACTCAGTCACCAAAAAATTATTTAGCATGCAACCATTTATTTTAGTATACTCGTTTATACGCAGTTGGATATATACACCGTTCCTAACATGCTGCGCATTTTCCAGTAAATTAGTCCATGAATATTCTACAATCCAAGTACGAGCTATAATTATAAAGTGTGAGGAATATATGCATCCGGTTTTTACCTCATCTAAGTTCCAACTTACGCTCGTACGATACGAAAATGTCAGGTATTTATACCATTCGATTCCAGGAATTGAATCAGGATAGTGGCTTAAATGCTGTCAGAATTAAACAGCATATCTATCGCTAAGTAAGTGTGTAAACAGTTCTGTCTCAAAATAGCTAACTCGGTTCTACGCAATTAAGCTTTGTGTTAAAATCAAGGCAGATATATGCATGAACTGCTCTTGTCCACAGTTAGTTTTATATTAATTGTACATTTAGATTGGTAGTTTAAAACTTCGCAAAAGTTGAAAAGCCATGCGCGAAGTGGAGGTGGCACTGCTGCACCACACCTATACGGAATGCACACTCGGCCTATAGTTTCATCGATCGGTTCACTATAGTCGCTTGGCAAAGACCAATTTAAATTTAAATCATGCATGGCTTGCAATGTTTGTTGCTTGGCCACTAATTGCAAGCCAAACTGACAGCAGCTCTGCATGCTTGTACAAGCCAACCAAAGCGATATGGATCGTATATCTTGCCTATCCAGGTTATCAGGTAAGGGTGCTTTTTTGTCATATAACCATGGGCTTGAAAAATACAATGACCAATTATTCATTGAGTAGCTTTTGTTTTACAGTCGAGCACCTGAATTCGCATAGATTCGCAGCCAAAGGTCCAGAGTGCAAGGGATGTCTAATTAGGCGAGAGCTCAACCCAGTGACCGGAGAGCACTTTTGTGAGTACACTCGCCTCACAGAAAAGTCTACTAAGACTATGAGTCTTTCACTAGCAAAACCTACTCTCACGATCGATAATTTCAGACATGATTTATTACGCCATTCTGCGAGCTCATCATCTGTTTCTATTTCGCAACGAGCGAGCCAATTCCTGCGATGGTGTCAAGGATCTGCGGCTGCCGATGTGAGTTACCGGGGGAGAACTTTCCACACAGTAGCTTCCAAACAAACGAAAATCATATTAATGTACCCATTGTTAAAAAATAAATATTAGAACAAAGTATAAGCGAATGGGTGCACCCTGTTCAAAGTCTAGAAGGTTCATTTAACAGTAGAACAGAGGTTGTAGCCTAGTGGTTAAGGCGTCGGACTCACGACTTGAAGGTCGGGGGTTCGATTCCCGACTCCACTGAAACAATTTGTGTCCTTTAGCAAGACAACTAACCTGCATTGCTTCAGTTCAACCAGCTGTTAAATGGGTAACAGCATTAGCTTGGATAATTGAAGGTGGGTGTGGCGTCCCCCCAGTCCATGGACTGAACAGCTGTACGCAGTCTTCAGATGCGCCGCGCAATAGCGGCGGCTGTGCTGTCGGCTGCACATCTGGCCCGATTGGGACATGTGTAATAAATTAATTATAATTAATCAATTAAATTAGGGGTACAAAGACCACACTATTTTGCCCTTGGGGAAGACCACGGGGGTATTCCAAATACCCACTGCCTACATTACTTCACAAAAGCTCCCAAACCAAATAACCGATTTCCGTGAAAGTCCACCATATGGATCAAATTTTCCGTCCTTTACGATGAACTCACTTTCGAAGCCGACCGAGTCAGCTTATGAATAAGCCATGAATAGAACTTTTTCAGTCTGTTTAAAGAGTGGAAGTTTGTAAGAAGGCTTGTTGTGCATGTAGATTGCAGCATTAGAAGACCAGATTTCGTTGAATCCTTGACAAGCCCCGCGTTCTCCCCGAGCAGCCGCGAGTTTAAGCCGGACTCAGATTGGCCTCACTGCGGCGACGGCTTTGAGCTGGGCGCCGGCGCCGGCGCCTCCGCCTCTGGACAGCCCAGCGCAAGCCCAGCCGATGACGTCAGCTGCTGGACGGTTGGCATTCCCCTTTCAGGCGGAGGGCGCTGGCAGAGTCCTTTCAGCAGCTACGCCTAAGTCGGCAGTCTGCGGCCTCGAGCTGCCGCCCGGCGAGGACGAATACGAAGACGGCGAGGGAGCCGACGGCGGGTCTGAGTTGGACGGCCTGCTGGCTGAACTGGCCGAGAAGCAGCCGCCGAACACGGATTCACCACCGGCCTCCGATTCTGGCAGCATTTCTAGGTAATTCCCTACCATTCTCGAAATTTATAAGACAAAAGAAATAAAATGCTGCAGCAAAGTCAAATCATTTGAAATCGACAGCAGTGGCAAGCCACGACCGCCGCCACCACCGCGCCGTTCCTCGGTTTTGAGCTCCGGGACGCCAGCAGCGCCGTCTACCTGTTCCACGCAGTCGCAAGCACATCTTTGCGTGCCGGAGCCGCCAGCCAAAGAGAAGCCGCGCCCGCCTTCAAGGAGTTCAAATTTGATGCCCACTGAAAACACGAAGCCGCCTTTAGTGCTTCCAAAACCGGCAACTGCAGCTAACCAACCGCCAGTGCCTCCGAAGGCGCCTGTGCCACCAAAGCAGCAGCGACCCGCAGCTCCTGCAAATCAGCCGCCATTGCCATCAAAAATAGGAACCTTTGTTGAACGAGATATTCCACAGCTACCTCTAAAGCTGCCGTTGACGGCAAATCAACCACCGCTGCCACCGAAGCTGCCGTTGACGGCAAATCAGCCACCTGTGCCACCGAAGCTGCCGTTGACGGCAAATCAACCACCGCTGCCACCGAAGCTGCCGTTGACGGCAGATCAGCCACCTCTGCCACCGAAACTGCCGTTGACGGCAAATCAGCCACCTGTGCCACCGAAACTGCCGTTGACGGCAAATCAGCCACCTGTGCCACCGAAGCTGCCGTTGACGGCAAATCAACCACCGCTGCCACCGAAGCTGCCGTTGACGGCAAATCAACCACCGCTGCCACCGAAGCTGCCGTTGACGGCAGATCAGCCACCTCTGCCACCAAAGACATCAAGCGTGGTTGAACCGGATGTTCCACAGCAGCCTCTTAAGCTGCCGTTGATGGCAAATCAGCCACCTGTGCCACCGAAACTGCCGTTGACGGCAAATCAGCCACCTGTGCCACCGAAACTGCCGTTGACGGCAAATCAACCACCTCTGCCACCAAAGACATCAAGCGTGGTTGAGCCAGATGCTCCACTGCTGCCACCGAAGCTTCCATCGACGGAAAATCAGCCACCGCTGCCACCAAAGACATCAAGCGTGGTTGAGCCAGATGCTCCACTGCTGCCACCGAAGCTTCCATCGACGGAAAATCAGCCACCGCTGCCACCAAAGACATCAAGCGTGGTTGAGCCAGATGCTCCACTGCTGCCACCGAAGCTTCCATCGACGGAAAATCAGCCACCGCTGCCACCAAAGACATCAAGCGTGGTTGAGCCAGATGCTCCTCTGCTGCCACCGAAGCAGTATTTGTCCGTGAATGTGCCACCGTTGCCACCGAAACTGTCATCAGACCCGACCGAGCCAGAGGCGCTCCCGTTGCCACCGAGGCAGCCAGTGGAGCGAGAAGTCTTCCAGCCCAACCTATTCGGCTTGCTGCATTTTCCCGGAGCGGCGCCACCCGACGCCATTTGCGGCTATTATCGACGGGGTTACTACTCTGGGAACGATGTTAAAGATGCAAAACGGTAAGGCGCATCGTACAAAGTCAAACCCAGTAACATGTTAAGGAATATTTTTATCGCCTCTTTCGACCATCCCCAGGTTGATGCGCAAAGCGTCAGGCAACGGAGTGTACATGCTCCGCGGCTTCTGTCAGGGCCAGCAGGATCAGGAACTGGCTGTCTGTCTGCGCTTAGACGAGAAATCCTACAAATTCCGCGTCGAAATGACGTCAAACCCGAGCGGCTGTCAGCAGTTCTGCATTGCTGGAGAGAAAAACCGGGGAGACCACGCCAGCATGGAGGCTCTGCTGTTTCATTATCACCTGTTCCCAATCCTCACTGGCATCGACGTCACTGACATGCGACTGGCCAGGCCTTTTGACTTGGAGTGAGCGAGCCGACTAACTTACCGTTTGGCGAAGGAAACTGTTGAACTGTGTTGGTTGTCATGATGTTGTTTGCTGACGTGCTTGGTTACTGTCACTTTTGTCGTTGTCGAGTTAGTTGCTAACTAGTTGGCTGCAGTCATATTGCTTGCTATCGTACTACTTACTACCGTGGTTTTGTGTCGTGTTGGTTGTGTTTCTCTATAAGTAAAATACTGAGTGTGAATTTTTGCCAAGATAATAGTGCACAAAATTGCATTTCACTTTTTCAGACCCGACGCTGTCATCACTGGCCTGACGGCCGTGTTCTCAGCCTGCCTGTGGCAGTACGGTGGCAAGGCCACTTGCACGGAGTGAGCAAGCATATTATAAATATTCATCGGCTACAAAATTTACAGTTAAAAAATAATTTCGTTTTGTTTTTCAGCGTCCTAGTTGAAGCCGGCGATGGGACATACGCCCTGCGCCTGGACTCGGACAATGCGACGGTGGTGTGTCTGTGCGTTGTACAGCAGAGCCAGGTGTTGAAGTTTCGGATTGTTGTGTCCGGCTCCGGCCAAAAGGTCAGTTAAGCGTCAATTTGGGGGGGGGTGAGTGGCAGAGCGGTTCAACGCGCATTTGCCTCTCGCACCAAGGTCCCTGAGCTCCCTGAGGTCAGTGAGAGTGTACACTGACTAATGATGAGAGAGTTAGGGCAGATGTACACACCTGTGTGAGTGTGTGCCTGCGTACAGTATCTGTGTGCGTGTGTGCTCAGGAGTCAGCGAAATGGGCAGAATTGCCTCCTCGCTGGCTGCGGGTCTAGTGTCACCAAATGATGTGCCACTGCCCGCAGCAGTCCCGCAATTATTGTTACGAGTATTAGGGGTACCATTTTAGAATGGCCTCCAGCTACAGTGACATATCCAGACCGTGTACGAAAATCCCCATTTCAGAAGACGTTTGCCATAAATTTTCCTAACTCGACACAATTCGACAGCATTGAAGATCTTCTGCTGCATTATCACAAGAACCCGCTGCCTACCAACACGCAGTGTGCGCCGCAAATTATGCTTAAAATTCCGTTTCAACTTTCAGCGTAAGACAGCAATTGTGCAGCATTTATTGCTTGGGATAAAGGAAATTCATTGTATGACAGATAAAAGAAACTCATTTGCAAATTGTTTTAACTTTTTTGTCGTTCAAAATCGAGAAAATGGAGATAAAAATATGATCGGCAAAAACTGTCGGAAACTTGTTGAGAAACTCGGGGGAACATTGGGACGACACTGTAAAGACAGGAGAAGGATATTAAGTAGACACTTAAAATGTGTAGAACAAAAGGTTGACACAGTGAAGGATATTGGGTAGACACTGCGGAGGATATTGGGTAGACACTGAGGAGGATATTGGGTAGACACTACGGAGGATATTGGGTAGACACTGCGGAGGATATTGGGTAGACACTGAGGAGGATATTGGGTAGACACAGTGGAGAAAATTAAGTAGACACTGAGGAGGATTGGGTAGAAATTGAGGAGGATATTGGGTAGACACTGCGAAGGATATTGGGTAATTGGGTAGAATCTGAGGAGGATATTGGGTAGACACTGCGAAGGATATTTGGTAATTAGGTAGAATCTGAGGAGGATATCGGATAGACTCTGAGGAGGATATTGGATAGACTCTGAGGAGGATATTGGATAGACTCTGAGGAGGATATTGGGTAGACACTGCGAAGGATATTGGGTAATTGGGTAGACTCTGAGGAGGATATTGGGTAGACTCTAAGCAGGATATTGGGTAGACTCTGAGGAGGATATTGGATAGACTATGAGGATGATATTGGGTAGACTCTAAGGAGGATATTAGGTAGACTCTGAGGAGGATATTGGGTAGACTCTGAGGAGGATGTTGGGTTGACACTGAGGATTATTTTGGGTTGGACTCACAAATTGGGGGGTAGGGTTTGATTTTATTAGAACAATTTGTGTCCCCAAGAAAAAACTTGACACTGCATCACTTTCGTTCACCCAGCTTTTATAAGGCTGTTATCATTAGCTGCATGGGCCAATTGAGGGTGGTTGTGGCACCCCCTCACCAGTCCATGGACAGAACAGCTGAACGCAATAGCTGCGGCCGTACTGTTGGCTGCACAGCAAACCCAATGGGGGGCAAGTGTAATAAAAAAGTGATTTTTGTATTTTCGCGCTCTACTACTTACAAAAGGAATCGAACATAAGTAGTAAGTTGTGAAAGCGCAAGACTTTACGAAATTTCCAGGAAATGCCAGCAGGAGCTAAGCCGTCACGTCAAGCTGCCAGACGAACTGGCAGTTCGCAGTGGCACAGCGGACGCCTTGGCTGCCAAGTTGAGCAAAGCTGGATCAGCGAAAGGTGGCGGCAATTTTTTTTTGCACGTGACTAAAGAGCGCAAGGGAGGTGGGGGAATCCTGCTGGCTATTGAAGAGGGCGGTGGCACCGAAGTACAGCGTCTTCGCATTGTTGCCATGGATACGGGTCTGATCGGACAGCTACAGGTCAGTGATAAAAATAAGTAGACCCTTTAAGGTAGACTTTTTAAGAGTTCTACGACTTCTAAGAATTGTACGACTTCTAAGAATTGTACGACTTCTAAGAATTGTACGACTTCTAAGAATTGTACGATTTCTAAGAATTGTACGATTTCTAAGAATTGTACGACTTCTAAGAATTGTACGATTTCTAAGAATTGTACGATTTCTAAGAATTGTACGATTTCTAAGAATTATACGATTTCAAAGAATTGTATGATTTCTAAGAATTGTACGATTTCTAAGATCTCTATGAATTTTACAAATTCTAAGAATTCTACGATTTCGAATAACTCTGCGATTTCTAATAAGTCTTCGGTTTCTAAGAATTATTTCGTTCCTAACAAATCGTCGAATCTACAAGTTCCAAAGTAAAAAAAATTCCCAACTCTGCAGAGAATTTACTACCTGGAAGACAAGCCAGAGGTGGCAGCACTCAGCATGGACCGCCTGGTTCAAATCCTCTGCGTCAATCCTAGCTGCCTAACTCAGGGATTCCCTCGACTCACGGTTAGGCTGTGACAATAAGTTTGCCTGGCCACGCGAGCGGAAAATAGGCGGCTAGACAGTTGAGCTTATTCTCGTTAAAAACTTAAATATAGCTGACTTCAGATAACTGATAACTGACTGTTATTGTCACTGAATGGAATTTAACTAAAACTTACTTGACTGACACCCGTCTAATCATCTCCCTCCCTGTCTCCTCATCTCCCTTCCCTGTATTCCTCATATCCCTCCCCTGTCTCCTCATCTCCCTCCCCTGTCTCCTCATCTCCCTCCCCTGTCTCCTCATCTCCCTTCCCTGTATTCCTCATATCCCTCCCCTGTCTCCTCATCTCCCTTCCCTGTATTCCTCATATCCCTCCCCTGTCTCCTCATCTCCCTCCCCTGTCTCCTCATCTCCCTCCCCTGTCTCCTCATCTCCCTCCCCTGTCTCCTCATATCCCTTCCCTGTCTCCTCATCTCCCTCCCCTGTCTCCTCATCTCCCTTCCCTGTCTCCACATCTTGCTCCCCTGTCTCCTCATATCCTTCCCCTGTCTCCTCCTCTCACTCCCCTGTCTCCTCATATCCCTCCCCCGTTTCCCCATCTCGCTCCCCTGTCTTCTCATCTCCCTCCCCTGTCTCATCTCCATCCCCTGTCTATTCATATCCCTCCCCTGTCTACTCATCTCCCTCCCCTGTCTCATCTCCATCCCCTGTCTATTTATATCTCTCCCCTGTCTACTCATCTCCCTCCCTTGTCTCATCTCCATCCCCTGTCTATTCATATCCCTCCACTGTCTACTCATCTTCCTCCCCTGTCTCATCTCCATCCCCTGTCTATTCATATCCCTCCCCTGTCTACTCATCTCCCTCCCCTGTCTCATCTCCATCCCCTGTCTATTCATATCCCTCCCCTGTCTACTCATCTCCCTCCCCTGTCTTATCTCCATCCCCTGTCTATTCATATCCCTCCCCTGTCTACTCATCTCCCTCCTCCGTCTCCTCATTTCCATCCTCTTGTCTCCCTAGTTCTTTTGGCTACCTTTTATTGCAGCAATTTAACGTTAGTTAAAAAGCAAAGTTTTTACTAATTCTTTACAATGAGTTACTCCCGAGTTAAAAAATGTGACACTTACTTTATTACTATCTAGCTATGCGTATATATAGATATTTAGATAACTGTACAGAAATGTTTTAGCCTTTGAATATTATTCGCTTCATATAAATATTCATTCATCATTGCGTAGGTACTAAATCATTTTATCCAGATAAATGAAGCCAAATACACAAGAAATTAATGGTGACTATTCTTTACTCAGCTGATGTCGAAACACGAGTGTTTTTAGCAGCCACTAACATTGTTCGGCCTCAAACATCAAATAAACAAAAAAATCAGCACCCAATCGGCGTGCGCACCTCAATAATAATAATAATTATAATAATAATAATAATAATAATAATAAACTAACTCTCAACTATTCGGGAATATTGAAATGTATTCTTTAGCTCAAAGGCCCTATAATCTACTAAAGGACCACATTTAAAAGCAGAACGGGAAACTACGCTTCTTAGAAATTTCTTAGAAATCTAGGCGAGCTAGTTTTGGAGACAGATTTATTCATTTTTATTTGGAGTTTCATTTGGTAAGTAGATAGCTTCATTTGGAGAGTAGATAGTTTCATTTGGTGAGTAGATAGCTTCATTTGGAGAGTAGATAGCTTCATTTGGAGAGTAGATAGCTTCATTTGGTGAGTAGATAGTTTCATTTGGAGAGTAGATAGTTTCATTTGGAGAGTAGAGAGCTTCATTTGGAGAGTAGAGAGCTTCATTTGGTGAGTAGAGAGCTTCATTTGGAGAGTAGATAGCTTCATTTGGAGAGTAGATAGTTTCATTTGGAGAGTAGATAGTTTCATTTGGAGAGTAGAGAGCTTCATTTGGTGAGTAGAGAGCTTCATTTGGTGAGTAGATAGTTTCATTTGGACAGTGAATAGCTTCATTTGGAGAGTAGATAGTTTCATTTGGTGAGTAGATAGTTTCATTTGGTGAGTAGATAGCTTCATTTGGAGAGTAGATAGTTTCATTTGGTGAGTAGATAGTTTCATTTGGTGAGTAGATAGTTT